>VZTB01008063.1:199493-239236 GCA_013397245.1 Thryothorus ludovicianus | reverse complement strand
AGAGAGAGAGAGAGAGAGAGAGAGAGAAAGAATCAGTTGCTAAGGAGTTCTGCCAGTCTGGACGACCACTGCTGACTCAGAACACTGAGTCACATCTGCCAGCCCAGTTATTTACAGATAACTTCAAAAATCACACAAAGATTTTATTGGGAGATCCTCATCAGTAGAGTACAGAAAGAAAATCAGTTTTTATAGGATGGTAGGTACCCATCCTAAAAGGCTAAAGGAGTTTCCCAAAGTTTTCTGACCTGTGTTAACTAGATCTTTGGCCATAACATGAACTTAGAGATCTTTCCCATGTGTGTGTGAAACAGATCCGTTTTTAGATGAACATTCTAAACTGACATCTAACATTGCACATGTGAATCTGGACATTGAACTGGATCTCATCCTGTGCACCACTGGTAAGATCACAACGGGGAAATGATGCACCAAAGTGGTTCTTTGGTTCTGAAGAAGCTGGCTTGCTTCCTACTGTTTTCACAGTACATGATGTGTCAGAAATTATAAATTAAAAAAAAAAACAAAAAACAAAAAAAACCCAACCCTCCCAAAAAAAACAACTAAAACCAGCCCAAAACCCCCAAGCAAACAAGCAAACAAAAAAAATCAGCAAAGGCATTTGATTCTGATTCTCATTTTAATGCCTAATGAGAATCAGAAAATTTGAGCAGTAAAAGAAAGAAAATGTTTTCAAAATAAAAAGCTCTCTGAAACAGATTTTCCAGGGTACCCAGTTGGAAGAATGCTCTCAGTTTATTTCTTCCTTATTAATATTACGAATCACAAGGTGGATAAAAAGGAGAAATGGTATGTAACCATGAATCTATGAACATAATAAATTGTAAAGTTTTATAGAATATTTGTCTTAGATCAGCATTTCATGATGAAGAACAGCATCAGTGACTGCTGCTCAAACTTCATTTAGGATGGGCAATGACCTGGGTTAATTGGCCTAGCTAAGAACAAGGCATAAATTACTGGAAAAAGTGGAATAAATACATTCCACTTTTGGTTCAGCACTCCAATGAACAAGGTTACCATGCAGGATCCTCTGACTGAGTTCAATATTGGCCCTTCCTGAAGCAAGATCTCAGGTGGGAGAAATAACTGAAAAAAGGAGAAAATGTTAAATGCATGAAGGTCAATGGGAGGCTGAACAGAAACTTTCATTTTTGCCTGGGAAATGTCTTACACAGAACAGAAGTCAAAAACATAATTAAATTTTCTTCTCAATACTTGCCTAACAATGATGAATTTAGTCCTTTTCATTTTCAAATTGCTTTGCAAGCATTAACTAATTAACTAATAAAACAGGAAGATCAGCATTTTAAGTAACAACAAGATGAAAATAAAACAACAAAAAAAATCAAAAAAAACAAAGAGACAACTTTTTCTGCAGTCATCACATCTGACAGGTAGAGGTGATTTTTAACTACAAAACTACCTAAGGAATTACCACACAGTGATCAAACACCTTGCTCTACTGGATCATAGCAGGGAAAATACAGAGAGAAGACTTCCCACATACAGTTCATATGTATTGTGAAAGGTCTTTGTGACTGCTTGTTCCTTACTTCCTTAGTAACATTTAGTCACAATAATTTATCATGTAATTGTTTTAGTACAGATAGTCAGATACTTTGAGGAAACAGGTAATTTACAGGTGACTGATACGTTATTAAAAATTATAGAAAATCATAAGATCTAGAAGACCATAAAAATAATTACATGAACATAATCTACTGAAATTTATATTTTAATGTATATTCACAAAGCTCAAAGACAAAACACACCCACAGGTAAGCAATGGCTTTCAGCCATATTTTATATATAGCAAAGCAAATTTTTGTAGAAATAAACATTAAATTAAACATTAAAGCAAAAGAGATATTAAAATATATTTGAAATTGATTTTTAAATTAAAATATTTTAGTCAAAAGGCTACAGAAGCAATTTTTATGATTTCTTTTTCTCAGTGAAAAAGAATGACTTACTATTACATCTTATTGATAAAATCTTTCAGTGTCCTCCAATCCCAATTACATGTTTCTTTGCTAATTAAAAAATAAAATAAAACATAGCTTACAACAACTGAAGATCAGAATTGTTACTACCGTCATACTTTCATCACATAACATAAGAATTTAAAAGTAGTTTTAAATTAATTATTCACATGTTGGCATTTCTGGCTTGATCTTGGTGCTCCAATACAAGATATATTATAATATACATCACGTTCACACAGTCGGTGAGTAATTTTTTGTATTATCATCTTAGTGCCACTTCCCTAAAATTCTAAAAGCTAATCAGTTTCCTAACATGGTTTAATGTGATTGTTTTCCCATTTTAGCAACTGATTGGAACATTGTGGATACAGAACTGTGGATCAGAATTTATTGTGCCAAACTATATTGAAAGTACTCATTAAGAAATGGATTGATTTTCTGACTTTCCCCTAAAATTGTTTCACCTCCACTCTACTTTTAGTAATCATTTTGGTGCCCACTTTAAGCACATGAAACCTGAGTTTCCTGAGTTAATGTCTAATACACATTGCAGTTTGGCACTGTCTCACTTGGCTGACCTGTTAGCTCTTTATGACCACCCAGCTCTAACTTCTGAAAGTGGTTTGTAGGAAAATACAAATAAATTTAAATATAACTACTTGAAAAATACTGCCATACTAAGATGGAAGTTTATTGTTGTGATTCTGGGAGTTTAAGAGAGACACGAAGAAGGACTCAAGTGCTGAGAAATAAATAATCAGATCTTAGTGGCACTTTTTAGGTCAGTAAAACCAGTCTTAGCTCTATGAATACCATGTCCTTCATTTGCAGACATTACACAGCCAAAATACAGGTGGTAACTCATAAAGCACAAAAACATTTCAGTTATTGCCTGTATAATCCTACATTTATGACTTAATAGAATTCTACAAAGTAAATGGATGCCTGTTGCTATTCCAGGATGAATCCAAAGAACAGAATGGACAAGAGGTAACGGCCACAAGTTTAAGTGCAGGGATTTCCATTTAATTATAGGCAAAAATCTTTTCACTGTGAGTGTTGTTGAACACTGGCACAATCTACTCAGAGAAGTTGTGGGGTCTTACTCCTTGGAGTTCAAAACCTTAATAGACATGGCCAGAGCAACCTGCTCCAGTGATGCTTCTTCAGCAGAAGGATTGGACAAAAAAAACAGAGAGCCCTTCAGCCTCAGAACCTCTTAGATTCTGTGTGAGAAGCTGTCTAACATACAAAAATAATAATAATAATAAAAATAAATAGAGTCTAGCACACTCTTCTGCAATAAATGCTGGGTTTTTTTTCAAATGTAGGTGAATAAGGGGAATTCAAGGGAAGCACTCACAAAAAATTAATTACTTACAGGCATTAATTTTTGGCAGGGTGAAGCTAGGTTTGAGACTTCTAGAAGGATACTAAAAATGGGATATTTACTTATATAATAACTTCTCTCAAGACAACCTGCAATGCCAAAAATGGAACAAATTAATAAGAAAACCACTCTGCAAAAAGAAATTGGTCCCTTGTAACAGTATAAATCAAAAATAACTTTAGACAAGTCAGGTAAGATATACAATTGTGAAACTGGGTTTGTGACAAGCATCTTTCTGCAGTGCACAAATGGCATTGCCACCCAATACAGTGCCCAATGTACCACGTGCATCCTTCAGAACTCTAGAAGAGAGGCTTATCTCTAAGAAAACAATACTCAGGCAGTGGGATCACCTCAGGTAGTTGGTTTGCAGCTGGTGGATTGGAATGCCTGTGCAGTCCAGATGAAAGAGAGAGGCCAAATGTGTGCTCCTAAGGACAAGGTGCTCCCAGAAGAAGCAGCCATACAGCATCCTTCTGTAGACATGGTTAAGGGATTGCTGATGCTGAGTGACAGAAGATAAAGTTCTGCTGTTGAAGTTTACTGCTCAGAGGTGCCTGTCTCTTTTGCTAGATGGGAAATGAGAATTGACTGGAGATTCCACGTTACATGACTGACTCAGCCCACCATGTCAGTAATTTGGGCAGGATTAAAACAAGAATATCTGAATTAATAAAGCACTGAGAGAAAAGCAGGGCACTCAGCTGTGCACTCTACAAGATATGCTTCATGTTTCTATGCAAATTTCAGTTTAGCTCTCAGTTATTTAGCACATGGAAGTCTTAAAAAAACTCCATGGTGTAAGTAACAGCCGTGGGAACACTGAAAGCTGCTGGCTCCATTACATAAAGTTTGGCTATAACATGAAACAGCAGGTCCTTATGTCACTCAAGCACTTTTTATGATTTATATCTTGAGATCTTTAGACATCTGGACACTTTCTCTGCTTGTGGAATTATAAGTGACCCAAAGCATATATAGTGTGTGCCTCTCTTGACAAGGATCAAAACTTCCAACTGTGAATCATTCATAGGAGAATGTCAGGTTATCCAAGACTAAGCAAATGCATGTTCCAAGAGGAAAATCGTGCATTGTAAGTTTTTCTGGTGTTTCCCATACCACCTCCGCACCCTCCCCAACTCTTTGCAAGAAATATTTGTCATGAATAAGTAGCAAATTCATTTTCTTAGATTACAGGATTAACCAAAATGCATTGTAGCATCTAGCCTCACCAAATACAGCAGCTTGGACTGCTAAATTTAATTTTAAAGCTTTAAATTTTAAACTAAAACTTAATTTTAAAAGGTCTTGCTAGTATAAAGGGATTGAGGTTTACACCTAAGACATGAAGCCACTGGTGAACTACTTTTCATTGTTTCTCACACAATTTGCAGGTGAGATGTGGGAGCATGACAAGCAACTTTGCAGTGCTAAAAATACAACATCCTGGCAGAACTGACAGAATCCATGCTGGAATCCATGATTTAATAAAATAGATTGCACTTCCTTGTATTAACGTTCCAAGGGGAATAGAATGCCATAATACAAATCCATTTTTCATATAGTCAACATCACTCCCTACCAAGAACATTTCTTCTTTCAAGCTGACATCTTCTGTATTTGGGAACATCAAAAGCGACAGCAGAAAGCATTTGCAAGACTGCATTTCCTCAATAAGCTTTCTACAGACTTTATTCTGAAGCACATAAATCTCTTGTTTGATTCAACTCAACAATCTACTTTGCAGTTCTGCTGGTTTAAATGTGTGACTCATTCAGCAGCAACAGAACAGTTCAGATCCTACCGAAGTGAGAATCACCAGAGTCAAGATTTATATCTTTGTTTCTTTTTTGTTCTTTTTTAAAGATTTTATTCTTACCACGCAAAACTAAAAGGCACCCTTACTGTCAAATCTATCTCTACATTCCACAACTCCCCATCCTGCAAAAAAGTAGTATTTCCCTGAGGCTGGGATCAACTTTAGATGTGACAGTTAATCAAGACAGCAATAAAGAAGATTAATGTAATTTCTGTCACAGAAGTGACGTTATCTTGGATCACGGACATCTGGGTAAACTGCAACTTCTGCACAAACTTTCTAAACAACTTAGACCCTTTATCAAAGCTCCAGAGGCTTTGACCATATCAAATTAAGGAGAGCTAGAGGTGCCTTCAGGCACAAAAATTCAACACTGGATGTCACTTAAATGTTAGACAGACCTCTAGTCTTGGTTTCTTATCATGTAAATAGCATCATCCCAAGCAATCTCCAATGAGCAGACTTTGGGAATTTGCCTGGGCCAGGTATGGATGTGAACACCTTATTGGGTGAAACTGTTCAGTTCCAGGGCAATGTATCATTTTCTGCAAGCAGGTCTCTACACCCTCTGGAGATCACCTGGATAAATGTAGCTGAAGAACTGACTCTTAATTTATTCTTAACCTTGATGAAGTAGTGAGAACTTCTGCCACAGAAGGTAAAAGGGTGTGATTTCAGGTACAGGCTTGCCAGGTTTCCCACAGTAACAATATGCATGTAGCTCCCATCCTACACTGCCATGCTGTCACCCTGAGCCCACAGTCTGGTGTCACTGAGCCCTCCTGGGGTCCCCTCATATTTGTGGATCAACTGTGGCTCATCTCCTGCAGCACAAAGAGCATGAAACAGGCAGTGGTGGTCCACTGTAGCAAAAGGAATGTCCCATTAAAATGCACATTTCCCCCCAACTCCAGAGTCAAACACTAAGGATGTCCAAGTGTCATCTGAGGATGCACACCCCAAGTGTCAGGACTGAGCCCTGGGTGAGCTGGTGATTTGAGCCAGCTTTTGGCCTTGTCCTATGGCCAGATGAGAAACATTCAGGCACCAAAACCTGAAGGATCCACACACAGCAGCTCTCTGCTCAGCAAAACCAGATCACTCACACTTCCCCACCGTGATAATGCACTGTGAAATCAACTCAGACTGCTTCCAAGACACTCAGACACTCAGATATGTGTTCACCCGCCCCGTGTAGAGTTTTTACATAAATAAAATTAATTTATCCAATACCACAGAATGAAGCCGCTTGACACCAATGTCAAGGGAACTTCTTATTAATGACTAGATTTTGCAAATTAGAAAGGAATAAACTCTATTCAAATGTGGCTATCACAAATTGTGCTGTATTTATTTGACAAATCATAGCTCAGTAATCTAGCAGATATGCTGTACTAAATGCAATCAAGCTTTAGTAGTATGAGACCTCACTATAGCATCTGCTATTTGGTCTTTACTGAAGTCTGTAAGAGACAAGATTTTTTTTCCTCCCTCTCTTTTTTGATATATTAAAAAGTGAGCTGCTTAATGAAGTGCAGCTTATCACAGTTTTACTGAACATAACTGCAACACAATATTCAAATATAATTAATTAATGTCGGACTTTCCCAGCCATAAAGAAGCTCAAGCTGCAGGTGAAAAGAAAGAGGGACAAAGAAAAACAGAAAGAAAATTTGAATTTCTTTGCTATCTTTTATGGCAAAATGGAGGGAATCCTCTGGAAAAATACCCAAAGTTGTTTGCTGGTTGCACAGTGATCACAATGTTGCTAAATATGGCTCCAAACAGCAGGCAGAGAAGTTAAAGCTGTGCAACAAATCTGTGCAACAGTGCACAGGGGAAACCCAGCTGACAAGGAAGAAACGTAGCCAGGCCTAGAACAGGCCAGCATGTTCAGCTGGCCAATTCCTTTGTCATTCCAGTCACTCATCCCTATTTAGAAAATTGGTAATAGAAGAATGTATCTGGTTTTTTGTCATTTCGCTATCTCCTATGCTGTCCAATCCACTTGATAATCAGAATAAAAAACTACCTCACGAGCTTTCCCAACTCCAATTATCAATGAAGAAAAGAAGTTGAATTAAAACTTCTGAATATCAAGAATGAATGCTAAAACAAACAAATACTTCCCTTATTTACATTCTTGATTTCCCATCATTAAACTAGGACTAGAAATCACATGAATAATACAAATAAGAAGTTCATATTGAGTCTCTTGACCTTGGAAGTCAGATTTCCCTGATGCTTCTCAGAACCTGCAATGTATCTTTAGCATCCCCCAAAAATGTTGTTGTCTCAAATGTGTTTAATCATGGTCATTCCTGATTCTCTATTGAAAGCTAGTAGTGAATTAAAGTACTTTTCCCCCTTTACTATAAATACAGAGAGCAAATAAAAATCTGTATGTTTTAAGAGCTTGATACTAAGGGGTAAACCTCATCCCATCAGATCTTATTAGAATTTTCTTTCACAGAAGGCCATGTCAAATTATAATTAATTTAGTAAAATGTGTGTTTGGAGTTGAATTTTCTTTTCATAAAGAGATTGTTTCATATCTGTCTAAATTCTCTTTAAAAACTAAGTTTTCTTGTCAGTGAGTTAAAAACATATCTCATGATTCAGTGACACATTAATGATCTACAGGACACAATTATGGGAAGGGTGGGAGTCTCATTGGATTGTCAGGGAGTAAAGAGAAAAATAAAATCAAATTTGCTATTATAAGAGCATTGCTTCTCAGGGTGGAGGCAACATCAAGATGAGTTTCATTGATCTCTGAGTATCAGTTCATACTGTGAGAGGATTTTTAGCAGAATGAAACAGAAGAAGAAAAATTATGTTAAACTAAACTGAGAACAGCCAGTTGTCAGATATGTCTGAGCACATCTCTAAGTACAGCAGCTATCCGATTTGCCTTATATTTTCCATAGAACATATTGTTAATCTTTGCCATAAGTAATGGTGACATCAGTGCTGCTGGAAAATAGCCTATTCCTCAGTCAATCAATTGTAACCAGGGGAACTGGTCCACTCGTTAGGGTCTCAATAATCCAACCATAAGAATGAAGGTCTCCAAAATGCTGCAATGTGTTCCTCCATTCACCTGAAAAGCATAGTTTAAAAGTCAGTTAATAGTATATTAGTTTTGGAGCTACATATCTGTGTAGCAAGCATTAAACATTTTTCATTGCATTTAGCATGACGGCAGGAAGGCCATCTGTGTAGATGAGGAAAATGCCTCCACAGCAACTGCTCCTGTGCTTCATCTTCCTGTCAAATCTCTCCTCCAGGATGCTTCATTACTTTTCCTTGCCTTCTTTTTTCGCTTCTCTTGGCCAGTTCTTTGTCCTTTCTGTAACTTGTGAGCAGGATAACACCCAACAGCAGCAACACTGTTCTCCAGCTGAGCAGAGAAGGACAGTTCCTGCACCCCTTGGTCCATCACCAATTATGCATCATGAAGAGAGAAGGAACAAGTGAGAAGAAAACTCTCTCCACCTCTCAGGGGAAAGGAGAAGTGAGTGGAGCTGCACTGAGTTATTGTGCATCTGCTTCCCCTGGCCTAGGGTTGGGAAAGGTGCAGGCTCACAGAAGAGGAAACAACACCAACTCCTTCACCTCCCAAAGCAACATGAATCCATTGCTGAAGGCAAAAAAAATCCAGGAAAGAAATATTTAAGGCCTGTACTTCCCTGAATTATCTTGTAATTGCATATCCTAATAAACAAAGAAATGTAAAGAAGAGAAATATCCAGCACAATAAAGACTTTCTGTCAAAAGATGAAAACTCACTCTCCATCTGTTGATCTTCTTTAGCTTAATAGGAATACGAAGGTTTTTTGTGGTTTGGTTTTAGTCCACGAGTGCCCAGAGATTTATTTCTAGACTACACAACTGAAGGTAGAATATCCACTATGTGAATCCCTAAGATATTTCCAGGAACACAGAAGAGCAGGTCATCACACTACTATTGCACAGAACACTTCATAGAGGACAAATTAAAATATGGTTGCAAAAAAGAAACTACAGAAACTCTTTTTAGAAAGGTTCTCCCATCTAAAAGCGTGAAGATTGAATAGGAGGTTACGAACTTGTTATTTCTAGTTTCCATCTGATTCTTGAATTTTGCAGACATAAGCAGTATAATGAAGGAGAGAATGAGACAATAAATGTAAGCTTCTAAAAACCACATTGTTTTTTCTTGTCCTAAATTATCCAGAAATTTAAATATAATAATGTATGGATTCCATTAATTGTAATTAACAGGGCAGAGGTTGTGATTCATAAGGGTATAATTACTGCATTTTACCAGAAGAACACAAATGAGAACAACTTGGAAAGAACAGAAGAAAAAAAAATCCACAAACAAAACTGATTAAAAAGAATGTAGAGTGCTATTGCATTTCAACAAAAAATGAGAATGCTAATTATAAATCACTCAATTGCACGGGAAAGTCCAGTTCACACTCACACTAATTAAATGATGCCTTAGTGAAAAATCTAAAAAGTCAGCTGAAATTAAATTATCTTTAAAGATGAAAGTTGCAAAAGCAATGACAGTACTTAGACCAGAACTGCAAACTGCCAAAGGCACATAATGTTCCAAAGCCATGCAGAAAAGAGAAACATGTCAGAAGCATTTATTTTTTAATTCTGTATAAACAAGTCAAATTGATACCTTCAGTTCACCCTACTACACAGTGTCCATAACCCTCTATTTTCACTCAAATGCTATAAACCATTACTACTCAGTGAATTAGTCTGTTTCAGATAAATTAGTAAAGAAGTCAAGTATTAAAATTAGACTCACTTTTCAGCTGGAAGACTGAAACTAGACACCATAATGTGTTCTG
This sequence comes from Thryothorus ludovicianus, assembly GCA_013397245.1. Taxonomy (NCBI): domain Eukaryota; kingdom Metazoa; phylum Chordata; class Aves; order Passeriformes; family Certhiidae; genus Thryothorus; species Thryothorus ludovicianus. The sequence continues at coordinate 229,165 of VZTB01008063.1, read as the reverse complement.
TAAGCACTATTCCACTTTTCAGTAATTAAATATTCATTGGACTACAGATATAGACTGACTGACTTGGCAAGTCTAAGGGTTCAGAGACAGGAGATCAAAGCTCATACCTTTGCTTCAAATAAAGCTTGGATATCTGAAGTTGGGATACCCTCTGCTCTGGGGAATGCCTAAGTGCTTGCTATTTGGGACTATAAAGTAAGGCAACACTGTTATTTCAGCTCCTAAGAGCAAATCAGCTCTTTCTCCTGAGGAACTGAGTCCTTTAACAGTTAGATTGCCTACATATATATAATTTACTAATATTATTGACACTGTTTCTAGTCGAGTAAAACTAATATGGTCATGGAACAGACTCAGACCCATGTCTACCCATCCCGTTTTGCTGTTAGCATGCATCCTAGTTTGATATTACCTCTGTAAAAAATGAGTTAGTCTAGAGGACAATGTTAGACAGACCCCCATCACTACAAGGCTCCTTCCTGCAGGAGTGTGAGCAATTTCAGCTGTGGAGATGCAACTTGTGCAACTTGTTTTGGCAAGGCCAGCCAACACGCTTCAGTAGAGATACTTCAGATTTTCTGGAAGCAGCAAATCAGCGATGGGATTCTACCCCACAACTGGTATAGTCACAAGGAAAGTGTCAAGGAACACTGGAAGGATTTTGCTGCTAGAAGTTTGCCCCAGCACTAAAACCTAAGGAATTTGGAAGACAACAGTAACACAGATTTGACCAAAACAGTCTCTTTAGCTGCATTGGTCACAGCCAGCACAAGTTCGTGAGGGGGAAGTCCTGCTTGTCAAATCGGATTTCCTTTTATGAAAAGGTATCCCCCCTAGTTATCAAGAGGAGACAGTTGATGTAATCTCTTAGGATTGCAGTAAAGCTTTCAGTACTGTCTCTCACAGTATCCTTCTGGAAAAAATTTCCAGCACAGAGTTGAATAAACACATCATGAGATGGGTGAGTAACAGACTCATGGATCAGGCACAAAGAATTATAGTGAATGGGGGGATATCAGACTAGGACCTGTCCGTAATGGGGCTACACAGGGCTCTGCCTTGTGCTCTTCATTGAAAACTTGGATGCAGGACTGGAAGGGATACTAAGTTTGCAGAGGATAGAAAATAAGGAGGAGCTGTTGATTCCCTCCAAAGCAGAGACGCCCTGCAGCAATATCTTGACAAATTAGAAAAATGGGTAATCACCAACCATATGAGGTTTATTAAGAGCAAGTACCTGATTCAGCAGCTGGGAGAGGGCAATCCTGGTTGTGTGTATAGGCTGGACAATGAGAGGCTGGAGATCAACAGTGAAATGGACCTGAGGAACTTGGTCATTGGCAAGTTGAACATGAGCCAGCAGGGCCCTGGCAGCCAGGAGAGCCAGCCCTGCCCTGGGGACATCAGGCACAGTACTGCTCTGCAGTGGGGCCATCAGGCACAGTACTGCTCTGCACTGGGGCCATCAAGCACANGCAGTGGGGCCATCCGGCACAGTACGGCTCTGCACTGGGGCCATCAAGCACAGTACTGCTCTGCATTGGGGCCATCAGGCACAGTACTGCTCTGCACTGGGGCAGCCTCATCTCGAGTCCTGGGGGCAGTTTTGGACACCACAATATAAAAAAGACATTCAGCTACTAGAGAGTGTCCAAAGGAGAGGGATAAGGCTGGTCAAGGATCTGGAGGGGAATCCTTATGGGGAGGGTTTGAGGGGACTTGATCTGTACAGACTGGAGAAAACGAGTCTGAGGGGAGACCTCAGTGTGGTCTTCAGCTTCCTCACAAGGGGAAGTGGAGGGACAGGCACTGATCTCTGTGTGGTGACAAGTGACAGGAACCAAGGAAATGGCCTGAAGCTGTGTCAGGAGAATTTTAGGTTGGGTATTAGGAAAAGGTTATTCACCCAGAGATGTTCAGACAGTAGTCATAGCATCAAGCCTGCCTGAACTTAAGAAGTATTGGAAAAATGCTCTCAGGCACATGATGTGACTCTTGGGGCTGTCCTGTGCAGAGCCAGGAGGTGGATTTCCACAGTCCTAGTGTGTCTCTTCCAACACAGGATATTCTGTGATCCTGTGAAGCAATCATCCTCAGGAAAAAGGGAGGACATCAGGAGAGCTGATTCTGAGAAACAAAGTAGGCCAAAAAAGAATTTGCAACTGATGTGGCATACAATACCATACATGGAATCTCATCTGAGTTAAAAAAATACAGTCTTGCAACTTAGAAAGGCTAGATAAATTCCTAATAAAAAAGAAGGTTATGGTTTAGATCAGTAAGAATAAAAAGAATAGTTAGAATTCTTAGAACCAACTCTTGAAAAAGCAAACTAAAATTTTCCAACCAAAAAAAAGTGTCTAATAAAATGAGGCTTACAACAAATGACAAAAGAATTGCATGAGACGGTATCCAAAATACTAAAGGAATACAACTACCTGCGGCAGTAAGGCAGAGAGAGTTCAAAGCAGTAGCACAGCAAAAACAAAACACACAATTGCATACATTGTCAAAATAAAAATAAGCCAAGAAAATGCCCAGGAGATACAAAACTTTTGCAAATGGAGTCAGCATATTCATAGCAAAGATGGGGAAATAACAGTCTTTTTCTAATCAGTATTTCTGGAAGAATATATGATGTTGTGAAAAAAGTAGAAAGAGAAGTGAAAATAGACAAAAAGAGGCTCCTAGCTGATATCTCAGACATTTGTAACTTCCATGGTTTCATAAATATTTGATTGTGTATGTTTGTAATTTGGGAAGGTGCAGCAAACTCAGGTGTTGACAAATTGGACAAAATGGCAACTCTCCTCTTATAACCTCAGAGGAAGTGGAAGGGAGGCCCATTCAGCCTACAGCTTTCATTTGGGAGATCTCACTAACCACAACAAAGAAAATGGAGGCACCAGGATAAGAGGATTCACAAGCTCTTAATATTTAATTTTCTAGAAAAGCCAGCACACAAGTAAGACTGCTTTAAAAATTTATCAAGCAACATTTGTGAGCTGAAGTCCGGGAGCTACTTGTATGCTCTTGAACTTGGACGTTATATTTATTTGATCTTTTCATTTAGTTTTGTACTTTTATGGATTAACCTCCCCAGACACAACCTATGAGAGGCATTTTGAGATTCCTATGGGCATATTCAGGCACTGAAATGAGAAACAGTTTTGTGCTTTTATTTAAAGGCAAAGAAGGAAACCTGAACAGCACTCAGGCATAAACAGCTTTAGGAGTTGCAGTAGTTAAACCACCTCACTACACAGGGTGTGGGGCTTTCCTGGAGGCTGAGAAATGGTAATGGCCACTCACTAACTCATTCCCTGCACTAGCAAGAAGTGTGAGAGACTCTAACTGCAAGAATGTCTAAGGAAGCTCCCTTTACTGAAAATAATTCTTAAAAAATTAATAACAATATGAAAAAAACCTTTCCAAGTACTTTGCACACACTTCAGTGTAGTTTAGCAATTACTGAGAATCAATCATAACAAGAAATATGACTTGTGGTACAAAAAAAAAAAAAATTGAGTTTCACCAGAAATGTATATGACTAAAAGGAGTTACTTGGTTTTCAGCCTCCTTCAATTCAGGAATCAAGATTAAATTCATAGCAGCCATGTCCTAGGGAGTAATGACTGTCTGGCCTAGAGCATTCAGATCTATAGTCTTACAGATATTGGCTTCAGTTTACTTCATTAGCATCCACCACATTTTTTCAAACTACCATTAGGAAAAGATAAGCAGAAGAAATGTCTGATGCATGAAATCCAGACACCTATATTCCAAAAATTTCTAGTAAGAGGAAGAATCTTGGCTTTTCTGATTTTAGAAGCATAAGCATTGGAATAAGTTGTGGTTCCTATTCGTAGACAAGAAGAACAATTATTGGACCAAAATTCGCTCATTTAAGGTTAATAATAAAGGCAAATCCAGATTTTTTCAGTATTTGTGAGTAATTCTTTAGTTTCTTTCTTTACATGAGAAAGCAGTCTGTAATTTCAAAATCTCATTGCTCTTTCTGGATTATGGAAGTAATTCCTGAATCAGGTTACAATGGATTAATTTCACTTTATTTTTATAGCATATGACAGGCTGCCATGGATTAATTTCACTTTATTTTTGTAGCATATGAATGCTTTATATAATGTTACACAATATGACACTGAGTATTTGTTTCTTCATCTTCTGCCCTGGAGTGCAGTGGCATCTTGTATGGCTCACAGCACAAATGTAGGTGAGATTGTATAAATATATATATATACGCTAGAAAAAGTGGTACAATAGGAGGCAGGAATTTAATTACTTCCCTGGTTTCCACTCATGGCTTTAAAAAAGTGCAAGGTCACGATCAGGCAGTATATAACTATTTATAGAAGTAACTATTATATCACAGGAAAGAAAAAATGAGAAGATGTTGCTATCAATCATCTCTGTCCTTTACTGACTACCAAAATATCCTTAAGCACATACAAGAATTTTCTCATGGAAGGATTCCACCTTGCATGGTTTTATTGGTTCTTCAAGTATACTTATAGCAGGGCTTGTGAGCAAAGCATACATGGCACTGAATTTTTACCTGTTGCAGAATTTTAGCATAATACAGTCTGACTTCTACTAGCACTGATGTGAGGAAGTTATTTCCAAAATTAGTCTTTAGTAACACCATGATATCCCACTTGTAAGNCCTTATTAATATGAACAATGAACTGTCTGTTGCTCTGTATATGCTAATGTCATTATAGACAAATTCTGGCTTAACTTGCCTATATCCCCCAAATTTCATCCCACTATAGTGTATTGAATTCACTATAATTAATTATGAGTAAAAAATGAAGACATCAAAGCTAGTGCCATGCCACCATAGTCACACTCCACTCTTCCTGGACATAAGACTTCATTTTGGCACTGTCCTTATCCTCTGCAAAAAAAACCAAAACAACAACAACAACAACAACAACAACAAAAAAAACAAAAACAACAAAAAAAATCAAAAACAAAACCAAAAAAACCTTCCTGCAGTGGCTTTATCTGCCCAAATGTGCAGCTTTAGAGCTACATGTGATGATCCTACAGTCCCTGGAGAGGAGTGATTAATTCAACTGATTTTAGATGGCTGCCTCAGGGTGAGTGAATATTATACTCCCTTAATGAAATAATAAAAGTTCTGATTTATGTTGGCATGTGAAAGTTGATTAAAGGTATCAAACTTGATAATTATTTTACAGCAGTCCATCTGTAAAACAGGAGAATTTAACATGAGAGCTCACATTGGAAAGGAAAATCCCAAACAGGGATAATCTGTGCAATGGAAGGTGAACCTTTTGTCTTTACTGACACTAGTAAGACCACAAAAACATGTTAGTTTGCACAAGATTTTTATACACCACAGCAACCTTTAATAAAATTTTGTGAAAAATAAATCTCATGCCATTCTAAAGAATATTTTTTGATGCTGAAATTATTATTCATAATTATTAGCTATTGTTTTTCTCCCTATACAAGTCATTTTCAATGACAAGAAAAGGAGATTTTATTTCTGGAAGAATGCACAGAGAGTTTATAATGATTTGTATTCAATGGATAGACTCCTAGTGCAGTCAATGATAATTCCATACACAAGGCTCTGACATCATTAAATGAATTAAAAAAAAAATAAGGCTTATGTTCTTTCTGTTTTTCTATTTGTAAACACAGTTTTGTAAGCCTTTGGCTGGAAAAATGCATTACTTGCACTGCTTTATGTATTTTGCTTAGCATTATTTAAAGCAATCAGATCCTTAAAGTGCATAATTAAAAGATGTGTACATCTTTGCAAAGAAGGGCCATATACTAATTCATAATAAAAAAATGGAGTCTTCATCTTGATCTGTGGAAATCAGCTTCACTGATTTTTGCTTCTGGATGAAAGAACTGTTCAAAACATGAGGGAGACACTAAAAAATCAACTATTCAGAATGAGAAAGTGCTGCCAAACTATCACAGAAGAGCATAAGTCTTCATAAAATTTGGGCTCAAAAGTACAATACTTCTAACAGCAGAACAGAAGTGGCTCAGTACCTGGGAAGCTGGACTAGAGCAGCTGCATCATCAGGAAAGAATAAATAGATGCCCACTTGGTGATCTGGGAAGTGAAAGATATTCTAAAAATAAAAATAATATTTCAGAAATAATATATATGTATATATTTGGGGGAGGGGGGGAAGGGGAAAAGAGAAACTGAAATTTATGCATCAAAATAATATGCATCCTTTTTTTGGAAGGATCAGGAATACAACCTCATAAGAATTTTATGACTTTTTCCTAAAATAATGATGGAATTCAGAGAACTGAAGCTTTGGAAAGACTTTGTATTTCTTCATCTATTCTTGTATCACCAACTCTTGCTGCAGCATAATAAAAAGTAACATCTTTGTTTATATAAACTGGCTTATTAAACCAGCAGGCATCACAATTTTCACACAGCAACATATTCTTGTGTTATTCATGTGTTAAATGTGAACTGCATGTTATTCTAATTTCCATAAATTCAAATAGAAATAGATTCTGATTTTCTTCAATCTTCAAGTCAAAACAATAAACCTTTCCAACATGCTGTGAAAAATTACAAAGTGATTTCAAAGCAGAATTCAATAATGAAATTCATTTTGAACTCTCCTCATTAAGCTTGAACAATTAATGATTGCAACATCCACCTGCAAATATTTATTTCAGTGATATACTACAAACTAAAAGCCATCATTAGTATTTTTGTAGCCTATAGCTAGACATCTTTAAAGAGAGGCATCATAGGCAATCTGTAGAATAGACCATGGGAGTAAGGTTAATTACCAAGGAAAAGAGAAGCACTGGAATAATAGAGTGTTCTTTGAGACATTAATATAGCAAGAGACAATTAAAGTATTGCCCTGTCTGGTTTCACACTGAAAGCACAGCTTTGCTCATTAGCTGTGTGGGTAACTCTCCTGGCTTTCGTGGCATAGAGCTATCTGACTGAAGACAGCATATATATGTTCATGAAATTGTACCTCATTTTCTTAATTTTTATGAAAGTTTCTCATCTTCATTTGCAAAGTTAAAAGAAAAACATTGCTACATGAAGTATGAGATAATATTTTCAATAGGCTTTGAAATATCTCTCAATTAGCAAAAATATTCTCAAGTCTCCAATGGAAAGTCAGTTAAAACTACAGTGTGCTGCTCCAGTGAGGTAGTGTGATTTTCTCTGATTCTTCTTGGAAAAGAAAGGAAATTATAATATTTGTTTAGGAAGTTGTCATTATATTTGTAACAAAATGCCTATGGGATCCCTACATCTGATAGAAAATAAGCAAAAAACACAATAAATTACCTTAGACAACTTTGGGATTTGCCCATAAAACTTTCCTTCCCCCAAGGGATAAGCACTTGTTGATCTAAAATGTCTTGAAAGCTAAAATGAGCATCTATTCACAAAATGGCAATTCAGGCTTTTACACTGTTATTCTGAAAGGTTTATCACCTTGATTGCTCAGGGGGAGTATGCCATGTAGGATAGTTTGGTGACAGCTTCTCCATTTAATTACAGGAAAAAAAAGTGCCAAACAATTAAAATTTAGGCCTTGAAAGAACTCCTTTAGGTACACATGAGCACACCTAACTAACAAAAGCTGCCAGTGACCACGGCCTGATTCTGTGCAATTCCAGGACACTGTGCCTAAGGTGATGGAGTGTAGAGAAAAAGGAGAGAAAAAAGAAACTCCTTGCATAGATATTCTCTCACTTTCTGTTTTCACTTGTCTTTGATCTTTCCAGTGCTGGCATTTCCATTGGTCTTTATTTGTGTTTTCCACATTCTCTATCCACTCTATTTTTCTTATTTAGTATGATCATGCTCGAGTGTGACACTTTCCTTAGCAACTTTTTGGTCTTTTTTAATGTTTGTTTCTTTTTTTTTTTTGTTTTGTTTCTTAATTTCTTAAGAACCTTTAGCTTTCATGGCTTCTCCTCACTTAAAAAGAAAATTATACAACTGTTTATTATTTTTGCATTGGTTTAAAAGATTTTAGTTTCATTTCTCTGGAGCCTTTTGTTTTCTGAATGCCCCTCTAAACACCATCTGCTCAATTAATTTGATTGAACACACAATTCTGGGGCCTGGGCCTCCTCTTGTACCTTTTACCACTCTTCTACATCTCTCAGATTTGATGGAGATACTTTAATTTGCAGTGGAATTATTGAGAGCACAATGCTAACAGACAAAACACTGATTTATTAATCCATCCTGTTTGAAGATCTTCTACTCATGTATTCATGGGACCAAGAATGACTCTCCAGCCTAGAAAGGCCCATGCTCTGTCACATGCACCTTCACTTTTCTGCCAGACAGCCACCAGCACAGCCCTCACACCATGTCAGGAACTTGGAAATGAATAGGAAGATAAGGATCTTAGTTTTGAAACACAACTTTGAATGAGGTAAAATAGTAGAAATTAACTGAAGTCTTCAGGGGTACAATTTAACACAGCAGAGAAAAAGAGATTTCCTGAAATAAAGCTTCTTTTCTCTTTCACCAAAAGGTGTCAAACTAGTAGTAAAAGACATTAAATAGCAATGCATCATTTCTCTATTTTCTGAAAGTAAAAAACATCAAGGATATCCTGCCAAAATAATCTTTTGGCTTATTTGGTTGAGTTTTTTTAAAATAGTTTCTGAGTGCTACTTTTAGAAATAGGATCCTTTTTTTTTTTTTAATTTTTTTTTAAAATTTCCTGAGCTTGGCTCTCCCTGAAATTNAAGAAACAGGCTATGTTTCAGCAAGAACTCAAAAATCAAATAATCAAGCTTTGTAAAGCTGATTCAATATTTCTCATTTTACTGATTTTCACTTTATAAATAAGACTGTATGGAGCATTTTACTGTGTAAAAGTTAAAGCTTTTACTTCAGCAAACCACATAAATTCAATATTACAAAATTGAGAACTGTATGTATATTCAATAATTTACTACCATTATGTCATAAAACGGGAAGTTAGAGAGTAGAAAAACACTTTCCTTAAGGAAATCACTTACTGTTTTGACATTTCTAAAATGGGACGAAACAGAGAGTAGTACCATAGAAAATATTCTCACACAATTATAATAAAATCAGAGGGAAAATGACGTGAAGTGTGAAGTGTGTATCAATTCCATGATTTGTTTAATTACATTTTTTATGGTGTCCTTTTTTCTGCTCTGCCAGGCTGTATAATTTCATCATTGGATTTTACACATCAAACTGAGTTCACATGTAGATTGGTCCCAACAGCTTTCCTCCAGGAATGCTTGGTTTTGGCCCTCTTTCTGACAATTCTGAAGTATATCATGAGCAAGGAATAATAGAAGGAAACTCAGGAGTGGAAAGAAAGATGAATGAAAGATGGGAAGAGAAGGAAAGAAACTGAGGACATCCAGGCAAAAGGAGACTAAAGCCCAGATAGATGGATGTGGAGAGACCATTTGAAGGGAGTGACAGATAATTTGCATAATAGTTCCAACCAATGAGCATTTATTGCTGTCTTTCACCTTTTATCTTGGAAGCTTACAAATCTAGGGGAATAGGAGGAATTTGCCATCAGCAGATTTTAATTACAGTTCCTTCTACCCCAGCCTACACTTGCTAGATCTTTTTTTCCGAATGATCTGATGGATCTACACTCATGAAAAGTGCTTCTGGAGAAATCAGTTGTTTGTGAAGCAACATGTGCAATATTGCACCAACAATACTGATTCCTAATGTTTCTTCATCTTCATTGAACATTTAATGACAATGGGAAAAATGTGTGGTTAGCTACAAAGTGACTAGATAGGTCCAGAAATTATATTTCACATATTGTGTGTACTGTTGAAAGCAGTTCATGAAACACCATGATTAGAAAACGACATATGAAATGCAAAGAAAAACAAAGGAGCAAGAACAAAACAAATCTTGAAGTTAAAATTAAATAATTGGTTGAATTTCAGTGATGAAAGCTACCACATATGTATGATATGATCGTGAGGCAGCATCAGCAAATTTGGAGGCTATTTAACACTCTTTTGTCGGGGCACTTATGAATAACATTCTGTTTCTAACTAAATCCCTTATAAGATCTTCAAATAATTACATGCAAATAGAAAGGCTCCAAGAACTTTGTTTGCCAAGATTTAAACTCCCTTGAACAACCAACTGTATGCTTGAGAATTTTAATCAGAAATGCCACAGAACAGACTCTAGAAAAAGCTGAGGAGGGTCTTATCCCGTTTCGGCTGCAGAACTTTATCCAAGAATAACTGGATAAGTTTTCAAAGTCATGATTTTCTCCAATTTCATAGGCATAGCTACAGTTCTAATACTGTTTTCTTCATGGCTTATTTTTCAGGTTCATAGTTCTGCTTTACACAATCTGAACTTCTTTTACATTTGTTTCCTCCCTTACTTTGTTTTAGTTTAATTTCCCTGATGTTATTTCTGGAAAACTGGAATGTTATGGGCAGGTATGAGTTCTAACCACATTATTTCATAATGGGCTAAGCAGAATGGCAATGCCATGGATTTCACTTCCTGGGAGATTCAGTTCTCACTACCTTTTCCATAGTCTTGGGCATATTTCCATATTTCAAGCACTGGCTGAGTTCATATATAGCAAGTGCTCATGTAATATATCTTTGTAATTTCTGAGAAAAAAATAAAGCCAATAAGGTAAAGGAGAGTTAAATACATGGCCTAAAGGGGGGTTATTTCTGCTTGTTTGTTCAAACCAGCTATGATGATAAAGGAGGAGAGTCAATTAGGTGCAGAATAGGTGACTCAATTTACCTTAACTCTGACTAGATATGAGCAATAAATTAAAAAATAAAATAAAATAAAAAGGCAATTGAGCAAGATACATGTTGACAGGATGCCAATTAACAGAAATAACATAACGGTATCTAAGTACAAATGCAATACTGTGTATGGAGAACTTGGGGACACACATGACAATAAGCAAAGAGAATGGAGAACATGACTTGCAGATAAACATGTGAAGAAAACATTGATATTAGCTATCTACTTATTTCCACTAACAAGCATATGTTCATTATATTTAAATAATGTACTATAATAAAATCTTTATATGTTTGGCAAAGGTTATACAGGTACATCTAGTAAAGGAAAATGATTATGAAGAACAAAAATTTTAACAAGAGGTGATAGCATTGCCCTAGAGATCTGCAGTTTCACTCTCTAAAGACAATCAAGGTTTTCATATATACATCAATTAGAATTTGATAGTTATGATAAATATGCAAAGACTTCCTGCAAGCACCTTAATGTAAATATTACAGAAAAATTTCATAATTCTAGAAAGTGAGCCTAAGAAAAACTATAAACTATTCTACACCTTAAAAAAAGTCTTTGCTTTTCAGAAGAGTTTAAAAAATCCTCTTTTAAGAGGATTTGAAGATTGAAGACTGTCAAAACAATTATTTTAAATTAACTAAAGATGGACAATCTAGAAATGGACTTGTCTGAAATTCTACTAGGAGGTACTTTGCAAAAAAGTAGTTGGATATTCATCTGTCCCTCCAGAATTAAATCATTTTGGTTTATTTTCGTTCTGCTTTTATCCATCTTCATTGTACCCTTTTACAGTTAACACTCCAAATGAAGCATTAATACTTTACCTGATCATAATCTCTCACACTTCTTTTCTTTAAGAAAACCGAATTATTTCTCTCCACATTCTTGCCTGTCTAAACTTTCAGTTAAAACATCATTTTAAGTTTGACAGAACTATGTTTTCTTATAGAAATCTTTTTCTCCAAAACAGTTTATAGAGAAAAATATTGACCAGTTATGGGCGAGCATCTCCACATGATTTATTCAATGTAAAGCGAAAACACTACCATGAAATTCGTGTCTGTAAAGTTCTAATACATGCTATGCCATGAGTTTTAAATATTCTATATGATTGTTGATATCAACAAGTAAATCCTGTAATCTAGTTTGATCCTATACCTATCACTAACTGTTCCAGAAATAACTTCCATGTTTCTTTCTCTTAATATTTTTTTGAAAACTAAGAAAGCTGTAATCTCTAAATATAGAAGTTATTAGATAAAAACTTTAGAAGCATAAATTAGAGGATCAAACATTTTAAAGTAGAAAAAAGTCTTAACAGGTTATCTTCTTTAATCTTAATTTTAGTTTTAGTGTGAACTCATTGGTGAAAGAACAACTGAATATATAAAAAATCCCTTTGCATAGGAACCCTAACTAGAATTCAAATCTAGGAAATAATATCTTATAGTTTGAGAAGGAATAAAAAGCAAGCCCTCTATCTTTTAAGTTGCATAAAGAAAAAAATCTCTGGTGAAAACTGAATTACCATTTATCTCACATGTCACTGAGTGCTCAAATAATTCATTGTTGTTGGGAGCATGCAAAAGCTTGCATGGCTTTAATTCAAATGACATTCCACTACAACACAGCTCTGGGCATGAGATACTTTCACCTTGGAACATGGGTGAGAGCTTTTTCCTGATCAGAGTGTCTAAGTGATTGGTACAGGCTATAACACAGTTATTGAGAAACAGCACATTGGAATCAATGCCACAAGCCAGATTTTAAATCCCACTCAAGAAGTGGTAACCTTTATAATGAATTTGTGTGGTTACTGTTGTGCAGCTGCCTAAGGGTCCCTCGATGGTGACTGAGGCTTCTCACCAGCAGATTCTCATCCTGGTCCTGCACTGGAATCACTGCCTGAAAATTAGTCAGTGAATTTGATGGTATAAAATAATTTCTCTTTCTTGCAGTTTAGCCAATGGAAAGTTAGGAAATATTGCCTATATCACTATTCTGGGTATTTCCAAGCTAATTTCTACATAGGGAATTACAAAACAAAATCATATTTAATTAATTTTTGACTAAAAAGTAATGCTCATTGTTTTAATTTTTTTGGGGAATGAGCTAATCACAATAGAAATTAGGCAGTTTTTGCCTTTAGTTATGTATTTATAATGTGAATATGTAAATATCTAGATTGGCATACTGACAGAAATTAATAATATATTCTTTGTGTTGCTCCTTACATTTAAATCTAAGGTAATTAGAAACAAGATTTGCTTTCTATGTTATCAGGAATCTGGGGAAGTGCAGTTGCACCAAATTTTCATTGCACAAGACAAGAAATATGAACAGCCAGGTGAGGTGGTTCAGAGAAAATCATGGAGTACTTGAAAATGTATTTCCTTATTTTGCCTTGCTTGCATGTGCAGCTTTTGCTTTATCTATTTAACTGTTTTTATCTCAACCTATGAATTTTTCACTTGCACTCTTCAGACTCTTCTCTGTCCTGTTAGTGGGGGACTGAGCAGGCAGAAATGTGGGGTTGAGTTGCCAGTTGTGGTTAAACCACAACAACCACCCTGATTTAAAACCCGTTATGTGAAAATACTATAAACTTTAATTCTTATCCTTTAAATTTTTCAGTCCAGCAGAAATCAAATTTTCATGCCTGAATCAGCCTGATAAGTATTTTGCAAACCAGGCATTTAGATTAGAGCAAACAATCTTTTCCAGACAACTTTGCAAAAAAAACCATAAAGATGCTACAAGACATTGTCTTCAAGATTCTCTTTTGCTTTCTCTCAGCAATTGTTTTTCTCTGGAATATTTTTCAGTGGATTAATCTTCTGGGTTATGCTCTTTAACATGCTCACAAGATCATCAATCTCACTCTCAAGCTTCTATAAATGAGTAATTCACACTGGCACCACAGCATCTGCCAATCCTGTATCCTTCCCTATTGTTAATGTATCAGTTTAAAGGTCAGTAGCACAACCTGAACAAAAGAATTGCTGGCCTAAAAAGAAAGTGCATATCTTACAGAATAAGCATGGAAATATTCAGTTTCCCTATTTTACTAGAAGCAGGAATCTTCTCTTGCTGTTTTTTTCTAAAAGTTGGTCAGTTTTACATTGAGTTGATGAACTTCAACTATTTCTCTCAGAGCAAGATCAAATTTCCTCTAATTTACTATCTTCCATCAGGCCCTACCTCTGCTTTGTATGTAAATCCAAGAAGAATGAGGCCTACTACTTTAAATATAGCATTCCATGCATAAGTTATCATGACAGCCTATTTTACCCAGAAGTGTAATTACAGAATCTCAGAGATGCTAGCTAAGAGGAAAAAAGCTGCATAGCTAAACAGATGCTTGTGCATCTTGCTAAAAAATTTCCTCACGTTTGCAGAATCAAAAAGGAGGGAGAGAAAGACAAATCAAAGGAAAGCAGGTCATGTGCATGAATGTATCTGCATCCTTTGTACCCCAGAACTTTATTGTGCTGCTAAGGCAGTGCCCTGAGCCAAACAAAAACCTGCTGAGTATCACAGAGCCTTTTGCCTCCAGTAAGCACTGCCCTCAAATCTTCCCAGTGCTCTTTCTTGAAAGGCTCCAGTGTCTGCCACTGCATGAAGCCCATTTGTCAATGCTTTAGAATGTCCACACAGATAATGCCACTCTGTGTTTCCTGTATTAAGAGAAGGATGGTGATACAGCATCTGTCAGGACAGGATAAAATGTCACACTTCCTATCATCTTATCAAGCCAAACCACAAGCGTAAACCTAAAATTAAAACATAACTAGAGATAGCATGTCAGACAATTACTAATTTATACCAATTTATACCAATACTAATTTATACCAATTGTGTATAGGTGTCTACATACCCTACAATTCTGAAGGACCCAAGTAAAAATCATCATCTAAACTCCCCTCATAGAGACTGTGATCCAGATTCTGTGAAAATGTTCATTAAAAGCCATATTCACCTGGTATTGTTACCATGGCATCCACGTCATCCACAGGTCTGAGCCACTGTGTGATGTCTGGTGGGGAAAGGAATTTGAAAAATGTCTCTGGAGAGGGTTTAGAGGCTCTCTCAAATTTGCATAAAGCAGTTTATCTTCTTGCTCTCCTCATTCTTAATCTTAAACTGAAGGACTTTCCACTTACCCCAAATCATATTTTTTTCCCAGAGGTGATATATATTATTAGCCTCATTTTGACAGCTAGGTAGTTGCTCTTCACACTTTCTTGTGAAGGAAAAGGAAAGGTGTTAGCAACTCCACAGGGTGACACAGAGGAAGACATTACTTTTGATACACTGAGTCTTCCTGTGTTAGATGTCTAGAGTCAAGTAGTCTTAATATCCTGAGAATTGGTGCTCTAGATATTATATTCCATCTCTAATTTCATGTGATGATGCAAGAGTATGTGAGAAAGCAGGCACCAACAATATACCACCCTTAATCCCGTGATTATCAGGATACAATGCCAACAAGACACATCACTGTGGTACAGAACTGATCAATGCTCTGCACTGCAAACCTGCAAGTAATGCATATACTCATTACCTTTGGAGAAAAATGTATTCATACTCAGTTTTTACCATATTTATTTTGGACAAGGCTCAACCACAAATGTGGACAAACCTCCAGTTTCAGAAAGATTTTTACTCTCTTCATTACGAAGTTTAAAATAATGACATATAATAATAATTAGAGAAAAAAGGACTGAGAGCATCTCTGATAGGAGTCCTCAAAACTGTTACTAACCTTTGGTAAGCCTTAAAAATAGAGGGAAAAGGGCTGCAGCATGTAAATCTCTCTATGGGAGTAGGATCTGAGTGTGTAAACACCACATCATAAAACTCTGCAATATAAAACTGACAGCTCATGTAAACAGTGTCAGCACTAAGGTTTCTTCTCAGTAAAAGTTTGGCTGCATGCTCAAATCACTGCAATATTCTTAACATATGAATGCTTCAGAAAGAACTGAGAAATGTTAGAGAAATCTTATAAGCCTAAGAAGTTTTGCTATATTACACTTAATGGTTTCCATCTCAGTAACAGGGAGTAAAAAAAAAAAAAAAAAAGATATCTGAAGCTGAACAATCACATCTTAAAAATAACTGTTTTCATCAGCAATGCCAGCATTTATTTGTGTCTCTGTGGCTTCATTTTCCTCAGTGAGCTCATTTCGTAGTTTGCAGATCTAAGCTTGTAAGACCATTCTGAATCAAGAGATTTGCACTTTATACAGACTATCAGGCAGCAGTTCTGCTGACAGCAAAACACTTAATGAGGACTAATAGCATCCATGAAGCAACAGAACAATTCCTATACCACCTGGATTTCTCTAAGGGCTTTGACACAGTCCCCCATAACACCTTTTCTAAATGAACAAGAAGAATTTGATGGGTGGATTCTTTGGTGGACGAGGAATTTGTTGGATGGTTGCATCCAGACTGTAGTGGCTCAATGTCCCAGGGACAAATGTGTCCTCAGGGGTCTGTACTGGGACCAGTGTTCTTTAATGTCTTCATCAATGAAAAGAGCAATCAAGTGCACCCTCAATCCCAAAATCACCAGCCTGAGTGATGCAGTTGACACACCAGAAGCATGGGATGCCATCCAGTGGGACCTGGACAAGCTCAAGGAGTGGGCCCATGTGAACTTCATGATGTTCAACAAGGTCAAGTGTAAATTCCTGCACATGGGTCAGAGCAAATCTCTGATATCAATACAGGCTGGGGGATGAAGGGATTGAGAGCAGCCCTGCAGAGAAGAAACTTGGAGATGGTAGTGGGTGAAAGGCTGGATATGAGCCAGTAAAGTGTGATTACATCCAACTGTATCCTAGGCTGCATCACAGGAAGCTTGGCCAGTCAGTCAAGAGAGGAGATTCTGCTCCTCTGCTCTGGTGATACCACACCTGTAAGACAACTCTGAAATCTTCAGCACAAGAAATACATGGACCCACTGCAGTCAGTCCAGTGTAGGACTGCAAAAATGATCAGAGCGATGGAGCAGCTCTTCTGTGAATAAAGGCTGAGAGAGCTGGTGATCCTCAGCCTGAAGAAGAAAGGCTCCAGGGAGTCCTTATAGCAGACTAGATGACTTTTCAAGGTCCTTTCCAGCCCACACTATTCTATGATTCTATAACTATGAACATTTCCACCTGTTGTCAAATGGCACAACTTTCCAGATGGCCACAACAGCAGGGTTTGTGGTTAAGGTCGTATCTATGTCATAAAAACAAACACCAGCTGATTCCTCATGAAGCAACCTGCAAATTGATATCTGAGCGAGCATCATGTAAACTGTCCTTAGAGTTAGGACCAGTCATGCCAGTTATTATCCAATACTCTGTATTATCTCTGTACCTTGTGATAGGTGGTCATTCAGGGGTATCCAGTGCACTGTCCTTTACTGTGCTGTAGTGATGTCCTGAAGTGTCCACTCATGCTAGACACACTACAGAATTACATTTCTTGCCCCAGTTTTCAAGGGGACAATTTAGCCTGGTAAATCAGCTTACTCATAGGCTTGTTACAATTAGTAAATATATTTTCATTCAGAGTTTTGCTTAAAGAGAGGTCTTTTCTGTCTTGAAAGATTTTGTTTAGCCAGGGCAATTAACTTAAACTACTCTGAAGATTTTACTATTTGAGAGCTAGTGCTATTCTAATATTATCACAGGAATTTTGTAATCATTTCACAGCTCCTGAAAATACTCAACTCCATGTTGAGTATTTTCCCGTATTTCAGTGGAATTGAATATTTATTACTTCCTTTCAAAAGTATTTCTTCTTCCATTGTTCCACACTACAGATGCTGCAACAATATGAATAAAAACATTTTCTTGTCTTTAACATCATTACAGTCTTAAGATTTTTGTTATCTCTTCTGAGGTGCATCAGCAAGCTTTTCACAGTGATCTAGCAGTCACAGCTTCTCTTCATTCCAGAAAGGTATGTGAACAGGACTATGAGCTCCATGATCACAAACCCCAGCAATAAAACCAAAGGGACCCATTCAACTGGCTTCACAGCACAGCTCCTGGCCCACAGCACTGACTGTGGATAATCCATCCACTAAAAAGATAGTGACAGGGCAGTGTGGAAAGCAATTCAGCCCACGTCTCACTCAGTGGCCATCTCTTGCAGGGCTTAGACTTTCTCCATATTATAACTGGTTGCCTGGAAGTTCCCTCTGTGGTTATCCTTTGTTATGTGGAATTTTCAGAAGCTTGTCCTTGGGCAGGCAATCTTCTGTTCACGATCCGGAGCACTGCAGTGCCTGTGGCTGGTGGATAACCATTCACCTCCCAGAGGAGGAGGCAGTGGTAGATGCAGTGGTATTTTGCACATCAAAGGGATTAAAGCACTTAGCAGAGGATTAGAAACCTGATTCTAGACTCTCCTGAGCCTACTGTCTCCAAATCCAGCAGAATGTACCAGCCACAGCCATAAAAGAGGAGGAAACCCCCTGATTCCTCTAGGCATTTCAGTCTGCCTTTGTTAGTGGTTTACTGGGTTTCTCCCAAATGATTTCTCTGCAACTATTTACCACATAACTGTACCCTGCTCTTTGCTCAAAGTCGTAAAAATGGAACACAGCATTTTACTCAAAATCTTATTATGAACAACTGGAAAGACACTATATATAAAGAAATAAGAATTTACTGTTAGTTCAGTCACATCATCCAAATTATCTGATTAACACAACAAAACCCATTAATCATATCTACGCCAAACTCTTGCAGGATCTATTAATTTAATTCAACATATTTGTCTATCCAATATTCTTCTTTTTCCTAGGGTCAAGACCTACAGTCTTCCTCAAACAGAAAGAGGGGTAAGTAGAACATGTTGTGAACAACCTGGGATCCTTGCTGGGAGTATGATGTTCACAGTTGTGGGAGTTTCTTCCTTTTCTATCCTGTGGTATACTTGGAGCTCTATTTATATGTCTTCTTATCACACTCTGCCTCCTTCTTGCTGGTTCCCTGCTGAAGTCTCATCGTTTCCCTCCCTGGCCTCAGCTGACACCAAGGGCTGTTTCTTGCACGGCAGTGCTGCCCCAGATCAGACAGACCTTTTCCTGATCGTGGTGTTCACAGAGCTTCTGCTCACACACAGGGGAGGCAAAAGTCACCTGGCCTCACCTAAAGCAATGTGGAACCACGCCAAGAGAAACCCACACGTGCTGACACCCCATGCTGCCAACTCAGTCCAGCACCTTCAGCCTCTTATCAGTAACAGCAAATTCGTATTTCCAGAGCTACAGCAGCAAACATTGACCTTCTGACCTTCCTCCTCCTTTTTCTATTTAAAATATAACCTCCATTTATTAAGTACACTTGTCTCCATATGTGCATACCAGTTCTGGAAACAAGATCCATTTATGCTATGCTGCTCCTCCTCACAATTTGTACATTACAAATTTGGAGAAGACAGCCAGGATTCTATCAGGGAAATTTTGTCCATGTCAAGGAAATAAATCAGATATGTTTAAAAAAACAAACTAGAGCTCTATCGGATCTTCCTTTATTCCTCCAACTGGACAGACAAAGTGGAAAAGTGTGCAGACAATTTTAATTACACTTATAATTAAAATTCATTTCTCTCATTACTATTCTGAGCTTAATTAAAAAAAAAAAAATTACCAGAGGAAACTGGTTATCCAACAGTGTTGGAGGTTAATTCTGTGTCTTTATAACAATCCTCTCTGACTTAAATCTTTAAATTTGGAAATATATTTAATTTCTCCTATTAATATCATTGACAAAAGAGTGCAGAAAGAATCTTTTATAGCATATGTTTTTGATAATGCATTATCAGATTTCTCTCTTTATGGAGAGTAGGTAAGAATGATACCTTCAAGTAGGTTACAAATGTCTTATTAATAATTTTCTACAATGTGGTAAGTACTCAATAATGCAAATAGAATTTTTCTTGGATACTAAATAAATAACAGAATTCTTAGACTTCTTTGTCCTCTCCATTATTTTCAAAGAATACATTTTTTGCAGTATTTTGATGCAAAATAGGATCCAATTTTAATTTTATTCCAATTCTGTAAGTACAGGAATGCATCTTTCTCTGGAGATATCTACAACTACCATCTACTCTCATAAAAAATGGTTCTATTGAGAGAAAAATAATTACAAAGTTCACTGATTTCACAAAATCAATTTTATTACCCTTAAAGAAACAAGATGAAGAAAATATAAATTTAAAAACAGAACAGAAAATATTTGTAATCTAAATGACCAGTTTAGGGTTTTGTTCATTTTTTGAAAGCTAATTGGAGTTTATAAAATGAGTGTGCTCCACAGGTCCTGCATGTTTTATCATTAGGGACCACAAAAGAGCTCAGGTAAATGTTAATATTGTAACAGATACATAAAGATCTTATAAAAATAAAGGGTTTTAGAACAATTAACTGGTTAGCTAGCTTGTTATTACCATAAAAAAAAATGTCCTGTAGATATTTTCACTAAATATGACAGGAAGTGATATAATTGACCACACTCATATCTTAAAAATATTAACTGCACTTTGAAGAAAGGGAAACAAACAGAAAATCAGCACTAAAAGAACAACACAACTCCAGTCTTCCTAAAAGAGACATTTGTCAGCTGCTGCCACTTTTCTTTGCCTAATTTAGCATGAATTGTTATTTCAGGATGTCATGATTGCTGTAGAGTGGTTTATTATTTAAATCGCTATGGTATTTGAATGAAATACTCAAAATCAGAAGACCATATATTCACTGAGTGCATACATGGTGTCAGATGTTTGTGAATCACAAGCATCAGAGACTGACACCAACTTGTGAACAGATCTGAATACCTAAATGAACTGCTGAATATCTTCAAAACCCCAATTAAACTCTACTCATCAAATTTCTTTAATATTCTGTGTAATAACCCAGTAAAATATTTTATTAAGGATGAACTAAAATTGTGCTTCCAGGACAAGGGTGGGAAAAAGGACTCTGACAACCCCCTGAAATAAATCTGTAGGAGCTGGAACCTGCAGCCAACATGTCCTCTTCCTGTCGATTTATATGTACAAAATTTAATGGTAAAAAAAGCTTTGTGTTTAAATTAACAATCAATAATACTCAAGGAAAGCTTGGAAATTATCTTGGCTTTAGACAGTGAAAGATTAAACACAGGAACATGTCTATTTCAAAATAGTAATATATGTAATGGGTTGTTTTTTTTTCCTTCTTTCACATTGCTGAGACAAGCTCATATTCTATTTGTCTTCCCTGCAGCTGCATTATAAAACTATAATTGGCTCCTCATCCTTCCCCCAAGAAATAAACAATTTTTAATCACTATTTAAAGAATACATCCAATACTCCACATATTAAGAATTTTTATATATAATATCAGTATTTATATCAAGGTCTGGTTGACTTTTCATCGTGTTTAGAGCCACTCGTGAAGGGACAAGACTCCCCTGGACCCTGGGAGCACAGGGAACTCCTCAGTGCATTGTCACAGCAGAGCTGCTTCCCTGCCTTTCATCTTCCTCTGTAGGACTTTATGTGTTGTTCAGAGACTGAGCAACCCTCTCTGGACCCCACACATCCCACTCTACATTTCATTTTTTTCATAGTTTTCTCTTCCAAACACTGGGGGCAAGACAGCAGCGAGACTCTTCTACCTGTGACTGAGCCAGGGGACTTGTTCAGTCCAGCTGCTGAGTGGATTTGCAAGTGATGTGATGTGGCTGCCTCTGGGCCAGGCTCAGCACTTCAGACACTTCTCTTGGAAGTAGAAATTTTCTCTCTTGCATAACATCAACATTTTTTCAAACTTTAAGCTACTATTTACTTTTATCATGCCTAAAACCATCCCTCCCCTTCATACAATCCTCAATAGCATAACAAGGTCTCATTAATGGCTAGGACTAGTTCTGCCTCATATTTATTCTAAATTCTGAACTGGGAGCACTCAAAGTCCCTCTTTTGTGATTAAGACTTGACTATTTACAAGCTCATGGGAAAACACCTTATGCTCTTCAAAATTATAAATTTATCCAGATTTTGAAGCATAATTGAGTAATATCACAAAATGTGAGAAATTGCTAATACCCTCAGACATTGTCTATCACTAGACATAATTAATATGCCAAGGATTTAATATGAAAGAAAAAATAAGCAACCTGATGTAACTTATCACACAGGTATATGTACGTATTTTTCAAAGACAGTTTACATGAGACTGGTTATTTATGCTGAATCTACAATTATGACAACTGAAATCAGCCTCATCCTCAAAACATTAGATTATTAACTTACAGTTTGCTGAAAAAATACTTTATCATAAATATTTCAGTCAATTTCTCACCACTAGGGATGAGTAAAGTGTGGGATCTTTAACTAATCATGAGATCTCTTGGACTTTACCTCCATGTCATCTCTTTCAGACAGGAAAAGTATTTACTGATTTCATATTTTCTAAAAGAAATATTAGTTAAATAGTTAAATAATTTGAAAATTAAATGTGAGATTTAAATATTTTAAATATTTTGGGATTTTTTAGAAACTCTGAGACCCATTTTTGCATAATTAATGATTAATTATTATCAAATATTTTGCAGGTTTGAAAAGATATGTATTCATTTATAAAATATGTTACTTTGTTAGTACTCTGACTAGGATTTATTAATCTATCTTAGTACTCTGACTAGGATTTATCTATCATCACATTTTGAAGTGTCTAGAATGGCTAACTAAACTCTGTTTTTCTACCTTCTAAAATAGAATGAGGTACAAGATATAAAAAAGAGCTAATTTAAATCTAAAAATATACTGCATCCATAAATAATATTAATGTATAATTTTATTTACAATAAGTAAATGTACTGATTTGTCTGTCCAATAATTCCATTTAGAAAAAGAAATTAACCAAAGATATCAATATTAACACAGAATTAGTAACAGAATACTGAATTCAGAGTAGTAAGATTATCACTAAAATGGAAATATCACTCTGCAGATGCAAAACTCTGCTCATTATGCATGTGAACTAAAATTGATGCATTTCTATTCTAGAAATCCCTCCCTAATTCTCAAAGGTATCTGCAGAGCAGGGTGGGCCATAGTGGAGCCCCAGGATCTGCAATCTGCCCACCAGCAGTTTGGGTTCTCTGAGTCACCAATGACAGAGAAGTTGTCTCAGTAATTGCCTGTGCTCAGTGACCACCTCTTCTCAAACAATGGATATTGCAAATTTGGCTTTGTATCCATGGAGGAAGTATCTTCTGCCTTCAGCATTCCACACACAAATCCCAAATGATTAAATGCTGAGGTATGACTGATACTGTGCACCTTTACTATAATGTGAGTGGCAATTACTACATCACACATAAATTAAATGTTAAATCAAGGCTAATTGCATTCCCATTTGTAAATAAAAAGTACGTATTCTAATAGTTCAAGTGCTACTAGTTTTATTCAAACTTACATAAAATACACTTTATCTCTGGTGGGAACTTTAGCTCTTCCTTTAGAGGACCTGAGCTAACTGAAATAAACAAAAACACTATTTTGTGTTCCTACTGCTTTGGTGATGAATAAAACCAGCTTGATATATACAAAGAATTACAGAAACTTCATTTATTTCATCTAACTGCAGATGGAACAAAGCAAGTGTCAATATCTCAGACTGCTATTTGGATTTCTACCGCAGAGAATGACGACCTAGATCTTAGTGGCCCTTTACTGGGTTATTAAACAGGTATCAGCAGAGGACCACCAGTGTTAAACATCTGCATGGAGAGTCAGCCACAAGGCAGGGAAAACACCCTCAGGGAGCTGGGGCTGGGGGTCACTGTCCAGGCAACTGAACCAAGCCCCTGGCCAACACAGCCAATAAAATGTAAAGCATTATCCATCTCTACTCGAGGAAGCACTGCTTGTTGAATTCCACACAGAGTGCACTGAACAGCTCCCCATCAACTGCACAAGTCCCTTGCAGACACCTCAGTTCACCAGAATTCCACTTCATTTGAAAAATCTGTACTTTTATGAAAGACAGTATCTATGGCAATATTAAAATAAGAAATTAGCGTGTTCCTGATTGCAAATGGTGCACAGGAAAGAACTATTTTTAAGACACGAGCTCTTCCTACCAGCCCTATAAAATCCAGAAATAGTGCACTTCAAGTTAAATATCTCAGCACTAATGACAGGAGAACAAAGCTTGAGAAGGAGAAACAAAGGAAATAATTCAGAAAGGACAATATGGTAAAAAAGTGTTGTTTGGGGTTTTTGTTGGATTTTCATTGTTTCTTTGTTTTATTTTGTGGCAACTTATAGAATGATGAGCTATTTTAAATGTAATTGTGAGCTTTTTCTTCCCTTCATCTTTTACACAGTGTATTCTCAGATCTGAAGGATATATCATCATTTCAAATGAACAAAAGAAATTCCTATATATTTGTGTTTTATAGCAACTCTGGGAAATGTTTTTATTTCAATTCATAATATTAAGAAAAAAAAACCCAAATTCTGAAACAATAAGACTGCAAACAAAATAATACAAACTTATGATTCTCAAGGTATGTTGCCTACTTATATGCTCCCTAATATAAATCCTTAGAAACCAATTCTTTTTTTGACATTGAATACTTTGTTCCAGAATTATGCACAGCTATTCTGTCTGCTCTTTTATATATTTTTCATTTGATATTGTTTCATTTGGCTTTTGCAGATGGATGGATTTTTCTTTTTTTTCTACAACATGCTCGTATCTCCTTACAGTTAGGGTAATTCTGTGTTGCTAATTATGAACAAAACAAAGTGCATTTTTATGTTTAGATTCTACAAACTTGGGGAGTACCAATTCCATAATTTATAACACAAAAACTGCTATACATTAATACTTGAGCATTGGACTGCTTGTTTGGGGCTAACTATTACACCAAATATTTTTTGAAGTTACTTCTCTAAATCCAAAAGAGTAAGGTTATCCATGGATCAGAGTGAGGAATCAAAATTTTGCCTTTTCCAGTCATCATCTCCTCTAAATTCTGGCCTGTGAGAAAATTTGAAAGTGGTTTTCAGCAAGCAAGTGCAGCCACCACTTTACCATTGTTGTTTGTGTTAAGAATGGTCACAGAAATACACTGACTTGAACTATTTACAGCATGGACTGAGTCCAACATCTGATTGTTTTCTCTATTCACCAGGATAGAAATTTCATTTCTTCTATTTTCAGTTTTATGTAATTCCCAAAATGAAGGAATTCTATTGAAGAAACCCCCAACAAATGGAATGGCTGTGGTTGACTGTACTCTGCCTCAAAAAAGATTATCTTTATTTCTGAAAAAAGAAAAAAAACCCCACAAACCTATCTGGCTGTTACCTAATGCCTCCTTATCCAATTTTTTATGGAAAAGTAAAGTTCATGTTCAAAGAAATAAAGAAAATAAGGACCTGACAAGATGCATTAGAACTGTCCTCTATTCCACCAGAACAAAGAAGGAGCATCATGAATGATGAGTGCTTTAGTTTGCAAAGGATAAATCCATTGATCACTTGGAACATGATTTAGTAAGTTTTCAGAGCTTGATAATAATACAATGAAGAAATGTCACACCGTGTTACTGTTATGCAGTAAAAAGAAATTGAGCATTTTGCTTAGACTGTTATCTTTCAGTAAAAAACTACTTCTGGGCAGGAGACTTTAAAGACAGATATAATTAGTTCTGAAGAGAATCTTCTGGAGGATCTCTGAACAGAGGATTTGCTATTTTTCTTTAAAATTTTTTATGAAAGAATCTAAGGCAAAAACCAAACAAAATCAGAAAAAAGGAGGTAAAGACTACAGAAGACTATGCAATAGCTATTCTGAAAACATTTTCAAAACAGAAATACAGAAAATTAATATGCTGGAGTTGACAGCACTTTAACCAAAATGAACAGGGAAAAATACAACTTAATTTTAAGTGAAATTTCATAAAACTATTAACTTCCCTTCAAAATACTCCAATCATATAAACACATAATTCACTATTACTATCAATGGGTTTTTAAAGGCTAGAAATCTGTGCTTTGGTGGGGATATTTTATGGAAAACTTTGCAAATTTCTACTTAAGTTTATGAACCAAACTTCCTCTACAGGTAGTACAACAACCAGAAGAGGCTATAGAAAGGTGGGAATTGATCCTACCTGCCCTGTAAGAAGTGCCAGGACAAAAGGAAATGGCCTCAAGTTACATCAGGATGTTGAATATTACAAGAAATTTCTTCATCAAAAGGGTTGTCAAGCATTGGAACAGGCTGTTCAGGGACATGGCTGCGTCATTATTCCTGGTAATTATTTAAAAGACAGCAGATGTGGCAGCTGGGGACACGGGTTAGTGGAGCACTTGGCAGGGATGATGCAACAGTTGGTTTCAATGAGCTCTTTTCCAACCCAAATGGTTCTGCGATTCTGCATGGGAAGCCCACCCTGAATTCTGCTGTACCTCAATCACCAATAGCCCTTCTTTGTTCACACTGCACTAAGATCCCCACTCATTTCTAGTCATGTAATCTGATGAGGTTCATCACCTATGAATAATACACTAATACACAGTTCAGCATCTCCTGCCTTCCTTTCAATAGGGTCTACAAACAAATCAGTGCTGAGCAGTGAGAGGCAGCTGAGGGACAGGGCTTGTTCCATCTGGAGCAGAGGCTGCTTCTGGAGAAGCAAACTGCAATCCCCCAATACCTGTAGGGAAATTATTGGGAAGATGCTTCCAGGCTCCTCACAGCAAGGCCTGTGAGGCACTGTGAGACAGTGAGATGCTTAAGTCAAAGTGGGAGAGGTACAGAATGCATGCAGGGAGAAATTTTTCAAGACTGCCAGGGAGTGGCACAGATTGCCCAGAAAGGTTGTGTGTGCTTGAAGGTATTCCAGACCAACTGGATAAAGCCTTTAATAGCCTGGTCTGATTTCAAGGCTGACCCTGCTTTAAGCAAGAAGTTGGACTAGGTAAAAATCTCAGGTTCCATTCAATACAATTTATCCACTAATTTTAAGTGGTGAACTCCATTGTGATGTGTTTAACACATGTATTTCTGAATCCATAGAGCTGAAGAAAACAACCATCTTATTAAAAAATCATTAAAGTCTTATTTAGGATGTGTGTTTCTGAAGCAGATATTTCTAATGTAAATTTGGACATGTTTGCTCAGAAATAGTTGACCCATCATCATGTGTCTTTGCAACACATTATTACAGGGTCACACACTTAAATACATAGAAAAGAAAAAAAAAGGAAAAAAAATCCCACCAGGTTTGGCTTTTTTGTTTATAGATATGCAGAGAATGAAAATCTCCTAAAGAGTGATTTTTGGGTTTTGTATTTTAGAAAGGTTTATGATGGTTTATGGATTACAAAATCAGCTGAGTTCTTATCTATGTTATATAAAGAACTGTTCCAGAGCCTCTGATATATTTTGTAATAAAAGATTTCTTAAAATAATTTAAAAAAACATTAAAGAAAGGAAAACAAACCAAACAAAACCCCCCAACACTTCCATTTTCATGTATTGCAGATCACTCAGCAATTCTAAGAGCCTGGAAGTATCATTGGTCTAGACATTTGAGTTGCTCAGTGGATTATAACATATCCAGAACTTCAAGATTCTCTTGTAGCAAATCCTCTTTCTTAATGCAAGGATGAGAGACTAGCCTATTAATTACAACCTTAAAAATTTTGTTTGCCTGAATCTCTTCTCTTGTAAATTTCTATAATTATATATTGTAAATTTTAATTAGGTAAGTATTCTGAAATCTCCTGAATTATGAAAGCTAAATGAATGCCCCATGCAAGACCAAAATATGCAATAAGATATTCTGTGGAGGAACCAGTGTCTTCAGCAAGCAGACACAAGAACTCATAAGTAAAAGATGTTGAGAAAAATAAAAGCAGTGAGCAAAATTTAACAGATCAGACTCTTTACTGCTTTATGCCATGTAAAAAATGGAAGCATATTTGGAAAAATCCACTGATTTTGCAACACTTGGAATCTATTTTGCATTCCTGTCATACAGGTAAAACTGATTAAACAGAGAGCAAGTGAACAGGCTCTGCAGAAGCCAATTTTTCACTTCACAGTATATCCAGACAAGGTGCAAGAGGATTAACTTTCCAGAAAGCAATGCTAACAGAACTCTAGAAGCTTGAAATACTTTAATTTATTTTTTTTTTAATTTTAATACCAGCTTGAAAGACTAGCATTATATTGATATAATAAATACTTAATAGGTCAAGTAGGATTCAACTGCTTAATATATAAAATAATTCAGAAATTTTTTAGTTTCTTAAACTGAATTTATATTGTTGTGGAACTTTGTACTTTTCAAAGTGGCTTCTAGAGTTGTTATAAGCATCTTCAAACTCAAAACTTCTACATCCAAAATTTTAGAGCCAATATCCTCACAAGAAATTACACACCATATTGTTTCACTCTGGCCAAGACACTTCTCTCTATTTACAGCTGGTGAGAGGTACACTGGTGAATAATTTCAGTGGGATCACTCATAAGAAAAGAATTTGAAATCCAGTATTTTGTGGGGGTCAAATAATTTCCATTTTAAGGGTTACTGATTTTCTCAGCCATGGTATCTTTAAGTATTACAGTTTCACAATAGATACAGTTTAACTATATCTACCCTTACAAACTCTTCCCCCACAAATCA
This sequence comes from Thryothorus ludovicianus, assembly GCA_013397245.1. Taxonomy (NCBI): domain Eukaryota; kingdom Metazoa; phylum Chordata; class Aves; order Passeriformes; family Certhiidae; genus Thryothorus; species Thryothorus ludovicianus. The sequence continues at coordinate 200,616 of VZTB01008063.1, read as the reverse complement.
AAAACTCCTACTATAACTTATCATTTCTACTTGCTTCTCTTGAATTGTTTAATCTTCCATAAGGATAAATTTACAATTTGTAAATCATCAATTCCTAATTTTAGTCCCATTTCATTGAAGTGTTTGAATTTTGAAAAAAAGTGTCTACACAAAGCTTGAATAATATCTAAATCTGTTTTTGTGACTAGAATTATGGAAGGTAATAAATGTGTTATATACAAAAGCATATATACTGAAAAGAGTCATATACAAAGCATTTACAAAAGTCACTCTCCTGTAGGCTTTTTTTCCTGCTATCTGGTTTCTTAGAGATGCACTTCAATTTCTCATAGAAGGATGTTTCCACTGCTCCTAAAGACTGCAACCATGGCTTTTCTAAGGCTGATACTAATCAGGATCAGTAAAGCAGACTCTGCTTCTCTCTCCCTACTGACAGTGATATGGAAAAACAGAACTGCTTATATGAGGAGAGGAGAGGCTGACCAGCCAGTATGGCAAATCCCTTATCTAAACTAATCACATTCATATGGCACCTGCTCCAGGAGTTGATTTTGCTTCCTTTACTCCTGCTACCAAACAGAAAAAAAATTCATAAATTCCCATCTGGAATTTTTATCTAAAATTAATAAAATAAAGACGTGTTAAGGCCATATTTTGCATGCCTGAATGCATAAAAATACAGTGAAAGAGAAACTTGCAATTATTGTCAGGTTGTCCTCATGCAGTCATACCTCTGTGGACATTTTAACAGGTTGGTTGCAATGCTCTAAACAAGAAACGTAACTAAAACCTAATTTTGAACTGAATATCAAAGGATTTAATCAATCTTATATGCTTCAGCATAGTACAAAGTCTCAACATGAGTTTAAATCTGATGCCATCTGGTAAACTGCAAAAAGGAATTACAAGACCAAGAAGCACATCTGACTTGAAAGATATAAAATATTCCCTTTCTATATACCCCTAAAATATCTACACCAGAAATATCAGAGATGCACAAAAAAAGCTAATGCCAGCAAGAAAAGCTGATTAATGACAGAATTCATTAATTACTTCATAAAGCAAGCACTATACTATCAAATCACTGTTTTGCCAGACTAGTGGCAGCAACAGATGACCCCTG
>VZTB01008063.1:182680-199414 GCA_013397245.1 Thryothorus ludovicianus | reverse complement strand
AGGAAGGAAGGAAGGAAGGAAGGAAGGAAGGAAGGAAGGAAGGAAGGAAGGAAGGAAGGAAGGAAGGAATCATCTATTAGCTACAAAATTTTATGGAGTTAGCTGAGCAAAATTTTTATTATGATCCCTTTGTTTAATTCACACACAGTAATGTAGTCTTTCATACTAAGATAAGCAAATAAACTGCAGAGATTTTTGTCCTTGATCATGTCTCAAAGACGCATCTCTTGCTCCAAAATAAATTAAAACAAGCTTTCTGACATTTTAGCTTTTAGGATCGGCAATTTATATTTGCAATTATGATCAAAGACTCCATTTCCTTTCCCATGAAGAGCAGACAATTGCTCTCTTACGAACTCAAGCTCATTAACACTTCCTCAGAACTCAGAGCCAGACTGTGGAAATGATGCATAAATAGTGCAGCTCAACAGGAAAGTGCTCCTCTGAAGGGTGAATGCAGCTTATTGGTATGACTTCCAAGCATCTCACACTCTTTATTCTGAATAAGAGAAGTGTCAATTTTCACATTTTCTTTGGACAGCACTTGAGCAGATAGAGGTTATATAAGAAAGCATTGATAAAGACTGGTGTAAGAGAAAAGCTGAGATGAGACCAAGTCAAACCAAACTGCACAAAATAACATCGGCAGGTGGTTGCACTCCACTTCACCCTATCATCAGGCAAGCACATGATGGAAGTTTTCAATGATTTTCAGATTCTCAAGGCCAGGAAACAGGCAATTAATTTAACCCAATATAGTTTTACCTTCAATGCTTCCTAACATCTCCTTAGAATGTAAGATGTGCATATTACCATACTCAAAACACTGGATGAGAAGTAAACATTCAAATAGTCATGAACTTAAGTGATCATAAAGAAATGCATAAAAAGATTTACAACATCTGCTTTATTAAGCCTCTACTTTTTAAAATTTATTTTCAATCCTTTTTTCAATCTCTGACATTTCTCTTTTTAAGAGGCAATCAGCTGCAGACAAACGTTGTGCAGGCCTTGGTAGTTTTCCAGACAAGGCTGGATAAAGCCATAAATACCCTGGTCTGACCTGAGAACTGATCCTGCTCTAAGCAGGAGAATGGACAGCAAAATTTCTTGAAGTGCCTTCAAACCTGATGCATTCACACGCACAACTTTATAAGAGGTATTGTTTCTGCCTTTACTGAGAAAAAGTCATAAAATCAAATATTCATTACTGTTGTGTGGGTCAGACAGCTATTCATTGAATCAAGTATATCATATAAAATAAAGTGTGATTATGAAGAAGGCAGTTCTTTAATCACATTTTTAAAGAAATCATTATTCACTTACAGTAGAAGTGAAAGTGTTTATCACTAGAGGAAAAGTGATAGCAGTGTTCAAAACAAGTTATCTATTTACTGAATGGAAGATATTAATAACAAAGGAGTGTTAATCATTGAAAGTGTCTTTTTAAAAATGGAAATTCATTGTGCAGAATCAAGGCTACTGCCACACAGGACTGCATTCAAATGACAGCAGGATCTTAGGAGTAACATTCACAGCAGCCCACAGAAAAAGATAAATCCGCTTAAAGAAGGCACCAGATCACGCTAGGTTTTCCTAAAATCCTACAGTCAAATACCTAATTCTAGCCTTTAGAAAGCAGGAACATTTTGCCATAAGCAGCTGAAAAACAAGAGTAACATATATTAGGTCTAAATAAACATAGCAGTATTTGAGATGGATGACAAGGGGTAACAGATTTACGCTTGTGCTGCCTGTGCGATGAGCATGAGATGGTTTAGTTCAGATACACAGAGCCAGGTCATGATCCCAGCACATCCCAGCAGGGAAAGAGGTCAAACTTTCTCAGGATTGGAGCAGCACTTGAGATGATTACTTGGCTTCAAGTCTGGAGGTGTCTTATCTCTGGACAGCTCAGGAAATGAGACAGCACAGCTGGTGTCTATTTGTACATGTTCCTGTAGCTATGTCCTTTGTGGTCTAGTGATTAGGAATATATTGTTCCTACAACACAGGGAAATTCCAGGGGTTTGGTTTTCATACAGTAATTGTTGGCAAGTTATTGGTAAATCTCAGGTACCTTTTTTTTTAAGTGGCTAGCAATATTTATGACCAAGTACTTTTATCTCTACATACTAGAAAAACATTGAGTAAAACTTAATGTGATTGTAAACAAACAAGTTTTTGATAATGTCTTCAAAATGTTCAGGCAAAGGTCCCTTGCAACCTGTATCACCCTGTGGTACTATGAAGAGAGGTGATGTATGCAGCTCTCCCTACACAAGGCAAGACAATTTCTTTGATTTTCTTGAGAGCTGTGTCCATCCAGATACAGATACACAGACTGACACACCAAATGTTTTCTCTTGCACGAAGCCACATTTTGTCATGATATATAATAAGGTCTCGGCTGTGTCACAGAACAGCACAACCTAAATACTTTCCATTCTTTACAGAGAAACTAATTTTTTATGGACACTGTCAAAGTTACTTAAAAATTTACTGTTAAACATTTCAAAAGAGATTCCTGAGATCTGGATGTAAAATAGAAAAGAAATTGCAGATGAAAATAAACTGACTCCAGAATACTAGGTGGGATCATCCTCTGGGAACATGTTCATTTAATGAAGATGACTGAATTTCTATGCTCCTATTGTCAAGTCAAAAATAGGCAGCATGCTGATTTACTTCAGAATGTACCGACATGACAGCCAAAACACAACATACTATAACTAACAGCCATTACATCCCTCTGGAACATAATTACCAGGCATAATTTATAGCAAAACCCATAATTTGAGCCAGAACTTCAGTGTCAGAAGATGTAATGAGACAACCAGGACCCTTCAATTCCTCTTAATATGCACAACTTGAATCATACAATACTGAGGTTATAGCTCTCCATTCCTACCAGAACAACAAATCCTTTCCTCTGTAGTCCTCTCCAGCCTCTGAAGTGCTACATCTCCTTCTCATTAGCCCCATCTCTGCACAATTCCCATTATGTTTTTCATCAGTTCTCCTTGATAGCAGTGACATGTTCTCACGACATCTAACCACCATTTTATACCTGTATTCTGTAACTTATTCTGGGCACTTAACCAAAGCATTTAATTCTACGAACTGCTATGAATCCAATTTCTTCATGTATTCAGTTAGAAATCAGAGATATGGGTCAGCTTTACCACTATGTTGGTAGTGGTAAATTATACTCAATTGGCTTCATCCTCTTTCCTAGAGAAAAACATGCATCTTGCCCTACTCTAATTCTGTTTTAGTCAGTTACATGTACATTGCTTTTAAAGCTTTCACAACACTGACTAATTGTTAAGGAAAATAAACAGAGAGTGCAAAGAACACAAACTGTAGAAGCAGCTAATTATATCATTATACTTGACAAAATAGAAAGTGTTCATTTGTGAGGTGACCTGTACAGATTTCCACTGTGAGCTGCCCACGATGTTTCTTGCATACAACCACATAACAGGTGAGCAGAGACAAAGAATGAAGATATCCTTTCAATAAACCAGTGGAGTCAGTATCAAGTGTTTACTATTTAGCAGAAAGCAGAGAGCTGTTTTACACCTTTGTTTACATCTTTTAGAAAACAAAGAGAAAGCATCAGCAGAGGTGATACAGCCTAAGACAGCAAACACAGCACGTGTAGCACAAAGTTGCTGGATTAATTTATAATGTGCATGAGTTCAGAACAACTAAAAGCAGGTACATTTACATAGAACCACAGAATGGCCTGGGTTGGAAGAGACCTTGAAAGGTCAACTCAACCAACACTCTGTAATGAGCATTGAACTTTGAACATTTCTCAATGCCCCACCCAACCTGACCCTAAATGGATCCAGAGCTAGGGTCCTTCTCTGGGCAATCTGTTCCAGTGTTTCACTGCCCCATTGTAAAATCTTACTTCCTTTTATCTAGTCTAAAGCCATGATTTTTTAGTTTAAAAGAGGATCGATTTAGTTTAAATCCATTACTTTTTAGTTTAAAACCCTTTTTTAGTTTGAAATCATTACTATGTCCTATCACAACAGGCCCTGTTAAAAACTTTGTCCCCATATTCCTTATAACCCCTACCCCTTTTAAGTACTGAAAAGCCACCTTGTAAGAGAAGAGCTTTCTCTTCTCCAGGCTGAACAACCCCAACTCTCTCAGCCTGTCTTCACTGGAGAGCTGTTCTATCCGCTGATCATTTTTGTGACCCTCCTCTGGACTTGCACCAACAGGTCCATGTCCTCCCTGCTGCAGACCCCAGAGCTTGATGCAGTACCAAGGTGTGCTCTCAGAAGAGCAGAGGGGCAGCATCCTCTTCCTCACCTGCTGGCCACTCTGCTGGTGATGTGGCTCAGGAAGAGCTTGGCTCTCTGGGCTGTGAGTGTACATGCCCAGCCAGGCAGTGAGTCATTGACCACCACATCACTCTCTGGCTGCAGCTATCCAGACAACCACTTATCCACCAATAAATGCACAGTGATACAGGTCTAAACAAAATGGGTTCCTAATTCTATTTCCCTGATTTGCTGCCTATTTTTTAATAAGGTGCTTCATGTATTTTATTTGCTTTGTTGCATTTTTGGGTATTTTTTTAAAGATCTGTCTTTGTTCCCTTGTTTGACACGCTTCACTGTAAGTAAGGAGCATCCACTTTTCACCTACAGCAGGGCTCCGGGGCTCTTCAGTTCAAACAATCTGTCACAGGTTATTGTATTAAAGTCATGAGATGCCTGGCAAAAAAATAAAGGTCACACTTCACCATGAAAAATTTATATTAACTATACCTTGCAGCATAATCTTTGCACTGAATATGCACCCTAGAACTGGGACATGGTTTCCCCTCACAGGGTGAAGTGCAATCATTAGAGGCCACCCCTCTCAGGATACTTGTTTATAACTAACACAAAACCACCTCAGAATGGATGTGTACATGGATATATGCTCACAGGCACCACCACAGATGGTGACCATTGCCTAAATTAAACCCAGTCCAGAGCAAAGTCCCTGGCCTGCACTTGTGAGCCTTGTGAGGTTGTTTGAACAGTTTCTGATCTAGGTTTGACCTGTGCCACCCTCAAACCATTCCAAGGCAAAGCAGGGGATCAGTCTCTTGTACAAACTGCAAACTTCACCCCCACATTTAAGAGGGTAAAAGCTTTTTAATGGCAAGGACAGAAGCTCCTGTGTGGATGAGCTCTGCTGCACAACACAGGTACTGGCACAGTTAATTACAGCATCTCATAAGAGATAACTGTCCTAGACCAATTTTTTTTTCTCACATAAAACATTTTGAACTTATCCTGTCAGCTGAATGAATCACAGTTCACAGACTACTGAGGGATGGGGTCTAAAACTCCGAGACAAAAACGTGACTTATAAATCCTTTACCTGTTTGGGAGTGTGAAGTGCCATGTTACAATAAATGCACTGAACACTGAGGGTCTGATGTTTCTCTAATCAGTTTAGCAGAGGTTTTTGCTTTAATCTTCATGTCATACTGCAAGAAAAATTTGATAGTTTTGTGTTCACTCCATGATTTTTTCTATATACAGTAAATAATGAACTGTATTAAATATCCAAAATTAAAAAAAAATAAAATATTATAACTAGTCCTGTGAGGTAGAAAATAAAAAACAACATTGTTATGTAATTAAACATTCTTTACTTGGGAAGGAAAGAAAGTGCAAATGAAGATCAACTCATCACCTAAAGTCCTACATATCCAATTTTTAAGTGCTTGACTTTGCAGCTTGCAATATTCTTTCAATATACACTTTTCCTTCCTTTTTTAATTTCAAAAAATAAACAAAAATCTTATTGATGTGACCAATTCTGTTGGAAAAAAAAGCATTTCATAACAGTAATTTCTGACTGATGGTACTCCTTCAAATGGAAAAAAATGTCAGAAAAAAAAGCTTGATTTTAGGAAAATTCTGACTATAAAAATGAAGAGTTTAGCTAAAAGGACTGGAAAGAGTCCTTTACAAAATACAAAATGAAAGAAGCCACATGGTAAATATAAAGGGAATAGATGAAGGGAAGAAACAGACCATGAAGACTGGCAGCATGGGCAGTAAGCAGGTACAAAAGCAAAGGCCAGAGAAACCTCAAGGGAATTTGAGAAAGAGAGCTTCAATCTGGACTCAGGAGAATACAGATGTATTATTAAGGGACCATTGCCTTAGAAGTAGAAGCTATGAGAGTATCAGGGGAAAGTATAAAATACATTTCCCCTGTTCTCACTCATCCTTTGGTATCTGTTGCTGATGGAAACAGAACTTTTTGCTCTTTGTACCTCAGTGCGGCTCAATACCATCACCTCTGTGTTCATATAATCACACTGTACACAGGTTAAAAACCAATAAAAGAAGCATTTTATACAGAATGGATTACTATGTCCTATTCTAAAATCATAAACAAAGCAGCCAGACATTGCCTTAGCCAATTCTTCAGGGAGTTAATTACTAATATCTTGAGAACTATGAAAAACACTACAAAGAATTTTCACTCCCATAAGAGTGCACAGGATAGATAAGTAGAAAACAAGTTTCCTACCTTTAAAATGAAGACTATTGCTTAAAAAAAATTTTTCACGCTCTCAATCTCCATGATTTTCTGAGTTATTTCACTCTACCTTTCTTCATACTTATGTATGTGTACAGATACACATAGATAAAATCAAATATTTAAAATGCTTGTTTAAAATCATTCTCAAAAGTTAGATAAAAGCCTATGAACACATGTTTGGGATTTCTAGTAAGGTCACTTGATGCTCACTCTCGCTGGAGTAGAGACTCAACAGCAAAGAAGCAGATGTTGCTGCACTTTTCCAGCTGACTGCTAGGAGACTCTTAGGGTCTTTTAGTTTGTCTCAGAAAATGATGGGCAATGTTCTGACAGGTAAATTCTGTCATCCTGCTTATAACAGATGATAGAAAAATTTTCTATTTTCATCATGAAATAGAGTCAAAATGCTACCTTTTTGCCACTCATAAAGGTTTTCTGTTATTATTTCATTTTCAATACATTTTTATTTATTTCTTACTAGAAGATCATTTAGTGACTGAAAGAAAATGTGCTCAAAATACTCATCAAAGGGCTCACTCTGTTTTTGGCTGCTTTCTTGGCTGGAACAACTGTTCCAAGCTCATTATAACTTCTACCTTCCTACCTCTAAACACATGAGCATTTTTTGCTTTATAACACATCAGTTATCATGCTTATTACTGCAGTCAACAGAGGAGTTGATTTCCATGGACAAAACCTGACATTCTTTGCTGATAGACTAACTTCCTGCAAAAAATGACATCTCTCCATTAAATTCACACAGAGAGCTCAAAGGAATAATTTCAGCATCATACTTAACGTTTTAATGACTAGAGGCAGGAAAGATTAATCTGAGTATCAGATAGTAAGAGTGACCAGTGTTTCATGTGGAATTAAGCCAGTTGCCAAATGACTGCTGTCCCCAAGGGTGAAGGTTCCTCTTGTAGTGCCTTCTACAGCAGGCTTACCTTGTAGGCTCTGTTCCATGTAAAACAGTTAATTTTTGCTGTTTAATAAATTATCAAGCTTTATTACAATAACTTAAAGTGTTAATAAGTAATTCTACCACCTGGACAGATGGCCATGTACATTTATTTGAATATATATCAAGCTTAATAAGGCAAACACACCTTTTTATCCTTCCCTGATCTGAAATGGACATATTTTAGTTCTAAAAGCACAGTACAGGTAGGACAACCAGATGAAAATTTAATTCAAGGAACCTGTGACTAGTGAACATCCTCATCTCTAACATTATCTCTTTCATTTATAATATCCTATATTAGCCTGTTATTCAGAGCTGTTACAGTAAATGACATTTTCTCACTGCTGTTGCAGAACAAAAAAGGCTCTGCTTCCTTCCAGAATAGCCACTGTCACAATTTTGATGCTGGGTTTGCTTGAGCTAAACAACCAAGAGGAAGGACACCTGCAGGTGGAAGTGACTGCCAGAATGTCATGCAGAGAAATGACATTCAAAAGGCAACTTGTCAACAGCTCTAGATGGCAGACAAGCCTGATACCTTAGGCAGTGCTGTCCATGCCCTATCTCCTATGAAGGCATCACTGCCAGAAAATTACCTAATTTTAAAACAAGGAAAATCACCTCAGATGTGTGTTTTTGACAAATTACAAAATCTCCAACTCTAATCCACAGTTTCCATGATTATGAAGACTCAAATCAATATAAAATTCACAATTCTTTAGGGAGATGAAAAAAAAAGTATGAATATTCTCACAATTCAATAATTACCTCTCTCATTTAATTTTTCAGTATTTAGAAACCAAAAAACTCACCTAGTTTACGAAAGTAGAAGAAAAATCCTGCCTAGTTTTAAATGTATGTTTTTCTCCCTCGTGTGTGTTCATATGTCTGTAGAACAGTAAATTCTTAGACTAATAATTTACTGTTGCACCAAGAATCTACTAAGCTGAAATATCACACTGATGCCAAGATGATGAACACAGTGGACAAGGTACCTCAGCAAACCTGAGTGTTGTATGAATCCTACTAGTATTGAAATTACAGAGAGAGGCTTAAATAACAAAAACACATGATAAAAGCAAACTGTGAAATATATATGTTTAGCTGGAAAAAAAATTGATTATATAGTACAGGTTTGGGTTTTTTTAAAGGACATTGATTATGATAAACCAAACATTCTTTCCCTTTCAAGAGGGAAAGATTTTCAATTGACCCATCCCTAATAATTTGCATATTTAAAACAAAATCATCAAACCTTGCATGTCTGGGAAATTTCTTCTTTCACCTTATAAATTTCTTCTTTCACACTTACAGATATATATTTATTAATTTATTTATTTTTTTTTTTGCCTGATAGCATTTTGTGTTTTGGGAGAGTTAGTAGGGACAACTAGGATAAAGCAAACTGCTTCACTCCTGCTTGGCAGTTCCTATGCTCTTATGAAACTATCATCTGTGATTATCAGTCTGTTTATAATCTACTGAGGGTAGCATGTGATTTGCAATATTAAATGGGATCAGTGCAATCATGTAGCTCAATTCCCACGTGCCCCTTTGAAAATCTGCTCATTTTTGTACTTAAACTCCTCTTCCCCTCCAGAGCAGAGCATTGATTCCTCTTCTTCAGCGAGATGAATCCTTTCCCACGTGATTTCACGTCAGTCTATTCTAATCACTTCCAGCTGCCTCTGCTCCTCCAAGCACAGCACAGGCATGCAAAAGGGCTGTGAGATGCCTTCCTCAGGAATTCCACTGGATAGGAAACAGATTACTTGGATGATTCTGAGATGTGGATAAAGACAAGATATTTCCAACATATTTACCTCCTGTTGACAGAAGTAATGCCAAAAACATAAATGCTGGTGATATTGCATGACCTTCTAAATGCTGGTGCTTTCCAAATGCTCTTTTCTTTGACTGATTTACTGCTGTCAAGAGGAAAGCCAGTGCTGTTTCTCAATGCTGAACAAGGTCAGGATTCAAATAAAAACATGGGGAAAAGATAATCCCTTGGATTACATGGGAGCATGCAGAATCTAGTGCTGTGTCTGTGTGTGTACATGGTCTGCTTCTGTGCACACAATTTGCTCATATGCAATAATTAATTTATTTTTTCTAAATGTTTTTGCCAGACACACGTGTAGAGTGTACACAAATACATACACATATTGTTTGCATGTATACCCATATGCATGTTGCATATATACACATATACCTAAACACACAGAGAGCATTTATCTCAGTCAGGTGACATTTGTGAATCTTACTTATTTTGATATTTACTACTAGCAAGTTACATTCACTTGCTCTATTGAAACATTAATTGGGAAGAACACAAATTAATATCTAAAATTAAATTTCACTCAATTCCCATTTCTGAGAATTAACTATAAAGCAGCTGTTTTCAGGATTGCATCCTACCAGTTTATTAAGAATGTTGCTGATTCTGCTTTCTTCTATGATTTAATATCTAAGCTTTCCTTTTCTTCCATCTCCCAAAGGGACAAATAACAGCATATTATGGAAAATGGGTTTGCTGTTTCCGTGAAGATTTTATGTTTATTTATTTTCAGTTCATTTTCAGTAGCAGACAAAACACATTATGAATGTATACATACTCTGTACACATTGCTACATGCTATATTACAGAATATGTTTTATATACTGCATGTATGTGCATGTATACGAGTTCATAAATATATATATATATACATACACACACAGGAGCAGTACACTGCACTTAAATTTTAATCTTCATAGTTTTTCCTCAGACAGGAAGAGAACCTCACTATAGTGTTCCCCTAATTATTTTTTAAATGCACAATCAGTTTGGGCACAAGCCACTGAGGAATGAGAACACAGCAGGGAATCTTCATCCTGGATGAGCAGAGGTTTTGAATGTGAAGGAAAAAGAGATCCTCCTTTGATGTAATGGATTCAGCTCCAAGAAAATTGTGGATTGATGCCAACTGAGGATCTAAGATATTTACACTGATAGAAGGGAAAGTGCTTTAGCTCTGATATTCTTTAACTGAAATCATCAATTAGAAAGAGATTAAATTTAACTACTACCAGAAATTAGGTCAAAAGCGCTAATTAAGTTTAAGACAGTTTTTCTACATTTATCTGTTTATATGGTAGCTTGTACCCTAACTTTAAATCTTTTGTGTCCCAACTTCTTATTTCCCAAAAGCAAAAATCACTATAGCCTACCTGCACAGCTATAATTTGAGAATTACATATTTAGCTTAAAAACTCCCAGCCTGAAAAGCAGTGACTTTATAGCAAGCTATCTAAATATTTCTAAGTCCATAACAGATGTTGCAAACTTTATTACTGAAGGCCATGCCAAAATCCCCCATTTTTAGGGAGCAATACCCAGGCACTTGGTTATAACATTATTGGCATATGAATATGCACAGCTAATCTGTATTGAAGCAAATTAATGGACCAGAAAGTAGTCAATCCTCTATTTAAACCCATGAAGGGTTTGAGCCAGGCTGCCTTTCAGAGGAAACTTGGGAAATTCAGTGCAAATTGCAGTGGCATTTTGTGTTTTCTTATGTAAGAATGCAAGGAAAAAAAAAAAAAAAATTGTACTCTCCAGTTTTATGTAATAGCTGCTGGTTAAAACACTGGCACACTTGATATGGGTGATCCAGATTCAATTCTGTTGTCAGTACAAGCAGATTCAAGCTCACACTAACAGAAACTCTCAACTACAAAGTTGAGGTTACATAGCCTAGAGTTCATTGCAGAGAAAAACAATTTCAGGAATCAGAGTCCAACACAACACGGCTCCACTGACACTCAGCTAAGAAGAGGTGCATCAGTTTGACTCTTTCTTACTATTCATGTCAAATTCATGTTTAAATCTTAAATCACCTGCCCAAGACCACACCTCCTGGCTATGGAAAGTATTTCTTATATTTAAGTGCTACTGCAACAAGCTGTGGTACAGTAAATGTGTTACAACCTTTCTTCATCCTCTCATATTGATTGTCATATCAAAATAATATTAATGAGGGAAATACCACTTATATGTGTAAACACATGTAACAACACAGATAATACACATCTGACCTGTTCATCCTAAATATCAGTTGTTGTGCTTATTATACTACCACTCACACACTGATCTACATAATACCAACAGCAATACTGTAAAAAATTAATTCTAAATAATCCAACACTGACAGAAAATAATTAGGGGATCCAAAGAGTCAATGATTTTCCCTTGCCCTGCTAAGAGTGCAGCAATTTCTTTGAAGAAATATACATTTTCAAAATAAAAATACTAGCAGGCAAATCATGTAATAGCTTTACTTGGAATCTGATCTAGATACAGAACTTCACCCAAGTGTTTAACTCCTACCCATGCCAATGTATAGTTCCCAAATCCAAATTCACATCCATGAAAATCAGCAACCATGGAACTCCAGAAGACTGTGATTGTTTATGTAGTCTCTGGAGAGAGAAGCTCTGTCTCTCAAGATAGACAAAGGTATAAATTGGACTTTGGTGTTCTCCAAACCTGAGAATGTTGTAAAGGGCAGGCCAGCACGATTTACTATACCAGGAAGAGAGAACACTGAGGGGGAAAGGCTGGGGGAGAGGAAGAATAAAATTTAAAAAAAGTGGAGATTTTCTGCCAACTGCAGATTTCCTGACTCTGTGCCTTTAGACAAAACACAGACACACAAATTAACCATCCTACTGTAAGGGTTGAAAGCCAAGGTACATATTTTCTTGAAGTATTTCTTCATTTGACAAGACACTTGTGCTGGTTAGTATTTAGCTAGGATCCAAATTCTGTTCTGTCAATTAGGTTGTGGTCTTTTTTTTATTTATTTATTTTAAAAGGAGTCAATTTTCTAACTCAGTCATTTGTTTTCCTTCAGCAGGAGTTCTTTGTTTGCAGCAACACTAGGTAAATTATTATTAAGCACATTCACTAATGGATTGGAACTGTGGCACAAATGTAAAAGCAGAAGTGATTTCTAAGTGGGTGTAATTATGGTTAAGCAACTCTAAATTAGTTTCATCTTCATTGCATCCATGTGTAATGGAAAAGAGGTACACCTTGTGAAGCTAACATAAACCCTCAGAATGAGTTGGTACACCCTGAGGCTATTTGCTTTTTCCCCTTTTCCAACTGACATTCAGGTTTTGACACTTTGATCTCTTTTCTGATGATGGACAATTAGGATGAGTAACTCCCTGCTAGCAGCAACTACTCTCAGGCATGGATTTACTGAAAGGGCAGAGGGGCAGAGTCTGGCTATCCATTAGGTGTTATATTATGGTGTGGTCTCTTTGTTATGCATTCTTCTGGAATGGGACTAAGTCACAAATATTTTCCTTTGATCATAAAAGATTAACTGTGGTTTCCCAGTTTTGAAAGCCTAGAATATCACTAAATCAAAAGCTTTGTTTAATCCAGTTCCTCTTCTTGTTCATCAAAAGAAAAGAAAGCGACTGCTTGGGATATTCTTTCACTTGCAATAAATCTAAATCAAGAAAAAAACAACTTTAAATTGAACTCTGGAGCATCGTTTTTGTTGAAACACAGCTTCTTCTTCTGCATGTCACATTAGATATACTGTTACATTCACCCTAAGAGATTTTACCACTCTTTATGTAACTACCTGCCAGTTCACTAGATATTTCATCAACCATACTGACAATCAAAAAAAATTTCAAGAATGCCTTAACAAAACCTTCAAAGATTTGTGTTATGATCTGATGTACTACTATAGAGGCTACAACACACTATTATAAATGCTGTGGGGAACTTAAAAACAAAATATGCAAAGTCACAATGAATTTAATGTGATAATAGTCTTTCAAAAATGTCAATATTCTCTGGGTAAGAACTTAAATTACTTAAAATTCTTTTATGTCCCAAACTCTCAAATGACATGAAACAGTCTCTTGTTATTTCCTTTACATGAATAACTCCAATCAGTAAAGCAGTATTTCAGTAGTCAGGCTGAATAAAGTTCAGGAATTTTCAGATTATACTTGCATTGCAATTCTTTTTAAGAAAAATCCATCTGATTAAAAGTAGGTTTTGAAACACAGAGGAAACAATGGCTTGATGTGGAAAAAAAAAAAAACAAACCAAAACCAAAATAACAGTAAGAACAAAAAAATTGAGGAAAAAAGTATTTACTTGATAATTGTATTTTTTTCCACATTTTTTTTCATCTTCTATATAAAAGACTATTGGTTGAAGACAGAACACATCTGCTGCTAGAATGAAATGTTTGCCTTCCTCAACTTGGTACCTCTACAACTGAAGAAAAACTGATACTAAATAAATAGAACTCAAAACTCTGTGTTACCACATTAGAACTTTAGTCTATATTCAATATCCTGTATACTGTTATTTATTTCTTTATAAAGTAATTTTAACTTCAAACATTTTAATTTCAGAATATTTTCTTTCTTGACTTTAAAAAAAATTCACCTCAGAATTTTGAGGTCAAAATGAATAGCTATACCTGTGGGCCATTAAAAATAAAATCAATGAATCCTATCAGAAATGTATCTAGAAATACTCTCTGAATGCCAGGGGTTGGTAAGCATTACTATAGCTCCTTCTGGGTGGAGTGACACTCCCCCTAAACTGTGTTGGTACATAATTGTGATGAAGATATTGATTTGATCTTCCTTGTTAAATTGCTGAGTAATCTTCTCTTAGAACGGGGTTCTAATCTGTTCTTGGTGTTATCATACTCATTGTCAGATACAGAATTAAATAACCTCATTAGTACCTCATACACTGAGTAATGGAAAAGATACTGATCAGCCTCTGTCTAGCATTTTCCTCTTTCCTTGGCTTAAAGAGCCAAACTCAGCCATGGCAGTTACTGTCCTGAGAGACAAAACAAGTTTTTCTGAGCCAGAACAAATATTCCTAGAGCTCAGAGTGGTAAGGAAAAGACAGGAAGAAGGGACTATGCAAGTGCAACTGCAACAGCTTTAGACATCATGCTGAAGTTCACTGAATACTAGACACAGGAAAACAGAAAGAATTCTCTACTACAATCTTCTTAAGCCTTTTTAAAGAGCTGTTAATTTAATTTAATTTCACTTATTTATAACAATTTTATGCTAATGATAACAGTTTAGTTTGATATTTGTGTGACAATTTTAAGTTTCTTTTTCTCTTTCAATAAAGGCTGATTTATTTATTGAACTATTTGATTACTTAAAACCAATATTTTAACAACTATCATCTACAAAGTCATTCTGTAAATAAGGTAGCTCTTACAACATGCAAGGAAATTATTCATAGAACCAGTTTTTACAACTGGAACTGTTACTTCTCTGCAAGAGGTAGATGTCTACAGAAATATTCGGCCAGTTTTGTTTTCTCTGTTTTTGTGTTGCATTCCTTCAAAAAACAGAAAATTAAAAAATAAAAGTTACACTATTTCACATTACTCTTCCACTTAATCTTCTGGATTGGGGTGCATGCTTTGTTTGTGGGCTTGGATATTTTTGAAACCATGAAAACAAATTGCAAAAACTATGGAGCCTTAACCAAAGGGATAGATTGATTAATATGTTTTAGTGGAACAAGTTTACCAGATGTTTGCTAATTAAATAAACTAATCAAAAATTAGGAAATCTTTCTCTTTCCTTAGCTCTTTTAATGAATTGTTGCATGCTTGCCCAAGTGGTTTTTAGTGAAACTAATGACACCATATTTCATCATCTTTCCTTTTTTGATCTGGTGTTCGAAGACAGGAGTCAAGCCCAGCTCTAGCCACCAGATCCGAGTTCTGTGTGTTCTTGAATGCACAAACTTGTACAGTCCACAGCAAACACCCCTCTCCCACCCTGCACTAACAGGATTTCCTGGTTAGAGGCATTACCTATCACACAGCTGGCACCGAGCCACTGCACTCAGACCAAGACTCTGCTAATATTTTAAAGGCAGGTTTTCTGGTTTTTGTTGCTTAATGAAAAAATTCACTGATTAAAACATTCTCCTTTTTTCAGATTCTTAAATGCTGACAGAAATGTATTCAACAAGCAGTGCATAATCTTGAGGAAGCCCCTGAGCTACACCAGAAGCCTATTAGGCTCAGTGTGAAAACTGAGCAAAAAGTACATAATTATTTCCTTAACTCAACTTGTATCACCATTATTGCTATTCCAGTTAAGAAGCATAGTCAGTATGTTGTTTGCCATTGACTTTCAGAGCAATGTATAGATATTTAATAAAAAATGACAAGTTGTCTTAATTCCATTAGCAACATTGCTGGAATTGCTCACGACTGGCTCATCCCCAAGAACTCTGCAACAACTGTAAAATATCCCCTCATCCTGTCTAGGAGACTGGACTGGCCCATATCATACATTTCCTTCAATAATTTATTAGGCTTATACTAAATCTGATAACCAGGACAGAAACATGATAATCACAGGATCATAAAACATCCCAACAAATACAAATCCTGTCCAATGTATAACTTTTTTTCTGGGAACAGACTGTGCAAAAGGAATTAATTAAAACAAAAGAAATTACAGAACTATGTTTATAAATAAATAAAGCAGCAGGTTATGGCATAAAACAGCCTGGAAAAAATAATATTTAAGTAAAATTTGAATATTATGTATTACTGGGATTTCAAGTCATTAAATATTCAGTATTTCGGTACCTTAGGAACTGTTGATTCCCAAGCATACAAAATTTTAGTCTGCCAGCTACAATTCTAGTTTGATGTCAAGTATCTCGCTTTCCTGATCTATTATACAAGCACTAATAATTATTTACTTGATAAATACTTCAAATTTAAAATCATAACGTCTATTTTATTAATTTAGAAGAAAAAATATCTCCAGTTGTATGGTTCAGATTGAGAGAAATCAAGGAAAGGAAAATATAGCAGCTTGGCACCTTGGCTATTTTCTTGCCAGCAAAAATGTCTCTGTGTAGTTTAAATCACTGTACTCAGCTGTTATAGCCAATAGCAGATAATGTTACTCAATAATCAATCACTCCATGGCTGATCATTTAAAACCCACCTATTTATAAATGTCCATATCATGTTATTAAATGTCAAGTCAGAAATATTACACTTACGCATAATCAAAATTTTAATCCTGAAGATAATTATAATCCAGTGAAAAATGTTTTTTTTGGTGATCTACCAAACATCTAATGTAACCAAAAAAAA
>VZTB01008063.1:165771-182660 GCA_013397245.1 Thryothorus ludovicianus | reverse complement strand
AAAAAAAAAAAAGGGGGGGGAACATCTAGTAGTTTCTAAGGAATATAAAACTGTACATTTTTGTGCTCATTTATACTGCTTTGCTCATATCTGCAAATACAAAATATATTGTCAAATGAAATTTGAGATTGAAAAATATCCCAATCAAACACCACTCTGCTTCTCTTCTAATCACATCTTGGAAAGGCTGCCAGGCATTGCAGGACTTGGTAAAATGGAGAATGTAAAGTAAAAGGAAGTTCACAGCACATGCAAGGACAAATCTGTTCTTTTAATGTCAAATTAAAACTGCATCACCCAAAATTGGGAGCTTAAATATCCAAACTATTCAAAAGGGGAAGGGCAGTGCTTGCAAGGTGCAAGCCAAGATAAGCAAATCACCAATTTCTAAAACTGTTCCAGAATATCCCTGAAGATGTTGCAGAATAAAATAAATAACATTACCAGCCTTCAAACTAATTTTAAAATACACAGAAAATAAAGCTGAAAATTAGTAAGGGCATCTGAATAATGGATTTCTCCCCACCAGTGTGTAGCTTAAAGGAGAAAAACCAAAATGTTGATGCCAAAGCTGATATAAAGCTGCAGATAACACAGTTTGAGATATTAAAGTCAAGGAAGCCTAGCACCTGAAAACTCCTGACAGCATTCTGGGTTCCAAAACAATGAGCCAACAATGAGTTGTGAGACAACAATAGCTCAGAAATAAGTAAGTTTCAAGGGCTGTAAAGACTCCAAAACCAGAGCCTTTGATAGGATTGGTTAAAAAGCAGCTGAGTAACCGCAGGTACACAACAGATACAAAATGAACAGTCAGACCTGGCTCCAGAGGCAAAACAAACCTGGGCAAGAGGCTGCCAGGAGCTGCAACCTGGATATGGAATCCCTGCCAGCGACCTTGGGCCACAACCCGGGGCAGTCACAGCCACTGCTGGTGCCCCTCTCCCCCTCCACATTCCCCTTCTCCAACACAGGCAGGAACTCCCATAGGATGCAGCACAAGGTGCTCTGGCTTTTCCCTCCTTCTTCTCCTCCTCCTCTCCTCTGTCTGCACTTTCTTAGCATGGTAAAAGTCATTTGTACCCATACTCTAAAGCTGCCTGCCTTCTTTTGCAGAAAAAAAAAAAGAAGTGCTATGCACACTAATTTACACTTTATCAAAGTAGCAGAAATAAAGGGTCACCTCATGAAATGCAGAATACAGCCTCGTCCCGGTACTCCATAAATTTTAAAAAGATAATCTAGCTAATACACTAGCAGAGGACACTATCAAGATTTAAAGATTTTTACATGCACAAAATATTAATGTTTCTTTCCTGTTCATTACAAAAGTCCTGTACTGAGTGAGATACAAACTCTGCTGGTACAGTCACAAGCTCTTCACTGGCATGTTCACTCTAGAAAATTCATCTGCCCCTGATACAAAGAGAATTCTGCAACCATCATCTGAGTTTCTTAGACCCCATTCTGAAACACCTGATAGGAGCCAAGATGAGAGGTCAGTCACAAGCGGGGCTGTTTTGTTTGGTTTTTCACTCCCTGATGTACACACAGAAATCGCATCACTTTTTTCCTTTCTGCTGCTTCTTATTTCAGATTCTCTCCCACTTTACTGCTTCTGATGACCACCATTTGTATTGTCTCTTTCCCACCTCAGCACACTTCAGGCTCTTTTATACTCTTCATCTATTAGAAAAAGCTTGGTAACACACTGAAGGAGTTAGAGACCAAGGGCCTGGGGTGCACAAATTAATTTTCAGCCCAAGTTGTTTATGGAATATCCATTGTGTATCATCCCTACCAAAGCTCATAAGTGTCTCTAGGAGATCATTAGGTTCCCCAAACTCTAGCTAGAGTCGGGAATTGTTAAGAATTACATGAAATTAAATGAAATAAAGGAGGTTGTCAGCAGCACTAACAGGATGTATTTGGTTTGCATGGCAAGGTCTTGGTGGAAGGTGGGGGCTATAGGAGCGGCTTCTGTAAGAAGTCACAAGAAGCTTCCCCCATGTCTGACAAAACCAATTCCAGCCAGTTCCAAGTTGGCCAAGGCTGGGCCCATCTGCAACAGTGGTAGAGCCTTTGGGATAGTATATTTAAGAATGGATAAAATTACTGTGCCAGAGCCTCTGCAGCCAGAGAAAGAAGTGAGAATGTGTGAGACCCATGTGGGAGTGGTTTGGGGAGGACTTCTCCTGTGGGACAGCCCTCATGCTGGAGCAGGAGAAGGGTGAGAGAAGTTCTCCCCATGAGGAGAATGATGGAGATCATATGTGATGAACTGAACACAAGTCTCATTCTGTATCCCTCTGTGTCACTAGGCAGAAGAAGTAGAGAATCCAGAGTAAAGTTGAGCCTAGGAATAAGGGAGGCGTGGAATAAAGGTAATTTTTAAGATTTGGGGTTCATTTTCATTACATTTCTCTGATTGGTTGCTAAATAGAAGGCAGAGTTGGTTCAAACTACACTGCTTTTGCTAGGAACTGAGGTTGCTTTGTTGGATCTCCCCAAGAATGATGGAGTCTCAGATACAGATACCTCATATGTACAAATTCAAAACAAACTTTCTGTCATCAAGATAGGCTAGAAATAGGATTTTGTAATTTTAAATATCAAAGAATTGAGTTCTATTGCTCATTTAGCCTCGAGTGTCATCTCATTTTTTTTTTTAATTGAAACACTGTACATGGTATGCAACAGAGACCAAACGCATCAATGTTCCTTTCACAGGGGAGGGGGGTTTAAGTCATTATAAATGCATACAAATTAAAAATATTTTTTGAAGAATACTGTCCCCTCATACATAAGCATAAAATAACCAATCTGTATCTGCACAGCTTTTCCTATGTCAATCCCAAAAATCAATCCCAGGTAGCATTAGTTATCTAAATGTCATTGACAGCTCCTTGAGAAATTCACAATTGTGCTCACAGCGAAGGGAGGCTCAGTGTGAGTCAGATAATGCCTGAATTTTGGCCAGTTGTTATTAGACATACCTTTTTAATCAGAGATCACTACATCCAATAGGGAGCTTCTCCTGCAATTCTTTGCCTCCAGGAAAATAAGGCAGATTATTTTCTACTATGAAAGGACAAATCTGATGAGAAATTTTATAACCTGGCCTTAGGGAAACAGAAAAACAGAAGTTTAACCACACAAGTTTCCTATCTAAAGTGTCATAATGTAAAGAACTTTTACACCTATGTCCTTCAAGCCTATGGTAAAGCATGCATTACTTATTTCACAATCATATTGAATTTATTTATTAAGGTTATGTATAACATAACTCAGGAAAGTAATCTGGAATTACTGAATACATCTGGATGGATTTTATGGATGTTAGCAACAATAGTTCCAAGTAAAACAATAAATTGAAGCTCCAATTGCAAGCTGATGTTCTTTACACATCTTCCAAAGCAAGACACAATATTTCAGCTACTTGGTCTTTCTAAACTCAGAGATTTATAGAAGAACGTATTTAATCCAGCAATGGTGAGATACTGTTGTTAGCACTAAGTAAGAAAAAAGACACACAGTACTTAGTGTGTTCTGAGTTGGAGACAAAGGACAAGAGGCACGAGAATAGGCACTATCCCAGAGCACAAGGCAGGCTCATATAAGTTTTATTTCCACACATAAGACCCATATAGTTGAAAAGCACAAAGAAAAATCCTCCCCAGAGTGACCTCCTCGATGCTTCCAATATCAAAACTCAAGATTAGTGTGAAATGTAGATGGAGAAAATAGAAATAGGATACAGAAATGAACCAGGTATCACATCATCACTTCTACAAGCTACAAGAAGCCCCAATGATACAGGAATTGGGAAATAGAAGGAGGAAGCACTGACCTTGTTCAGACACTGAAAGCTCTCAGCAATGCTGGCTTAGCTCAGCTGCCTACTGTCACTGGAGAAGCCTGAAGAAACTGGTGATAGAAGGCAAATCTGTATCTTGATTTCAAGATCACAGATCATATGAAGAGATATTGTAAGTGGAAAAGGCCCTGATGTGGAACTTCAGGGCATTTTTGATTTCCTTTACTCTTCCCTTAATCCAAACCAAAATGGCTTTTGTACTTTTGCGTTTGTCTGTGACTTACTCCCATATTGATAAATTATAATTATCACTGAAACACCTGGATACAGCAGTAAGAACAGAGGGGGAATTTACCCATCTGCTACAGGTTAATAACTATAAACAGGATAGTGCAAAACCAATTATATTGAAGTTCATACTACTTCTTAGCTAAAAGTGTACAAAATGCTGTGTAAAAGCTGGCAGCAGCAGCAATAACCAGTCCTCCCTATATGCAACCCAGAAGAGGAAGGCATTTTGATTCACAGAAACAGAGCACAGAAGAATTCAGGTAGAGTGCAAGCTGAGACATTATTAGATTTAAAAACAAGACCAGTCAAAGGGTAAAGAACATGAAAATGTTCATGAAGAGACAAAAATAGATTTAAAGAAACTGGGACAAATTATAGAACGCTATTTTTAAGGTGTTATTAACACTTGCCACATTTGAAGTGAGAATGAAGCAAAAAATGAAACATCCCAAATAAAGTTACATTGAAAAATTCCTGTGAAGAATACATTTCTGAGAGATATGCTATCTTCATATTTTTCTAGATGTTTCATCTAAACAGAAGATAGGCCATGGTCAATGTGTTTCAGATGATTAAAGCAAGGGGAAGGAAGACAGGGAAGGAAACACAGACAAGACCCTCAGGATCTCTGAAATTGCCATGAACCACATTGTTCCCCTGAGTACAATGACAGCTAACAGTCTATTTGTCAGAACTTCACCTGCATGGAAAATATACAAGATGTATTTAGGTGAGTTGATTTCTCTCTAAATGTAAGTCCTGCTTCATATTCACAAATTATATAATCATTAGTGGAGCTGTATTGGCATAAGGCTAAGTTTAAACGATGATTACTCACTCTGACTATGCTGAAGCATCTGTCAAGGATATAATTTCATAGTGTTTTTCTTGGACCAAAACCACACTTGCCACATTTGCCACATTGGCTAACAAGATGGCTGAATTTAAAGATCACATTTCCTTGCAATTCGTTTGCAGTAAAAGAGATCATTTTTATAACTACGCTGATAAAAAAAGGTATAAATTGTTGTAGTCCCATCCCACCACACTTCAGAAGAAAAAAAGAAGAGATATTTTGAAAAGGCTGTTTGATAATCTGAGACAAAACTCCTGTCCTAGATCCAGGAACATGGCCAAAGGCACAGGCAGTTGATATGATTTAAGTGTCTCCTCAACAAACAAAGGAAATGAGAAAAGTATCCACACCAACACTGAACAGCAAGCAGGAAATAAACTACAACTACACCTGACCAGCCCCTGAGATACTCAGTTTAGCCCCATTCACACATGCAAGCAAAAACAAGGACTTGCATGAAAGAATATTCCTGTGAAGAACCAGTGGTTATAATTAAAAGAAGCAAAAAATTAATACATCTGTAAAAACTTGGAAAATTGCTAGCATGAAACCAGGATCTGACAGTATGTAACAGTAGCTACAAGAAATGTGATAAAACAGACTGAATATATCCTGTGCTGGAATACAGTGCAGTGCCAGACAGCACAGACAGAGCAGAGGAAGAGTTATTTCGAGAACTTTCTTCTGAGACTTGGGTTTGTTGCTGATCTAAAAGTTAAAGATCCTTAGCTAGATACATTATTTGGCAACCAAAACCAGTAGCATAACACACAGAACTAAGTTTTAAAGTGGGTAAGTGACTATCAAAAGCTCAGTTTATACATTAACATAAATGAAACTAGACAAATGAGAACAGATGATGTCTTGGGGCAATTATTTACCATTGCTAATGCATAAAAGTTCAATAAATGTAGCTATTAGCATAGGAATGCTTTCATCCAGCTGTAATCTCAACATTAGCTAAATTAGAGGAAAAAGTAATAAACCTGAAGATACCTTTTCCTTCTCCACATCAGAAAAACAACATACAAAGTGAAAGCAGAAGACTAGGGAAAGAAACCTTTGTAATGTTTCCACAAACACATAAAAAGAAGAAGCAGTGCCAAGGAGAAAGCTTACAGGTGAACTCGCTCTACAGGTGAACTTTAAAAAAAAGAAGACAGAAGAGTTCAGACCTAGTGATCTGACTAAAGATCCGCTATGCAAGAGATTAATTTCATTTTACCTTAATACCTGGAGTGCAAATTTCCTTCTTGTACAGCCTAGTCTTGCCATATTTTGTCAGAAAAAAAAGCAACGACAAGACTATGCAACCTATGGAAGAGGCAATACCAACAAATTAGTTTTTCTCCAAGCAGTTCTTGATTTGTTGATTCAATGAAAATCTCTTCTGTTTTCCATGATGTTTTAGTTAGTAGGATCAGTGTTATATGTGGTGTTGAAAATAGTCAGTGGTCAACTGCAGAAACCCTAAGTTCTGTTTTTCAGAGTTACCACTTCTTCTTAATTTCCCAGATCACTTTGAAGCTAGACTAAATCTTAAACAAAAGAGATTTAAATAAGAACCTTTCTTTCACTATGTGATGATTAGTAAGTAAAAGAATGGAAACAAAACAAGACTTTGCCTACTATTAACAAGAAAAAAATTATAAAAAGACCAAACCAAACAACACTGTCACCAATCAAAATTTGGTGGCACATGAATCTTCAGAACAGGAAAAGAGAAAGCGTTTTGCTCATGAATCTGATAGTCCTTACACTACAGGTGATGCATTTTTCTGCTCTTTGCTCAGCCGTATGTCAGAGAAGATTTAAACTGAGAGATCATCTTCATTTACACTGTTCATAGGCAGGAGAAATCACTTTTTTCAATTACTCTAACGCAGCATTTAACACAAACCATAGCCTTACCCAACCTATGACAACTTCTATTACATAAACTGCATCTATTTTTTCCTTGATTTCCATGGCACTTCTGATAGTAGTTCTTCATGTCATACAACAGATAAATAGCATATTATCACAAATTATCAGTACTTTGTTGCAATAACCAGATGTGCTCAACCCTATACCTGTTCTGATTGTCCAAAATAGACTATGTTCACTCTGCAATGAGAATTGTTTACCTCAAGAGCTCTGTGCTATTTGTGTTCAATGGATACTCATAGAATCTTACAAAAGCTGATCTTAAACTCCTCCTCATGAAAACAGAAAATATTTTTCCCTCTGTTTCTGGAGGTCTTCCCTTTGTTTACATATAAAGTAATTGCTTCTTGGGAGCCCTTCCAACATACCAGCCTATTTTTGAAGCACAGTCACAAAAACATATCTTTTGTGTAAAACGAGAATAAACTGCCAAAGACTTCTTGCCCTTTCAGTCCATCACCATGGCATTACAGCACACCAGAATTCTGTCTAATCTAGGATTCATATGCCCACTACTTCCTATCCCAGAGAGAATGCTAGAATTCATGTTTACAGCACAGTCATTTTTAACTAATCTAAACTCCTCTTTTTGACCATAAGATCATGCTTTTCCTTTATCAGAAAGCTATTTATTGCACAGCACCTCTTTATGCTAAAGCATTATAGTATCCAAAAATGGGAATAAATAAATAAAACTGATCTGCATATCATTTTGGATAAATACACACAATGAAATTCTAAAATGAACCTTTCTGAAAATCTACAGACATCTTGGCTCTACAAAATAGAGCCAGTGATCTTCCAAAGATGCCTAGTAAATTGTGACGATCTACATTCCTAGTTGGGTCAGAGTAGGATGTATGGAAACAATCAAAAATGTTCTTTCTACTGAACACAAGGCGTTGGGCAGCAAATATTCTGTATACAGATACACAAGCCGATGGAGACTTTGTAGAGTTTAATAATTCCTATTTTAAAAGCTGTTGTCATCATTTATATTTATTTCAGCATCATTTAAAAACCACATCAACGATTGTGCTGAGCAAATGGAAATCAAATAGAGCTGGCAAACCAAACGGTCAAGTCAATGACTGGAAAGAGAAAATGAAAAAACATTGACCATGGATGGTCAGTTTAAGAATCAAGAGTTCCAAAAAAAACAGTTCAAGCCCACCTACAACTAATGTTATGAGTTACTGCAGCTGCAGACATCCACTTGGATGAAAAAGATGGCTTGTCTTAATTTAATGATTTAAAGTTGAATTCCATTCTCAGATACAGTGGTGCATTTGTGGGAAATTCTGTGTCAGTGCAGCTACTTCAGATTCCTACTGATTTAAATGACAGCAAATGATGGGCTGTAATCTGCTGTCAGACATTAACAGCTCAGAGCCTCACACAGAAATGTTACTTATCTTTTCTATGATAATTCCAATAACCCTCTTCTTGCATAAGGAAAAAAACACCTGATGATATAACAGGGAAACTTACAGGGTGGGCACAGATTTGGGGTACCTTGTCAGACCTGCTGACTAACTTCTCAGTGTTGGTACTCGTAAGTATTCAGAGTGGTCTTACCTTCCATAAATGAAGCAGGGTCAACAGCTGCCAAGGCAATTTGCAAATCTAATTCTGGCACCAGACCTGGTGGGAAACACGCCTTTAGCTCCTGCCTCTCCTCCAGCTGAGCTCTAGCAAGAGTGGCAGTGTGCTGCTTGGCTGTGCCCTGGTGCCCATGGGACATCCAACTTTTGAGCCTAACCAAACATTTCATTCCTACTCTGAGTCAGCCAAGCGGAGCTGGACTGGTCACAGATTTTTATGGATAAGACCATGGGTGTCACTGGTTCTGGCTGTTACACACAATCCAACACCTGAGAGTAATTCTAAACTGGGACTTAAATCTCAAAATAAAAATATGGACTCAATCCACACAGAAACAGCAACTTCTATTAAAACAATTCCTACAGACCAGTAACACATAAATGCTTCCTTCTTCACCTTACACAACAATTAAATCTTCACTAAACATCAAGGTATTAAGCCTTAAAGAAGAATTGGTATTTTTCTTTTTTTCCTAAAAATGAGCTAGAGAGTCTCTGTGGCTTGTCAAGATAATTTTGTGTTTACCACATTAAAACTGTCTCTTTCACAACATTGGTTTAACATAATTTTTTTCCCCCACTATGCTATGCCATCATCTATTAGAGATAATGAAAGAACAAATGCAAATAAGCAGTCATTTAAAATAGTAACAGGCAGTAACACCTCTGTCAGGCAACCTTGGAATATCTGTCAGAATTTTAATCATATATTGTAATAGGAAAATAAGTATTGTTTTGCTAAACACGACTCACACTATTTTTAATATTGAAGGACAAACTCTTTGCTATGGTAAACCAACTCGATCTCATAGCAATGATACAATGTGATGTGTTGATATGCTAAGTTTGGCAATTCCTATATAAAATAAAGTTGAAGATGAATATATCTTTATTAAACGTGACAGATACAATGGTGCCATGTAGCTCAGTGCAGAAGAACAAGACATTATCATAAAGTTTAGATGGACAACTGCATTAACTTTCAAGTAAATTTGACTCACAGTGGCAATAGCTTTATCATCTCTGAGAAGCTGAGATGGTTTCTTATGGCTATCAGAAATATAAATTGCCCTAACAGGCACAGTCTATGCCTGGACCAGGAGACTGTCAAAAAAGGTTTGCATTAATATATGTAAACATTAAACCACAAACAGCACTGTGAAGGGCATATTTCTGTAGTTCTTTGCACTTGCTAGCTGTCTTCCAAAATATTCCTGCATACAATGTTTGCAGTAAGATCATGTCACTCAAACAACCAGCTATGCACATGGGACAGAATGCCTGGACCTCTGAACCCTGCTTCTACTCCAGAACTAGCATTCTAATTAGGCTGCAAAGGAGGGATTCAGAAACACTGCACAGCCATCTGTGTAGGAAAAGCAAAGCTTAGCTAGGATTGAAACTGGCAAGGGACATCAAGGGCAACAAGAATATTTTCAATGCTAAATATGCAAGAAAAGGTCTAGACAATAAAAACATGGGCCCACTGCTAAATATGGTGGATATGGCACACTTGCTACAAAGAGCTTCTGAGCATCTTGGGCTGTTTTAAAAGACCCATAGTCAGTAAATGTAAGTGAGCCCTTTAGTCATTAGACTGTATCTAACACACTGCATCCTGTATCATTCTTCCAGTACCAAAACTGCAGAAAGCTCAGTAAAAGGCAACAAAGATGATTAGAGGCTAGAAAAATTCCCTTGTAAGGAGAATAGGAGGGAAAGAGGCTTGTTTAGCATGCAGAAGTCTGCTTTAGGAAACTAACATAAACCTAAGGAGGAGACCATTGAGAAGACAGAGTCAAGCTCTTCAAAGTGATGCCCACTGAGAGGACAAGAAACTGCAGATCAATGTTTAAACTGAATATATGGAGAATTTTTTTCACCCTGAGGACTTTGAAGGATTGGAACAAGTTGTCCACAGATTTTATGCAGCCTTTTTTCATGCAGGTTTCAAAACTCGATGCCAAAGTCCTGAGCAACCTGGTGTGATTTTTGGATCTTAGTTCGAACAGGAGGTTGGACTAGATAACCTATGGATGTACACTCTGTGTCTGCAATTTAAGTGTTTGTGTCAGTTGTCTAACATCCCATGTCCCGCCTGTTCTTCCTGCCCTGTTCAGATGTAGTTGCAGTGCACATCTCATCAACGAGGTCATGCTGTCACCCTCAACACCCTCATGTACAGCGCCTGGTCATGTTGGCTGTTGACAATTTGACAGCAAAGGATTCAGTACCATCACCACTAATGCAAATGGAAGCATAAATTATAAATGTATATTAGCACTGGCTCAAACTCTTGGTCATCTTGTTGATCTATCCAGGTTCATCAATCTACAGAGACAAAGGTGCTCTTCAAAGCACAACTTCAAAATTTATGTCGTCAGTATGCTCTTTAAAAGTAATATTCAAGATGCCATTCCTCTAAATTTCTAAATTCTAAATTTCCAAATTCTAATCTTTTTCTCTTCCTTGCAATAACAGGCATAGACTAAAAATACTTTTAATATATTTGTTTATATGAAACATGCTCTGTTGTCTTAAAAAACAACTCCCCCTCTCCTAAAATAAAATAATTTCCCATTTAGAAAAGCCTGAGACAAGACTTAAAAAGTACTGAAGAATCATCTAGAATTGCCTAGGATACATTTTCTGGATTTCACCACAGCAATTATGGGAATGTGACTGAAGTTTCTAATCACAAACCAATTACGTATTTTCAAAACTTCTAAATCAACTCACGTAGAAACAGAGCAGTACCATGAAAAACCAGCATGCATCACTCTTTAAGTGATTGCACATTAGTCACCTTCTTAAAAGATTTCATACATCATAATGGTCTTTACTCAGCAAGAACGAAATTTGTCACTTTTCTTAATAAGCTTTCTCTTTCTTTTTGAAAAGTTCAATCAAATAAACAGAGCTCCTTATAGAATAAGTTACTCCCTCAAAGGAGTGGGACACAGCAGCACCCTACCCATAACCAGAAGGTTGAAGTAGATCAGATTACTCATGTGAAAGCTTTTTACTTGCAAGACTAAGGCTTGAACTTTAAAGTTTCTGATATTTCCTGAAAATCCTTCTAAGCCTGGTGAAGTAATGTTTAGGGTCCTAGAGCCACATCTTTGAACTTATCTGGAAATAACTACTAATGAGAGCCAAAGTTTCTCACTTAGCTAATCAGTTTAGAAGATGAAACTCTAAAATCCTAAATGCCACTATGAAAGTATATCCCCACAGACAGAAAGCAGGCACTGAAACTGGTATTTAGTTCTGCTTCTGTTAGTTCTTAAGGCTGACTTATTTCAGTCACATCCTGTCAGACAGCACTATTTGCTAAAACCAAGAAACAGTCTTCTGTTGATTTGAACAGTTGCTACATGATGCTGATTGAGCAATGCCAAGCTCTCTGGAATCAGAGTCATTTCCATCAAGTCTTGAGAAATAAATCAAGGAAAATGGCATTTATGTTACCTATTTGATCAATTTTGAGACTCCTTTTTTCTAAAAGACAACACTGTCTTTTGTCTAATGTAACTCCTTCCCTCATCTCACCTCCCACAATACTTCAGTCAGCTCTACAGCAGACAGCTCGCCATGAGACTAAGTGCTCTGGAACTCCAGCATGGGCAAAGAGCATCTCCTTCTCATGAAACAACAAACAGAGAAATTACTTGTGCTATGCCTTCACTGTCCATTCATACACACTCCATAAGAACTAAACACTTCTGTCTAGTTTGCAAGCTGTTGATTCCATAAATTTCCCACCTGTGATGAAGAATGAAAGCCACTGGACTGTAAAAGTTCAGATAATTTTCCTGGTGAGCACTCTCCCTACAGTACTTAGAGATTCATCTTTCCCTTTTAGTAGCTTCCAGTGTGAAGAAATTTTAAGAACTGGATAGTATGAGAAGTCTTTCCTCAAGAACTGATTTTGGAAACTTCATAACTTTAAAACTACACTGCACCCAGGGGAAAAAAAAAAACACCTGATTAATTGAATTGATCAACTTGTAACTGATAACTAAAATCCATTCCTGTGACTGAATCTCCGTTACTTTCTGTCTCTGTTTGCAGGTTGTGCATAATTCAAACATACACTGCTTTCACTTGCCTCACTTAGAATTACATTGGAGTACTCCTATGGGGTCTGAATCAAAATCCTGGGAAAAATGGACCTCCTGTATTCTCTCTCTATGCACTACAAAGTCTTACTTGATTTTATTCTGCTCATATATAGATAAACCCTTCAACATCAAGCATCCAAGCATTTAATAGATCAGACTCCCAGCCTTTTTGACTGAACAAGGAAAAAGTTTCATAAAAGCTAAAAAGTGGTAATGATAAACTAAGATAATGATTCAGAGTCTTCATTGGAAACCAAACAGCTTACAAAGGATACATATGTGTCTTTGAATGAATCATTTGCAATGAATCTTTGCACTTCCCTACATTTACCCCATCAAATGTATTCTAACTACCATAAAATCCAATATGCAAAAATATACACACCATCTGCAGATACATAAGGAAGTGAAATCCAGCATGAATCTATGCATTTGAATCTCTAAATACTTCCATTATGTTTTATGATGCTAATAATAGCATAGGGACTGAAGCCCAAAACTAAATCATGACAGAGATAATGCAGAACCCTTCTTTTTAATACTTTGCATAGAAATAATTCCATCTGCCATGTTCTTCCATGCTGAAGCGCAGGCTTCTGGCTTGGTACATTCAGGAGATATAAGGAATATAACTGCAAGGAAATACACTTTTTTTTTAACTGGACTTATTAGTTTTTATTGCACTTACTTGCAAATAATTGTTTTTCTGTCAGCATCTGCTTTCCACTTGCCTTGTTTCATTTCTCTTAATGTTTTAAAAAATGGATCTTACTTTTTGGTAGTTAAATATGACATTCACAGGTTTAATTTCACTATCAAGCAAAAAACAGGCAATAAGAATGACTGCTTTAAATGGCTGACAATAAAAGGTGGAGAGAAGAGAATGATACTATAGCAGTGCTAGTTTTACAAACACAAAATTCAGGATGTATCTCTTCTCAGACAGATTTAGTACAACAGACCTGAATTCAAGTGCAGAGAAATAACTGATGCCAAGGAAACAGCAGATGAGCCCTGTCAGAAGAAATAAATATTTTTATGTGAACAGAAACTGTACACTTAGGTACATTTTAAAATGTGAAAGGCCTTAGAAGGTGTGCCAGGGGAATGACTAGCACTAGTACTTTTTTAACTAGTACCTGACCTTAGTTTATCAGTAAGTACATATTTTGTACTTAAAAATTTGAAGTATGACCTTCTTAAAACAGTGTCAGTCTACTGGCATTCCTCTTCCTGAGTTGCATAAATAAGATTCCAATGCATAAAGAGAGGAACCTTGCAGAGGAAACTGAATTGCCATTGCAAGGACACCTTGAGTTCTCCTGTTTTCTCCTACAGATACACAAACTTTAGCAGTGAATGAAACTAAATGCTTCTCAATGTATTGTTCAATGATTTCTCACAGACTATGAAGGCACTTTTTATACAGTCTATGTAAGCAATAAGAAATTAATTAAAAGGGATATTAATAACCTGCAATGCATGCAGAATTAATTCAGGTCATAAGGACAGAACATGTGAATTGGAATAAAGCAAATTGAGGAGGAAAAGCCATCCAAGAAATGCGATAACTATCATAGCTTCAGACTCAGAAACAAAATTAGAGTATATTTTCCTTGACTTGCTCTGAAAATTATATCCTGTGGGCTGATGAAGATTCAAATATTTCACCCTGATTCCTGTTATAATTATATCAATAATTGTTTGCTACTAATTATGAATTTATAATATCTGCTCTAGTATAGTTTTGTTCTAGTGATAACACATCATTTCTGATGTCATATCCCTGGATCTAAAAGGAAAATGACTACTTATTTTTGAATAGCAAGTTAAGATCAAGAAATATAGATTATGTGGATTATGTGCTCATAGAGAATTATTAATTCTATATGGACAAGTCATCCAAGCAAAATTTAGAGAGCATGAAACAACTTATAAATCCTATTGGAACATAGGGATTAACTGTTTTCACATGCATAGAGGTTCAGAAAATAGATCATTACTGAACAAATTTTCATTTCAGCATGCTTCAAAGCTCTTTAAATTACAGGGTGTTTTTAAAGCCTTACACTTTACAAAATGCATAGACTGATTCAAGATGCAACAATAGATGCTCTGTACCTGGAAAACCAGCTACTAAATACTGAAGTTACCCCATTAACCCTGCATTTTTTTTCTCCTCCACTGCTTGGAGCAGAAAGAGACATTAAAAAATGAAAATCATTAATGTAAAAGATGACAAGACAAAGGAGACCCACAGCTAATAGAAGAAGGTTGCTATTTGAAATACAAACAATAACTTTTTCAGCATGTATGGAAAGGAAGTTAATTTAGAAAGAGGAGAAAGTAGAAAGTGACATTTATCTAGTCTGATTCAAATATAAATATTCCAGATGAGGTTCAAAGTTAAACTCTTGGAACACCATATGAAATTTTAGCTTGGATTCTGTCCTAACCATTCCTTTCCTCCAAAACGGTGTTTATACCTTTTACTGTTGAACTTGTTATTATAACTTGGAAAAGTCAATATTCACCTGCCATGGAGAAGATCTGTTAGGCATCTTTTGTAGAACTATCACAGTAATCCAAAATTTGCACTTTACAGAACCAGTGTCTGTGTGAAGTTCACTGATGTACAGTGACTAATGGCCAGTTTAAAGTTAGGATTCTTTAGAATGTACTGATCATGGACTGATTCCTTCCCCTGGAACTCATAACTTTCAATAATATGTATAAGTTGTGCTTACAGCAAATTGCTTCACTTCATCCTGCAGCCACGGTGCTGGAAGACACCACACGTGTATTGTGTGCCCTTGAGCATGGCAGGAAAAGAAGGGGAGGCACTGAGGAAAAGCCATGCTTAAATACTTGCAACACCCTGGGCTCTCTTAGGTTGGAGCACAGCTAGCAGGTCTAGGGAGGTGATTATTGCCCTGAACTCTCTACTGGTGGGAGAGTTCTTTGTCTGGTTCTTGGCTTCTCAGTAAAATAGAGACATGGAAATACTGGGGCAAGTCCAGTAAAGAGTCATGAAGATGATTAAGGGTCTGGAGTATCAATCATCTAAGCTAAAGCTGAGAGAGCTGGAAATGGAAAAACAAGAAGCCAGGAAAGTTCCCTCAATGTGTGCAAATAACACGGAGGAAAGTGAAAAAAGATATAGACACTCTCCTCAACGGTATCCAATGAACATTAAACAATTTAACTTAACATAAATTTAAATACTAAGCATTTAATTTATTGAAGTTCATTTTAATTCAGATTCTTCAAATAAATATTAATTTTAAAAAGTACTTGAAAAAAAAGAAGGTGACCAATAGCTGTCTAAAGAGATTGTGGAGTCTCCAAGTCTGGAACCAATTAAACCCTAACTGGCCCCAAGAAACCTGCTTCAACTGACCCTGCATTGGGCAGGGATTTGGACAGGATGATCTACTCTGGTTTGGGTAGAGGGAGCTTCACCTTGCCCTTTGCAGGTACTAAAGACATACCAATCCTTACAGCTTTAAATATATCTTCCTTTTATCTTGGAAAAACAACAATGACTAAACTCAAATGTGCTTAAGGAACTCATCAGGGGATGTGCATCTCACCTTAGACCAACACCTGGAATAGGCCAATTCACCATATTACAGCTGAACCTTTCTTGATTCCAGTTACCAAATTACCAATAGTGTAGACAAGAAAGCAAGGGGAGGGATGAGTATGAATTTCACTGAAGCGTCTAATTATGTCTGTAACAAATTGTAAAACATTATGGATTCAAACATAAGTTCCTTTAGCTACAATGTGCATTCATTGCACCTCATGAAAAAAACATTGACCAGATTTGTCATTTGAAGGGTGACAAAGCAGTAACACAATTCTTACAGGTCTGGAGAAGAGGCAGCACAGCTAAAGTATTTTAAAGGATGCCAAATCAAATGAGATCATGTTTTGATCAGGAGATCCTTCTGCTGATAAGTGATATAGAAGAAAAACTGCAGCACTCTTCCTCTTTAGATGTTTGGCATAGCAGTGTAATTGAGTCTCAGATAGACTGGGCACATGGCTTTAAAAATTCACTGTACAGCACAATACAAGTGTTGTTGGCCACAACTGTCAGGAAAAAACTGAAGTGCATTGTAGGTCAGCACAAAGGTGCACGTACAGAAGCCCATGAATGAGGTAGTCCTGTTTGACTTGTTCTGCAATGGGTACAAAGCCAACACTTTCTCAGTCTTACAAATACCATACCATGACATCAACCTTGAGCCACATTAAGTAGAAAA
>VZTB01008063.1:146477-163919 GCA_013397245.1 Thryothorus ludovicianus | reverse complement strand
CTGTAATTCAAAAGCAAGAAGAGAGTATCTGAAGTTGAGTGTGTGCCCAGGCTGCTTCTCTTGTACTATGTCAAAGTTTCAGTGAAAATTCCCATTGAATAGCTCTGGGAGAATAATATTTATGTAGACATGTGAGAGTTGGTTTGTTGGTTTTGAGGAGGGTGAGGAACAGGACAGCTTATCTAGACAGTAAAGGAACTAATATCATGCTCCAAATGTATGAAAACATAGTTACTAACTGGTATCCTGAAGACAATAGCTAAGAGTTTGTCAGCCATCAGAAAGGAATATCTATTTTTCTTCTCATATAAAGGGAAGATAGAAAACTTAGGATCAATTACAGAAGTGACACTTAAAAAAAATTGGGTATTTGTATTGACAAATAATGATGAGGATCGGACTTACATCAACATTTTCTGCAATTATGAGAATGCAATTGCAAAACCAAACAAAAAAATCACAACAATACACTCCTTTTGGATGTTAGGAAAGTAGTTAGAAATCCCTCCAAAAAAACGAAAATATTATAAATACATCTGGAATCTTTGCAAAAAACAACTGAAAAAATAAATACATGCATTAAAATAGTACACATAAGGACAAGATTTCATATGTTCAATTTATAATCTCTGCACATGACAGCTGGACCATTTCCAATGTGAAGGCTGTGTGCTAAGGAAAAAAAAAGAGAGAAAACAAAAATAAAACCCAACAACAACAAAGAAATTTACTAACCTAGAAATACTAAAAACAGAAGACCACCAGATGGTCTTTTAGTCTTGTCCTTAGAAGCCTAAGTTACCTCACTGTCTGAGTAATTTCATTAACCTCCAAAACACAGATGGAAAACTAATACACCTCATCATTCTTCTCAGTGAGTGTTCTGGTCTGATACAGCCTACTGCCTCTTACATTTTTTTCCTAGTGATGCAAAAATATATATTTCCCCCCTTCCCCCATCTCAACAGCATTTTTGTAATGCAAAATTCAGCCAGAATAGTTCAGCAGCAGCTAATCCCCCTATTCAACATCAGTCTGTGACCTCCTGTTTCAAATGCTGCTAAGACAGCATCTCCAGCAGCTTACTGGCATGAACCTAATCGCCTTTCCACTACTGGATAATGGCTTAGGCTCCCCTCAGCCTCCATCCTTACTCAGAAATACTGCAGAAATCAATTTAATAGATAAATAACATTAAATCTAAACTCGCATTTGTTCTCATTTTGGTCCACTGAACAATATGCATTTCAGCAAAACTAAAAATAATTACTGACCACTGTCTCTTTAAATGACAAAATCTTTTCATTACTCAGGGAGAAATATTGATGTGTAGAATACAAACAGAAATCAGGTTAATGTCCCCTCTTGCTCATTTCACCTTTTTCTTTACATCTGAATTTTTATCCTTACAGCTGGCCAGTCTTCTTGTAAACAGTTAAAATTAGTTGCAAAATTACTTTGATTATGCTCATGCTATCCCATTAAGTTCAAAATCACCCCACAGTTGTGGCAAATAAGGGATTTTATAGAATTTCTTTGTGTAAAATGCTGACCTTTCTTTACTAATATACTGCTGTGGTGTAACAACGTCCAGCTTTTAGTCAGTAGGAACAGGACATGAAATTTTTAACATATGCAGGAATTAGAACATAACTTCTTTAACATAAATAGACTTATTCTTCAAGATATGAGACCACAAAATGTATGCAAATATTTAAATTGACAGTATATTATCTTCTCAGAATTTTATTAAATACTACAACATCTATCAATCATACTACAGTCAATCACAGTGAAAAATATTCAGGGAAAAATATCCTGGTTTCAGATATAAAAAATTCAGATATTTTTCAAAATGCTATTATAGCATTTGTTCCTTGGAAGATTATGAACTCCTCATATTCCTGGAATATTAAAAAAAATTTCATTTGAAGGTCCCCCCTATAAGGGAATCTATCAGAACACCAAAACTATGTGAGGGTTCCTAGAAAAAGATAAACACTTTAAATTTTTGTGGTTATTCAACTTATGGTAGTGTCTCCACATATCATTAATGAGATCAGATAGCATGTAATGTCTTACCTGGGCACTTAAAAAAAAAAATAAAAAATATGAGGCACTCAACATACAGCAGATTTTGTCTGTTTGCTTAATAAAATCTGGAAGTGGAACACTGAGTCTTATGTTGACACTAACTAAAACTCACAGCAATATTTAAAGTTTCTAAAGTAAGCCTTTTTGTCTCTTAATAAAACATGAACAAAAATGCATTATATTGTAATGGAAAAGAAAAACATGAAATACCTTTATCTTAATAAATAAATCCTCTTTAAATTACTATTATAAAGTTGAGTAGAAAAATTCAAACAGTTCATACCAGCTTATCTTTCAAAAGACTTCCTCCTCATTCAATAACAGGACATCAACCAAATTTCTAATGAAGTAACAGAGAAGAAAATCACCTGGCTAAAGGCCAGGTCAGTAATTTTCCTGATAATTTGTTTTAGATTTGTGACTCCAGCTTGACTGTCTCTAATACACTAGTCTATAAACTATCTGCACAGGAGAAAAATGAACCACCCACAAAAATCAACACTGAAAGCTCTGCAATAATCGCTCCCCCAAGCATTTTATCTTTCAAAAATGCAAAGGCACCTAAGATGGAATAAACATATACAAGTAAAGAACTCATTGCAAATGAATTCCAAGTGGGTGAAAAACAGTTGCATGGACAGGGACTGTGTGTGCCAGCAGCAGTGCTGCTGTAGAATCCCTTTGGGTTTCACACCATCAGTGGCCATTACCAACATTAATAAAAGCCATCTGGCCTTCCAAGGCTTTATGTCTATATCTCATTGCTGGTTTCAATGGAGTTCTTTGTTCAGAGGAGTAATTTAGAAACTTTTAGAGACTAGAAAAAAGGAAAAAAAAAAGCAGGCAATTAATCATGGTAATAGTCCTTCCAAAGGTCACATTATTACTTTGAGCAATGAGACCAATCTTGACTCCTTGAATTTAATTTCAGGGGGAAAAAAACAAAACCTAATTTTATGGTCATAAATACTGAAAATGAACAATCAACAAGAATGCAGTCTTGTAATTCATGCCTTGACTAATAACCACAGAGATCTAAGATGCCTTATTTTCAAATATCGTCCCAAGACCACATTCGGAAATAACCATCAAAACCTGACTGACAAAAAATGAAACTGAATTAGTGTATAATTTGCTCTGGACCAAGCAGCCTTATGAACTGCAAGACATCTGTTCAGAGAAAGTTGTCTTAAAGGATGTTTTCATTTCCCTCTACAGTGATGGGGAATTCAAACAAAACCATCACAGGACATCTACTGAACAGGTTATGTGAATGCAGTGCTCAGTTTGTTGAAAATTGAGTGCAAACTAGTGGGGTCTTGGTGGAAATTGGGAGATAAGAACCTTGGCTGTACCACGGCAGCAACAGGCATGAGATGAGGATGAGAGTTCTGAAGTCACATGTCTATTTGAAGATTTTTATTTTGCATATAATACCATTGAAGAAGAAATAAACTTGGCAAACCACCACCACATCACACTTGACCATGAGTAGGCATTATTAGTGTTATTAATTATTAAAGTAGCTGTAGCTGGTATGCTCCATGCCAAGCAGTACTGCCTCTGGTTGAACTATACCCAAGGACACACCAAAATCAGACCCCACAAGAGGTTTCCATGTCTGGACATCAAAGGGGTTTAAACAGAAGCTAAAACCTGCTCAGAAGGAACAGCCCAAGTCATGTGCAGAATACAGAAGTTCAGGCCTCTGTAAAATCATCAGGTCAAAGCTGGTTTTTGGAACAGGTTTAGCTGAGGCATCAGAGAAGGACACAAGCTCCTAATATCCTTACAAGTATCTGTCAGTCTGTAAGCATTTAAATACCTCTGAAAATGTGAAACACAGAAATATAACTTTGTTGACAAAGCTTAAGCTCTTCAATCTTATTTTAAAAGTGAATTCAGGCATTAATTTTTTAAAAAATATTTATCTGCGTTCAATTTTGACTAAATCATCCAAAGAGTCATTCCATATTAGCCCTTCTATTTTCATTGTACAAAAATATATGTGTTTTATAGGAAAAATGGAAGAGGTGAGTCATTCTGCTATGAAAAATACTTCTACTTTAATATTTTTGTCTGTCATGCATATTGAATAAGTTAAACAGAAAAGTAAGACACCTAATTCGGAATGAAATTAATTTCATTCTGGCAGTCAGAAAATATAGTGGAGGTTTTATCATCCAACATGCACTCTGTTTTTTAATTCTTGATCTTACCTTTCAAAGTAATAATCAGCAATAGTTTTAATATTTTCTCAATTATAAAGAATTATCATTTAATGGATGAAATTTCCATAAATGTTAGGGAGTACATTGTGTTAGCCCATTATGGTCTGTATTATTTAGTTGCTTTATTAAACAGTAATAGCATTCACTTTCTTACAATCAAAATTTTAAAAGGGTCTTTAAAGGGAGAGGGAAGAAGCAGAGAAGATAAATTATGCAACTGAAAGGAGTGATTGTTTTTCTCTTTGTCTCTTTAGTGCAAATTCTTCTTCACTGTGTTTCCCAGACACCATCTGTTTCCAAAACAACTCATCACCGAACATAAGAGAGAAGAGAGGAGTTTCTTACAGGAGCTAAACCTGCCAGTTTGCAGAGCTGTTTCAAGCAGGAAATACATGACAGTACAGAGCTGTTAATTAATTAAAGATAGGCAACGGGTGTCACCTCAGATGGTGCAGTGCACTATTTTAGGAATTTTCAGTAAAAGAATGAATTATTACTTTATGATGTTGCTGCACACTTGTCTTAAGAAGTACAAGTATGTTTTGGGCATTCAATAGGAGGGTTTGATTCACTTTGTTTTGGATTTTTTTTTAATTATTTTTTAAAGCCTACTTTTGCAGCTGGAGTATAAGGGCACTCTTGCTCAGGATCTCACTCCATTTCACGTATCAGTGAAGTCTTGGAAAAACTAGAATCTAGCAGAATTATTTACACTGGGTGCTCACTCACCGGAGCCAGTACCCTTTTCTGCAGGATTTTGGGAGGAGGTAGAAAAACCAAAGACATATCCAGATATATGACACCATGCCACCACAAAATTGCTCCCTTTATCTCCAGAGAGGCTTGTATCAGCTCCAAAATGCCATTTACTGCTACTTCTAGAAATTCATATTGGAAGAGTAAGGTACCAATTTTTCACCTGGTTATAATATGGAGTTTAATGACAGCACTATGTTTACTTTTTAAAAAAAAATCATTTATATTTCTGTTTTTCCTTCTCTCCATAGTCTGTGGAGACAAGAGAAAATTATTTATTAATTTATGTCAAATAAGTAGGAGTGGTAAAATGAATTATCAGAAAAACATGGAAATTCTTTCGGCAAGTTGTACATGTATATTTTTTTAAAAAAAAGATATATAAGAATTTAGATTGGACAGAAACCATCAAGCTTTAAAGATTTCTGTCAATATATCCACCAGTGCAAAACAATTTCATACAGACACATGCTGTAATAAACATATCAAGAAATATCACTCTAAAATTGTTTATATTATGTATTTTGATCACGTCTCTAACAGATTACATCTTTTTCAAACAACAAATCCTTCCCAAATCAGAGATATGATGTCTCTTCTGCCCTTCCCCAGTTCTCCCTGTCCTTCTCCACCATTCAGAGCCTTTCTCTTCTTTCTGTACCCCCAGTAATTTATTTCACACATGGAGCACTCTTTACATCCCAGTGCCTTTCCAGGTAATTTTATAGCTATCAGTAGACTAAAAAGTGCTTCTGTTGTTCTCCTGGCAGTTCTATTAGATTAAATCCATTAGTGTGGTCACATACACACACTTCACATTTTCAGCTCTTTCTGTTCATACTGTGATTCTATTAAGATGTCATCCTTCATATTGCCCACATAGAATCTAAAAATCTGGATTATTTTATTTTTCCTTAGTTTAGCTTTTAAATAATCTTTTTTTTAATATTTTATTACTGCATTAATTTATCACAGGTTCTACATTCCTGACCTCAACATTCTTAATTACATTGTAGACAACCATCTCTGCTCAATATTCTGAACAGTTCACTGAGTTTTAAATGCACAAAATGGTCGTTGCCACACATTTCATTTCTGTCTTCAGCAGTTGTGATCTTGTGCTTTGTTGCTAAAAATAGAGCTGCTTCCAAGTACCTGAGCTGGAAAGCTAATTAAAGAGCTGGTAAACAGTTCTCCTCCCCATTGAGCAAATGGCAGAGTAAGGAGTCTGCTAATGCACTAGGGCTCCCATGGTCCTGTGGGTCTCTGAAATCTATCAAGTGTCATTTATTTAATCATTTGTGGCTGTTTGCATCATGGATAAATTACCATTTAAATAAATAACTGTTTGACTGTTGTATCAACAAATCAGGGAGAAAAAGAACAATCAGCTCATTTTAAGAAAAAGTATTCTAGCCTAATTCTCTGCTTGCACAAATCAAAACAATTTCACTGAAGTAAATAGCATACTGTTGATTTTGATTAGGTAAGAGTCTAGTTATATTTTCTGCAGTAGAGGGGTTATTAGAGGACTGACTGCAGCAGCTTAAAGACTTTTTTGAAAGTTATTTCTGTCACATACAGGCAAGAACAAACAACTGCCACTGTAAGAAAGCACTTTCTTCCCTTAAAAGTACTCTCAGCCTGTCTGCAGTACAGCAGCACGTTGGCAGGAAAATATTCCCTGCTGAGAGATCTTAAGGTAGAAGTGCCCATGGGATTTAGATGCTCCTCTGCATTTGACAATGAAACACTGGTGTCCCTGTTCCATTGGACTGTTCCTTATCATGCAGCCTAACACAAGCTTTGTTGGCAACAAGGGTTCAGCCATAACTCAGTCAATAAAACTCCATTCATTTTCAGCCATTACTGAGGGAACAAAATGTAAACAACACATAAGCAATGTCAGAATAACTGTGATACAGCTGCAGGCCCAAAGAAAAACTAAGATTATATTTAGGATGCAATACGTTTGTACATCCAAAATCACTTCTGGGGCCAAGAAGACATACAGCTTCTGGAATTTTTTTTTATCTGATTGCACAGTATAGAAATAAAAGAATTAGGTAGAAAACCACCAGAAAGACCAATTTTAAAAAGCATTTCTATTTCTCCTTCCTAAACCATAAAAAAAGAGACAATTAAATAAAACCTCCAAGACAGTACTGAACACATTAGAAGAATTTGGTGGACGAGAAAAGTATGCAAGTAAGCATAAACTATTTGCTCACGATCATGTTTCTGTCATGTAAAAGGTATATACCATACACTGTGCATCCAGGGACAGAATTGCTATCTGATCATAAATACATTATTTACACAGCACATTTGGGAGATGAAACTATGAGCTCCCTGTTCTGTCTGTCCAATCTTTATGAAAAGTCAGGATGGTCTCAACCAAGCAAACCACCTCCTATTGTGAAGGAAAAGTACATTGCCACTTTCTAGAAAAAAATTAAGTGGAAAAAAAAAGGCAAGACAGAAAATGTGGACAGAGGTGGAAATGTGTAGTACAAGAAGAATGTGCAAGCAGGAGCCAGAAGAGAAACAAAGAAAGCCATGAGAAAATCAGACTAAAGAAAATCATTCATATTTCAAGGTCTGGATATTATAAAGAGCAGAAATAGAGGGAATCGTCCATAAAAACAGAGATGGAAAACAGAAACAGAGTATCAGCCTTCTCATCTTAACCAGAAGAAATCAAGGTAACATGTCTGCACACCACAAGGCAGTCCCACACCATCACAACTAAGTCAACTCTGAAGCAGACAAGCCATGCACCAAGACTTGCTGTTGTTTGAGCAATGTTTCACCAGAACTGAACACATCTTGTTTCCATGGATCTCTGTGAACACATACTAGAGTGCCCCTGGAGAAAGTCATAAGCATTTTTC
Organism: Thryothorus ludovicianus; assembly: GCA_013397245.1. Classification (NCBI taxonomy): domain Eukaryota; kingdom Metazoa; phylum Chordata; class Aves; order Passeriformes; family Certhiidae; genus Thryothorus; species Thryothorus ludovicianus. The sequence goes on along the minus strand of VZTB01008063.1, from coordinate 155,944 downwards.
ATAACAAAATCCCTATAGTGGCGTGTGTGTGTGTGTGTGTGTGTATGTGTATCCAGAGTTGGACAATGATGGATTGTGCATGTTTGATGATATTCAGTACATAAATAATGTTAAAAAACAATTGAATCCCAATTCCCAATCACTGATCAATCTTCTTGCATTTTTAGACCTTTCTTTCTAACCTAAATGACCACAAATACATTGGACAGCATATTTATTTGCTTGATAAAATGTGCTTATATTAGGAAAAAGATCTCTCCAATGATAGTATATTCCAAAAAATAATACACAGAGAAAGGCATATGCAAACATCATAAGCAATATTTTCCCTGCAATACACTATTCCTTCCCAGATTTATTCTCACCTTAAGACAGAGATGTGATATCCTAAAACCCTGGCAGTCATTTGTCATTTATTCATTCAGATTTCAAAGGCAGAACATCAACTGCCACAGTCCTCATGTGCTGCACAGACCAACTTAAGCATTTCAACTGCTCACAAGTATTTTTAGGTGGTCTGCTTCTGTTAAATTAAACTTGCCAGATTCATAGGGCAAATAAGATGTGCCTCCACCTTTCCATTAATCTAGTATAAAGTTTCCAATGCCCTCATCAAAAAAATTACACACAGAAAGGAAACAGATAGAAATACACAATGTGAGGAAACTGTTGAAAATAAGTTGTGTAATTCCTTTAAACATGAGTAACTGTCTCAGGCAATCACAGAAAAGGCACCTTCAAACTGTCAGTCTTCAATGAATGAAGTAACTTTGAGAGCTTGTATTGTTCTTGCCAAAGAATTACATCTTTCACCACACAGGTATCACTCAAACGTCAACCTTCCTAATGAACGCATGAGCATATGCAAAGACTCCAGAGCCAGAATGAGATTAATGGAATAAATTTAGGGATGTATTAAACAGGAGGGAAGGGCAATAACTAAGCATTAAAATATTTCTTCATTCAATAGTTTTTTGAATAAAAGGCATGAAGAAAGAAGCACACATTAGGAGACAACACTGAAGTATAAGAAAAAACTTTTAACAGGCTGAAAGTACAGTAATTTGCTGTGTCATAGTAGCACCAGTTTCAAAGGAGTTCACAACCATATCTGCTTATGTCTCAAAGCCCTAGCAACCACCTCTATCACACCTCCTTAATATGCCAAAACTTCATCAGAAGTACTATCTGACAAATGATTAAGTTTCATACAACGCAGATACTTAATTTTAAAAGACTTCAGTTGATGAAAATTTCTTAACAATTCAATAGCTAAAAAGCAGCTATTTACGTCTCCACAGCACAGGGAGCCTGTAGGCAGGAACACAGGGTAAATACAGACTCCACTGCCTTACCTCAACTATGTGCGGCATTGGGTTAAATCCACAGAGATTGCACACAACTTTCTTGCACTCAGTACAGGTGTTAAAGTTGGGAGGATCCTTAGAACCAATATTTAGTCCAGTTTTACAAAGGGGACAAGACATTTCAGGTTGGCTAGCTTTCTCTGGTTCCGACAGCCCATCAGGTTTCTTAGCTTCAGCAGCCTGAGGCTTGCTATCTTTAGCCAAACCAGGTTTCTTTTCTAAATCAGATCCTTTAGTTGAAACACTATCCACTTTTGATGGCTCTGATTTTTCAGTTGTAAGAGGCTTGGCTTCTTTCTTTACAGGAACAGCTTTAGGAAGAGGTTGAGCCTGACCAGCTTCTTTGGGGGCTGCTTGAGAGGCTGGAGGCTGTGGTGGAGGCTGGGGCTGCTTCGCTGCAGGACCAGGTGGAGGGGGGCCCGATGTCTGAGACCCTGCCTGACCTGCTGTGGAAATTAAATTTGAGGCCTGGCTGAAGAATGAAGCACCAAATCCAAAGAGTTTCCCAGTAACTGTTTCTTGTGGTGTTGTAGGCTGAGGCTTAGGGGCATCAGTGATGCCTCCCAGGTTAAGGCTGAAACGCCTTGATTGCTCTGGAGTTTTCTGAGGTGCCTGGGGCTGAGGTGCCGGCTGTGCTGGCGCTGCCTTGGGTCCTGCCCCTGCCTGTGGGCCCTTGGGGGCTGGTTTTGTATCAGGCTTTGGGGCTGGTTTTGTTGGTAACTTTTTAGGATCATCTTTTGTTTGTGTTGGCTCAGCGGGCTTTGGAGCTTTAGCATCTGGTCTAGCCTCGGGCTGAGTCCCAAGCTTGGGATCTGACTTCTGCCGGGGCACTTGTGGAACTGGTTTGGAATCTGGTTTCTCCCCGGCTGGATGTGTGTCCTGTGATGGCTTTGCAAGCTCAGGCTTCGGGGTGTCTGTCACTTTCTGCTGAGTTGGTGGTCTGGGGCTGGCCAAATCCTGCTTCTGCTCTGGTGCTGCAGAGGTAGATACTGTGTCGGCTGTAGGCTTCTGTACACTGGGCTGCTTTTGCTTATCTTCAGCCTGTGTTGGCTTGACCTGATCAGATTTTGGAGTGGCATCTATTTGCTGGGAGATCCCAGTGGGCTCTGCACGGGGTTCTTTTGATTTTACAGGAGGAGATCCAGGCAAGGGCGTTTGCTTTTTTTGTGGTGGAGGTTTTTTCGAATCTGCTAACTGTGAAGGATCAGGTTTTGGAGTTGTATCTTTCTTTTGAACAGGCTGTGGCTGGGGAGATGGTTTAGCTGTTGAAGGTGGAATGGGTGTCTTCTGTTTGGGTGCAGGTGGCTGTGGCCCAAGACCATGACCTGGTCCTAGGTCACCTCCTAACGTTCTTTGCATCTGGCAGTTTAAACAGAGCCATTCACTGATCTGAAAAAAATAAAGGCATTTATAATTAAGAAAAGACAAAGTTAATAAAACAAAGATAAGTTATTCTAATATAGTATTTGCTCCAACATTTTAAACTTCTTTGTAAAAAGGGAGAAATACCACTAATAATGTTTTGCAATTAACACTCACAGCTGATTATTTTCATTCTTCTATCCATATCGCTGTGAGTCAAGCTATCACTGAGCCCATGATTCTAGTGGCTTCACATTCAGTTTACACACAGCTGAATATTGGAGGATAAAAACCCAGCAGCATGAAAAAAATGCATTGGAATTTCATGGGACCCAGTGATTCATTTACAGCAATGATTTGCCAGAATAATGACAAATACTGCTAAAATAATTTAACACATCAAGTCTGCTGACAGAAAACAATAATCAGAATTAAAACACAGTAAACGCATAATTATATTTAAGCATACGTCTATCAAGCTCTTAATACAGCTTATGCTTTTGGAAATGGTTTAAATTACAGAGCACAGGTATTGGCAGTGCATGTGTATCCAGTGAATTAGCCACAGAGGTGTGTAAAAGGACATCATGTATAACACTGACTTATGAATTACCACCAATTTCAGGGGACAAGTGTTCCCTGAAAACCAGTGAGGAGCTTTGCCTGAGCACTGATGGCATTTCAAGAGCCATGATTAGTTTTCCTAAAACTCCTTTGTTATTAGAAGTTTCTAGGTAATTACTTTACCTCTATACAACAGCCTCCTCTTTTCACACAACGGAGAAGGAATAATGCAAACAATTATTTACTCATGTTTCTCATCAATTATAGTACATCACAACTTTAAAACGTTTTCTTATCATTTCCAAGCAGAAAGAATGAGAAGAAAACCATATTTCTGATAAGAGAGAAAAGCCCAGCTTCACCAACAGAGAAAGGATCAAGTTGCCTAAAACAAGAGATCACGTGCCACTTTCCACACTTTCCATCACTAGCAGAAACATTATAGGCAGCAAAAATGCCATTCAATATGGTTCAGAGTCCCATGGGCCTCCACCTGCAAGCAGATATTTAAGCAGGTCACTTGTAGCTCTTTTCCTATTCTTTAGCCTTTGTGTGAAATGCAGGGCACCAGCTACAGCATTTGCATGCCCCACTGCAACAGAGGGAACGGCAAGGAGGAGAACACACAATGTAAGTCTCTTTTCCCTTAAGGTGAAAATTCCTGGGTGCTGTTTCTCGCTCAAGTCTCAATGCTCTTAGAGATCTTTTACAACATAATGTGATGCTATGAAACCTCTAGTATACACCACGGAACAAATCTAGAGGCACTACATGCAAAGAAAGATTTTTGTCTGCATGATATCAGCTCACTGGAAGAAAGGAGCTCTGATGTCATGGACCAAGGCAATGAATTCATTACTTTGGTGTGCCTTGCCAGTCGTATTTTTGCAGCACCAAAAATTAAGAGTTGGATGCAGCTCCCTAAAACACAGTTATTTCAATTATTCTGATAAACATGGTATAAACACACACTCTGGAATATAAGTTCATGATTACTAACAGCTTCATAAAGTGATGACAAATTTTGGCTTCAGCTGTAAAGTTCCATTCATAATAAGGCTGCTCTTATCTTCCATTTCCAGTGCAATTTTTTAGATTGTTTAAATAATTCTCTGCTCTATTTGCAAACTATATACCAAATTGTAAAGTGAAAACAACTGAAAAAAATTCTGGAAAACATGTTTAAATGCTGCTTTGAATTATGAAAGTAATCAAGTTCAGAGCTGTACAGAGGACTTAAGGAAGGATTACATTTAGCTTAACTCCCATTTTGTTTGCTTAATGATCACTTCCCATACCTGATTTCAGATATTAGTAACATAATTTAATTAGATACATACTAAGATCATTTCTGGATGAATCCTTAAGGGTTTTCTAGGGCTTAAGAGTAATCAAAGACCTGGCTGTCACAGTTGTCTGGCTTTGGCAAAGTAACTAAGATTTCTTATAATAGGGAGGTAGGCTGTGCTCTAAAGTGGAAAAAGACAAGATCTTGTGAGGAGGTTTTTAATGGAACTAAGCAAGGAATGGCTTTTTCCCCTATCCAAAGGATTCTTACAGATATTTGGAAAACACACTTTCTGTAGGGACTCACTGCTTCTACTTCTTTTTGACACCACGGCAATAAAAGATGCCTATCTGCCCTCATTCAGCTTTCAGGAAATCCCAATTTAAGTCACTATGACAACTTCAAGGCCTCAAATGAAGTATCTTTAGGGAAGGTGGGGCTATAAAATGAGTAGTTTGACTAATTGTTACATTTAAGGTGTCCATATTCCCATTGCATTTATACGCATTTAGGTTTGTCTTCAAACTGCAGCTTGTCCAGTCTGACTCTGCTACCTACTTGGAATCCAAACAAACACTACTTCTATGCCACAGATTTCAAAACAACCTTGTGCAGAAGAGAAAACTTTAACCCTCAACCACTATTTTTTTCCTTATTATTAAAAAAAATATATATTATTACATATATACATATGTGAATTCTTGTTATGAAACTGAAGCCTCCAAAATCAAAACCAAATTAGCTACTCCTACAGCTGAACTTTAAAATGGAAAATGTATGAAGTTTCACTTCACTGTATTACTTTTTAAATCTTTCTGGTTTAAACATAAAATTCCTCCCATGCATTTTAGTAGGAGGAATTAAGTGTCAAAAGCTCAAGTCATTATAGGTTATACACATCTTCAAACAAATACAAAACTGCACAAACTATAGTCCTGTGATTGGAACAGCAGGAGTTCAAAATGAAATGTGCAATGTGATATAGTTTTCTATCAAACACTTGCCTGTTTGTTCTATCAGAATTACAGAGATTTTCCATAAATTTTAACAAGAACAGGCTTCAGATGCTCTTACACAGATGAAGTAAAACTTACTGTTGCTGCAGATACCTAAAATACAAAAGCTTTTCTATCCTTTAAAGGTGCTCCTTGGCAGCAGTTTTGTGACTTCCTAGTTTCTTTCTCCACATTTCTAATATCTTTATGTGGGATTAAAAAGCAAAAGTTTCCAGAGGAACTTGTGAGCTTTAGCAGTTCCTGTCTGTCTCTTTGATGCTGATAAACCCAAGCTGTTTTTTTACACCAGTATATAGGGATGGGAGCTGGGTCTTATTTCTAGAAGAAATCTGTAAGTGATTTTCTTCATTGAGACCCATTCCAATAAAGTGTCCCAACTAGGACAGTAAACTTGACAGATTTCATGCACCATTTTTTTTTCAGATTTCAACTCTTGAGCAAAGAAAATTACTCCTTTGTTTTCTGTTGCAGAAACTATATGCCTTCAGAAGAATAAAACAATAATTAAAATGTATTTGATGTATTCATCAACCATAGCATCAGCTCTTCCAGTTTGAAGAACCTAATGAATTTATTTGGTATTTTACTAACAACATCCATGGAGAATTACTTTGAAGAAAATTATAACAATATATTCCATAGATTATGAATGCATAAAGGCAAGCTAACAGTTGAATAACAAACAGCAACTATAGTCCAGTCCTTCTCCCCATCCCAAACAAAGCCAGCACAGTTGAAGACAATCCAGGGTCTATTATTTTCTTCAAAAATGGTTGAGATTTGTTCTAACAACACATAAACATCAAAAGCAACAGGAAAGCTGTCAGCAAGTGCATTGCCTGGCAGCTTAATTCCCATCCTTGCAGATGATGTAGGGAAGAAAGAGAATCTATCTTCATTCTATAATTCCAGAAGTACATGAGAAAAAACTTTTTACTTGCAGATTGAACATATTTCAGATAAAAATTACTGGCACACAATATGAATGTGGCTCTCAGAAGCCATGTTAACAGTCCTTTTGCAGAGCAGAGCTGCACTCCAAGTGAATGGGTCTCATTCTCATTTAGAAAAAACATTTGCTGCTATAAAAAGGAACTTAAAATATACATAAAATATTAACATCCCTTTGCATTACCACAGATATGTAAATGGACTTTGCTGACACTGTTCAGCTCCAAAGCTTTACTGATAAAATCAGTTTCTAGTTTGTAAACACAGCAACTTATTTGGTCCCTGAAAATTTCAAAGAGCAGTGGCAAACCAGATTTGACTCTTAGCAGACATTTTTGCCAAGATGATGAGAGAAACATGAAAAATAAAGTGCTCAAGCACACGATTTTATGCAGCTTTGTGCAGTGTGGTAGAATACTCTGAGGCAAGAAACTAAACAAAAAAATCCTGTTATGAACAAAAAAAAACAACTATCACAAACCAAATTAAATTGGTACATCAACATACAAGTTAAAATGTCTTCTAAAGAAGTCTGTGCAATACTGGAGGAAAAACCTTTTCTTCTACACCATCCTTCTATGAATAAATTCTCAGCTGTTCAAAGTAATTACACCAAACCAAACATTTAACAATTGTACACAGTATGTAACTGATCCTCATTTCAGGCAAATACATCATCACATTACAAAATACATATTTATCTTCCTTTCAGGTATATGATGAGTTTGCCAGGGAACATTGACTCAAGATGCTCACAAACATGTCACTAGATTCTAGTCAGCAGCATGGTCCATGGATATCCATTCCACAAACCACAGCAATGGTTACAAGCTCTGTAGCTTGGTGCCAAACCAATGCTAGTCCAAACTTTTTAAATAGATATATTGAAAAACTATTTTTAAATGTCACTTAGCTGTTCTAAAGCTACTAAACACTACTGAATGAATTATATTATGCAGTTATCACGATCTTAAAATATACTCCACTACTCTGCCTAAATTACCAATACAAAAATCTGTAGTTTGCATATGAATTATGAATGTTTGGGGAACTATTATTCTACAGCTTACATAATTAGAATCATAAAACAAAATAGTGAACATAATCTTTTGAATTTTTTGAATGTCAGTATCTGAGGATATCTAAAAACTAGTTTTTTATAGCCAGGGATATGATTAAGCTGCCTCATGCACATAGCAAGGAAAAAGACTTAAACACAGCTCAGTGCAGTGCATCATGCAGCAAAGCAAAAAATGCTCACTGCTTTCATCAACTCTGCTAAGATTTAATGTGCCAGAAACACGTGAGCGACTGACAAAAAAAACCTAACTGCACATCAAGAGAGTGGCAGAGAAAAGGTTAACAAAGTTCATCAGTGCTGCACTGAGGGAATCAAGGAAAGGATTAACCCGTGTGGTGAGAGCAGGGCCCGCCCAGCAAACACCACCCCACATCACATGGCCTCACATAGTAGTAAATTACAGTTGCTGAGCAACAGCAATACTGGCGCAGATGGCTGACTGCAGTTGACATCTTTAGCTATGCAGATTAATTTATTATTTACTTGTGTTAAAAACTGGACAGGCCAGCTTTCTGGGCTAATGAGAAAACACTCCAACATATTGTAAAATATTGCTCAATTAAATTATTGGGACACTAGTCCTCATGCAGAAGGGTTTTGCCTTTATGTTCTGCCCCTTATGTAAAAGAGAAAAAAGAAAAAAAAAAAAAAAAAAAAAAGGGGAAAAAAACCACAGGGCATCACTGCACTGCTATTTCTACATCTAATCCTTAAAGTAAAGGAGAACTGTAGGCACAGAGTCTTCCTCTAAGACAGAAACAATGTGGGAGTTTGTTTAAGAATATTCCATGGAGAGAAACAGTATCCTGTACTTCCATAACCCTTCTACTCGAGGACCTTTACAATTTTCCCAAATGTCTGTGTGGCAGTTGTGGCTAGGGGCAGAACCACAGGAACTATTCTAATTTCATTTCATCACAAAATTGTGACTAATCCCCATTTGCATAGAAATTGCAGTGTCAGGAACACTGGAACACCCCAAGTACTCTTAAAGAAAATATTTCACACTTTTATGGCTTTTAAATGACAACTAAACAATTCTTGTTTGCATCTGCTCTCTGATCAATTTGAATTCAGACTGAAGTCAAAGTTTTTACAGAATTCTTCTTGCTTCACTTCTGCACAGTTAAGAGTTGAAAAATTTTAAAAAGTCTTCGGTTTTGTTGGAGTTTCTTAAAACTCATTTCTATACAACTTATGATGATTGTAACAGCTGATAATCAGATTTTTTTTCTGCTTTACTTATATAACCCTTACATCCCTCTGCCAATTTCACATAGGGTATATAGATTCAAAGCTATTTTCCCTGATATTAAAATCTTAAAATTTTGTTGCATGTCACTACCCACAGTGATGTTTACATTTCATTTCCAGTCCAAGTTGCATTCTGGTTCCTATGGACTACTACAACACAGCAGGGTCTAGGCTGCTAACCACAGGGAATACTTCAACCAACAGCTTCCTTTACTGTCCCATAACTAACAAAGATTTCATAAAGTAATTTCTATTAATTTTATTGTAAGTATAAGCAAAACTTACCTGGATTCACCACAAGAATTATAGTCATCTTCCTTATTTTAAATTATTATACATTGTTCTCCCTATACAACCTAATAATAATGGAAATAACAGAAGAAAATTGATGCCTTTCTGGCTGTTTAAATTCTGTTTAGTTACTGATCCTGCCTTATGCCCAAGTACATTTAGGAGATTTAGAGCTGCAGGTTTTTAATATAAACAAATAACAAAAATAATTATAAAGATTTGAATTAAAATACTATATTTAATCCAAAGTTGTAATATAATTTTAAATGAGAGAGAGGCAGAAAGAAATCAAA
>VZTB01008063.1:85790-134234 GCA_013397245.1 Thryothorus ludovicianus | reverse complement strand
GGGCGGGCGGCTCCCCCCGCGCCCCGGCCTTTAAAGGCGCCGCCGCCCCCGCCCCGCGGCCCCGCCGCAGCTCCGGGCACCGAGCGGGGACCCGCGGCCGTCCCTGCGGGTGCTGCCGCCCGCTCGCCTTCCCTCTGCGGCCAAGGACGTGCTCGCGAGCAGTCAGAGCTTGAAGAAGCCTCGGTCGCCCGAAGCAAAGTAAGAGGGACTGGAAGATGCGTCTGGAGGACACCCACTTCCCCCTTCAGGCAACCCCTTCAGAGTAGAGTCGATGAGCTCGGCTTGCTCCGTGCCCTGAACAGTAGAGTTTTGAATGTCCCTGTGAATGGAGATTTTATCGTTTCTCTGGATCTGTGTTTCAGTACCAGACTACCATTGTGATGACTGTCTCCACCATATCATTGTCATTCCAGCACCACTCAGCCCCAAACTGGACACTGTACTCCTAATGCAGTTTCACACCGGCTGAGAAGAATCACCTTCTCCGACCTTCCAGCCACACTTGAGGTAGCAGAAGTCAGTCTGCCTCCAGCATTCTTCATCACAACCACACACTGCTGGAATGCGTTTCACCTGGATGTTTGCTGCAAAGCTACTTTTGACACAACTTATCCTGGTGCATGGAGTTACTCCTTCCCAGAAACAGGACTCTCTGCTTGCCATTCTTCAAGACGTTCCTGCCAGCCCATCCTCCCAGCTGGATGGAGCAGACTGGCCCTGCTCTTTAGTGTCTCTCCTGTTCTCCACACTGACATTTGCAGAGGGTGTATTCCATACCGTGCTCACCTCAGTAGCAGAAATGTTGCATACAATTCATCAGAAAGATACAAATAGTAACACGCCAGAGGTTGCAGCCAGTTTGAGTCCAATAGTTCTGTCTATTTTTCATCTACTGTACAGATCTCCCTAATTTGTCTATATGGATGTTATAGTTGGTCATGCTGAAAGCCTGATGGACTGATTTGCCTGGGGTTAAACACATGCTGTCTGTTTTTAATAACCTTCCTGTCTTTTATCTGCTTGGACATGGCTTCTGGGATGGCTCCCTCTGTAACTTTCCCAGGAAAGTTACATTTGTCCAACTGCCTGGTAGATCTCTTGTGGATCTCCTTTTTGAAGACACGTACAGTGCTTGCTTTTTTTCCTGGTCATTAGGAAACTTTCTCAGATCCTTTCTGAAGATGACTGACCTTGCAGTGCATCAGCTCTCTCATCGCTTTTTGATCCATCCCATTTAGTGCCATAAGCTTCTGCATATCCAACTGATTTAAACTCTACTACAGCTCCATCTCTGTCTCTCTCTACAGCTTATGCTTTCACTCAGAGACCTAGGAGACTACAGGACAAACCCAATCCATAAAAACCACTAAGTGCCTTGGCCTTTCTATGTCTTTGCCACTAATTTTCCTGCCTCGTTGATCAGAGCGAAGTTTTTACCAAGTTTTTCCTAAAGATCTTACTAAATTGTGGTTGCATTTTACATATTTGTTAGATCTTCACAAAGATCATTTGTTTTAGCAAGGAGGATGTGCCAGCATTTGGTACTCTTGCTTGTTTCCTTCTTTAGCTCAATTAGTACTTTGTTTCAGACACAGCTGTAAGCAGATGAGCTCCCAAAATGACCTACATAAGGATGCTGTACAAATATTTATAGTGCTCTTGTAGTGTAGCAATCAGAGATCGTTTTTCCAGTACTAGTTCACAGTAAGTGAGGAAACTAGTAGCAGTTGGAGGCTTTCTACTTTTCTCTTGAGTGGCTACAAGTTACACATCAAAAGAACAGCTCGGCAGAGAAGGTGATAAAGCACAAAGGGAAAACTCTTAGTGGAGTAGCATGACATGAGTGTAAGTGGCTTTTTACATGGTGTTCTAGGTAAAGACATCAGAAAGGCCTTGGAAGAGGCAACACACAATGCAGTCACACTTGAAGGAAGGCAGATTCCCATGACATGTAAAGGAAAGACAAAGTTCGGTTAAGGGGGTTTAGAAGGAAACAAATACACATTCCCACATCATTTTGCACAAGTCAACATTTTATATGTAATTATGAACAGGTGTGTAAAGTGCTGCTGCATGGAAGAAGACAAGTGAAAAAAAACCAAAATATGAGGAAAGAGGAATTTAATCAGTGAAAGCATTTGGTTTTCTGATGCTTACTAAGGTAAGCATTCATAATACTCTTAAATATTGAATATTTTGTGGAGGGTGGTATTTCTGTCCTTCAGTTGGGTAGCCTGAAAGTTCATAATGTTCCCAAATGAAAGTTTTCTAAACAAGCAACCTCCTTATATTTCTTTATTCAAAGCCAAATAAGTGACTAGTGCTTCTGACTCAGATTGAGAAGTAGTCTTATGTTTAAAATCAGATGGCATATGTTGAGTATAGACGCAGACAAAACAAGAACAAAACACAATAAATTCACTCAATAAAACAGTGGAAAGTGGAGATGCTTATTGTTTAAAACTGCATGCACTATTTCTGATTCACTGTTAACCTGTCCTGAGATAAATAGGAGGAAGAGACATTAAGGCCTAAGGAAGTAAGATGAGCTCAAAAAGAGGCAAAGGATGAGAAATGACCTTCAGTGGGAAGTTCATTATTTGCTTCACTGGAGCCAAGGATTTCATCTTAAAAATTATTATGATTTCAAATATCTTAGGGATTTTTGTGGAAACTGTCTCTTTTCACAGTTCTGTGACATTTACCTTTTCTTATGAAACAGCATAAAATGAATAGTAACCTGTTCCAGAAGTCCTGCTGCAGGCCTGTTTTCCCTACATCCTATCATTTCCACTTCTCGCTCTCTATGTACCTTATAGTCTGTCCAAAAGTGACAAGAACTCTCTCATTTTGGTGTTACCAATGAGGCTCAAAAACTAATGAGTCATGAGATTCTGTTTTAGAAAGGAAAGGAAAGTTATCAAATGGATCAGCCTATTTCTCAAAAATTGTAATATCTAACTAGCAAGAAACAGCTCATTGGTGCCAGGTTTAAAACCCTTATAAAAAAATTGCTTAATCTCTAGCACAGAAAAATATGATTAAAGCCCTTTCAGAGATGAAACAGTCTTTTTTTTTATGTTCATGCAAATTAGAGTTCTTTCTGCAAATTTAAAGGCAGAGATATAGAAGCAAGTTGCCTTTTGTTTGATACTAGGTAATATAAAAAGGATAATCATGAATAGTGGCAAATCAAACTACCCTTTGAGGACCTGTTCACAGATTCTGTAGAATCTTTGTATCTGTTTGAATCCAAAATAGACTAGCACAATCACAAACATTAATGTATTTTACATTGAGACTGTTCATGGCATCTTTATCCTTGCAAAACAAAGGCACTATATATTTGAAGTGATGTAACTTCAATCAGACTAAACACTGCTTTGTCAGTAATGCAGTATTTTCATCAGGGTCTGACCAGTTTGGTATGCAAACTAGAAGCATCAAATCTCCAAAGGAGCCAGTCCAAGTTAGAGCTGAGTATGCAGAAGCAGCACAAGGACACTAGTTCATTTTTGCCAGTGCTGATTCCTATCTGGGGCAAGGGAATGTCAGTTAAGAGTGTACCTGCAGCACTAAAATGAGTGCTTGAAGTTAATTTACTGATTAACAACACTGAAGACATCCAATTTTCTCATCAGCAGGCTACTTATTATAGATATGCTCTTTACAATTTCATTGAGAAAAAGCATTTTGTGCATAGAAGTTGGAGAAGTAATGCTAAGATCATCAGAAGAAAGGAAGAGGTCAGTAACACCTTGGCATGAACTAGCAAAATGGGAGAAACTTTTATATCCTGATAATATGCCTGGCACTGAGCCCAGACAAAAGTGAAAAGGGTAGAGTTGTGTTAATTGTTAGAGATTACCAGAGACTGTACTGATCAGCACCACAAAAGAAGATAGAGGAAGCTAGAAGAGAAGCTAGAATTTACATAAACTTATTTTTTAAACTCTGCACATTAATAATCGTATATTCTAACTTGTACAAATGCTTAGCTAAATGTTGCAGTGCCCCTATCACATTTATCTACCTCATTTCAGAGATACAGAGACTGTGGATTTAAAAGAGCTGGCTAAGATACATCCAGCAGTTAAGTCCATCTGCTCTACAGAAGGAACAATGCCTTGTAATGATAGCTCTCACCAGCAAGGCTTGTCTCACAAGATCGAATTCTGTGTCAAAACTGCACTCATCTGCATACCAACCAAAGTTTGGCTAAATACTACACAGGAAAAATTCTTCAAGATCATGAGCTCTCTCCAGTCTTACCTGAATTACTAGTTACCAAAATAACAAGTAAATTATGATAACAAGGTACCTTGTTAAGCATTGTGTGTTTTTGCTCTTTTATTGAAATATATAAAACTCTTTCTGCATAGAATTCTCTATTCCAGTACTTTGTAAATGCAGATTGAGAAACTAGTGGAATAGTGATCTACCCTGTTTCAAAACTCCTTCAAAAGTCACCTATTTAAGGGAAAACAATCCATCTAACCCAAAACTGAATACTGCATAAAAACTCCCAGTTATTATAAAACATCCTGGGCATTATTATTTGCAGTAATCCAGAGTACCTGAATGTCTGGGGTTTGGGAATACCATGCACTCTGATAATAGCATTAATGTTATAGTATCCTTTTTAAGATTAAACAAATCACTTCTGAGAAGCCTCTGCAGATATTTAGCCTCATTATCATCAGTCTAAGTGAAACAGGATTAGTACATGCACTTTACCCTGGTGAATACTCAGTGCATGGATGCCTGGCTAAGTTTTCCCAACAATCTCACAATCACATTTTCTTACTTCAACAAACAAGGTCTGGCAACCGAGTACAGCACAGGAATGCTGATATGCTCACAATATGAACCTAGTATAGATTAGTCACAACAATATTTGCCATCAGTATTTCTACTACACAAATATTGATTTGCATCTTAAAGTAAAGAAGGGGACAAAATAGCCGCTAAAGAGCTGTGTCCTAAATAACATGCAACAGCAATATTGTTCTTCTGTCCTCTTGTTCTCCTATTGCTTTCTTTTATATGAGTTCATTCACCTGCAGCTGTTGAGTCCAACTAATAGTGGTACAGATACCACCACAAAGAGTTTAATTTTTATTTCCTTATTATATGGTGGAAGAGTCATATGTGTAATTATTACAATTCAAGAGAAAACCCAAGAAAGAACCTAGAGAAAGATTTGAGCTATCATTAGCAGCAAGTTCTGATAAATCACATTAAAATAAAGAATTGGATTTGCACCAGCGAGCATAACAGTGAGACCCTCAGGATCTTTCTCTAAGGATTTTAATTGGTAATTTAAGAGTGTTGAACATTCCAATTCCCCTAGCAGTTATCTCTTTCATGCAGAGAACATAGCAGGAAAAGCTTCATAGCCTAAACAGAGGAAAGTCTTGCTAATGAAATACATATTTAGATTATATGTTCAGATCCTACCTATGTCACAGAGAACAGGTTCATTTTAAACATACTGTTGCATAATTTTTCCTTCTAAAGAATCTGGAGGGATGAGGGAGGGTAGTAAGCGGTAGAGGGGCTATCAACTGTATCTTTTGTATTACAGGGATTTTAACAAAACCCTCTAAATATTGGCCAAGGTTACAATTTCCAAGGATAAGCGATTGAAGTTAAGCACCTGTGTCCCTCTGTAGACACTCACAAGTAGAATGATAAAAAGAATGCAGAGCATATAGTTCCAGTGGGTACTTCCCATTGCATACCACATATTGAGTGACATGTTGTAGACCATGTTAAATAACACTAACTGGCTTTTCTGACATGAGCAACCATCTCTGTGATGGAATTAAGGAGAAAAACATAAAAAAGTTATCTTTGATCTATAGTCCCTAGAATGGGCTCTGAATACTGCTCTTTTCAGGTAAAGTAAACAACAATCTTTATCCCACAAAGTATATCTGTTCAGGACCACGAAAGTTTACTTTTCTTTTCAGATATGTACTCAGAGGTTTTATACTCTTGACACTAGAAATAGCTCCTTGCTCATAATGGCACAAAACCAGTCATTTATCCCAAAGGCCTCAATTTTCATTTTAGTCCAAAACCAATTTTAGAAGGGGTGAGAAGTAACCTTTGGAGGTCACTCGGACTGACCAGTTTCTCAGAGCAGGGCCGACATATGTTGCTCAGAGCAACTTTCAGTCAAATTCAGTATTTCCAAGGACAGAGATTTAACTCTCTCTGGGCAACCTTAAGTCTAATCAGAATTTCTTTTGTGGCAACTTACCTCAATTACCTCTCATCCTTTCACTGTGCACCTTAGGGTGGAATAAGGCTCTATTTTCTCTGTCTCTGCCCTTTAGGAACTCGAAGATGGTGGTAGAACTCAAGATGAAGAACTCAGCCTCTCCTCAGAGCAGTTACTCCAATCTCCTAACAGTCTGGGCAGCCCTTCACTGGATTTATTCCAGTTTGTCAATCTCTTTCCTATGCAGAGGAGCCCAAACCTGGCTGCCGCACTCCAAATGCAATATTACAAATGCTGAGTACAAAGGAATAATCAGTTCCCTCACTTTCTTGGCTACAATATAGCCCAATATACTGTTGACCATCTAAAGTGAAGGTCTTTGCACAAATCCCTCCTGAATTTCAATGGGTCCATGTCTGCGCATTCCTCCTGTCTGTCTACATCTCCTTGGATGCCAGCCCTACCACAGAGCTTGTCTGCTAATTTGGAATCATGCTCAAACTTGAAGGTTCTTCTCCTCCTCCAGATCATTGATAAACTTATTAAACAGGATAGGGCAATCTAACTGGCCAAAGCATGTTTTATATCATATATATTGGATATTTTCATTCACCATCTGCCTTTTCATTTGTCTAGAAATGGATTACAACAGGACTCAGTCCATGATTTTTTAGGAATGAAGGTGAGGTTGACCTTTCCTTTGTATACTGGTATCATTTTTAGTTCTTTCTGAAGATGGTTGTAGAATTTTCCCTTTCTCCAGTCATCAGAGAACTCCCCCAGTCTCCACAACCTTTCAAGGATGCCTAAGACTTACCTCAGATGACATTGGCCAAATCTCTGAGTACTCACAGATGCATCCCTTATAGTCCTGTGGATCTGTATATATTGAGATTACTCAGATCACTGACTTTATCATCTTCCACTGTTTGACCTACCTAACACCATCTGTACCTACCCAAGCAATGTTTCTAAATTCCTCCTTAGCCTGCTCTCTCTTCTATTAATGTTCTTTTTTACACTGGACCCCAGCCAGGTCCTTGTTTAACCAAGACAGATTCCCAATATATATATTAATTTTTGTAGGTACTAGGATGGATTATTGCTTTGTTTCAAGGAGACTGTTCTTAATAATCCACTAACTTTCAGGAGCTCCTTTGCCCTTCAATACCACTTCCCACCAGGTTTTAGCTCCCAGTTCTCTAAGCTGAAGTCTACTTCCTTGAAATTCGTGGTCTGGGTTCTGTTTCTTGGCTGCCTCAGGAATCCCCTCAGAATCTTGAGCTCTGCAATTTCATGGTCACTGACCAAGCCTTCCTGTTATTCACTGTCACATCCCCAACAAGCTTTTCAGAGGCCATGAATGCCCAGGAAAACATCACCTCTGCTTGTCATGCACAACGTTTGTATTATGAAGTTGTACATGACAGCCTCCAGAACTTTCTGGGTATGTGTCCTGCTGTACTGCCCTTTTGACAGGTGTCAAAGAGGCTTAAATACCCTATGAAAAGCAGAGTCTGTAATACAAAAATTTTAGTCAACTGTATAAGGAAGACTGGCTACTTCTTCACTCACATTCAGAGCGCCTGTAACAGACTCTTGCCACAATGTCATGTTTACTGGCCTCTCCTCTGACCCTGATATGCAAGCTCTCAACTACACTGTTGCTCGTAACACAGAAGAGCTGCTCCTTTACATCAGCAGTAATTCTCTTTCTCTTTACCTTTTTCTTTCTTAAAGACATTCTTTCCATTCATCTTAGCACACTGGGCACACGAGGGACCCCACTAAACCTCAGACATACCTGAGATCTTATGAAATGCACATCTATTCCTGTAGATGTGCATTTCCTCTTCACCAGGAGGGCTGAGAATTAAATCTTGACTCCCATGCTGTTCACCATTGCCCCCCAGGTCCTTCTAGTCACTTATTAGCCTGAGGGTCTTCCCTGGCGGTGCCATTTGTGCCCATGTGGATGAGGACCTAGGAATACATATCTTTCTCTCATTTATCATGGTTCTAATACTGCACAGGACATCCTTCCTAGTATCCAGTACCCAAAAATGTAAATTACCATTGGTTATTCGATACTTGTCACTGCCATGTGCAAATTTCATTAACCTCTTACAACTTCAGCAGCAGTACAATTCCACATGGCATAATGTCCATTTTAGGAAGAGAAAGTCTCTTATCAAACATCTAGTGCCTTTGCAGCCAAAAAATATTTTTATTTTGTTGCCTATATGCCAAAGTTTTACTACAATGAAATAAACAACAATGGAACTCAGTATAATCCAAAACTCCCAAGTTTACTATATTCAGTACACTTTTCTAACTCTTACAATACCACCTTCTTAATACCACTTTCTTTAGATAATTAGGCATGTTGCAGTGGCTTGTATCATCAGGCAATGTAGCATTCTCTTTCCTCAACAAGTTGCTAAACCTAGAAGATGATCCACAGCTTAAGAAACCAAGACTTCCTGCTGTTAAAGAGATTTTTTTATACCTGTAGGTAGACACTAGAAGTTAATCACTTCTAGTGATTAACTGTATACCACTGTGTAGGAGGCTTTCTTATCTATTATATGGGAACAGTGACACATCTTACTCTAACAGTGGTAATTAATGGTTTTAAGAATTTAAAACCTCACATACTCTAGTCATGAGGTGCAAAAAAGTATCTCATTATTTCCTATGATTTGCAATTCACAATTTCATCTGCCCACTGTGTCTTTGCTCAGGGAAAAATTGAGTGTGCATTTGTGTGTGTACTGATGACACGTGGTTGGCCTTGCTACTGGGTGGATTTCAAACAGCAGTTTTCTCTCAAGTTTCATGGCAGAAAAACTCCCCTCTGTCCCAAGGTCCATTGCTCTTAACAGATTTTGCACTCTGTAAATACACATCCAGATTTTCAGAGACCTTACCATCATTTTCACACTAAGCAATTGGAGTCTAGAGCAGGATTTAACTAAGTTAAAAAGATGCCTACATTTAAGTACCCACAAACTCTACATGTGAGCTGGGTGTTGACTCCTAATGCAGTTGGATGAGAGCCAGTCCATAAACCATTAAGAGGGAATCAGGTGAATAACAGATGGGATGCAATTGCATAAACATGTTATATGCTCTTTAAGACTTCAGCTGCCAGTGCAGAGAGAAAGAGATCTATAATTTATTTTATAAATTTTCAGTCATATCTGCCAGCCCTAATATAAGGCACATTAAATGGCATTACATACCTACCTGTGGACACATAACTTAAGGGAGCAGTGCATACCTCATAAAGTTTTAGACAGCTTTGTAGGAAGCCACAGAGACAGCTTTCTTGAAATTTAGATGTCCCCATGTCTTCAGCTGAATCTCAGTTTTAGTGTATACTGGAAAGGTAAAGTTTATAAACCTTTCCTAAGCACTCTCTTCCTTTACAGTGCAAACCCTGGCTGACAAATCCAGTGCAAATAACACCTGCAGTTGAGATCAAGAACAATTTCTAAGCCTTAAAGAAAAGTCTTTGTCATAGCTTGAGGCATGGAGGAAGAGGGGTATGAGAACTGTTTCAAATGTTATTTCTAAAAAAAGGATCAAGCCTTTTGTAGGCCTGAAGAAGTATATTTTTATAGATTTGGTGGAATGTTTGTGTGCTCACAGTATAACAGACTGGCTGAGGTTGGAAGCAACTTCAAGCAATCCCATTCAAGTCCTCTACTCATGCAGGGCCATGTACAGTTCATTGACCAGGAATATGTACAGACAACTTTTGAATACATCTAAGGATGGACACTCCACTGCATTTCTCTAATTCAACTGAATACTGCTAAAAATCTTTCTGTTTTGTAATATTATAGCACCAAAGTTACAAATATGCCTGTGATCTAATTCAGCTACAGCATTTCCCAAAACAACTAACCCAACAAAATACAGTCACTTTAGAGACTGTAGAACAGCAGCAAGTACACTATGAATATAAATACCCAGCCCATTTCTCTTACTGGCTTTATTGTTAAATAAAGTGTAGTAACTAGCTGAAAAAACAACGCATAAAGAGTTTTGAATTGCTATTATAAACTCATTCAGCTTAAAATAAACCTCACCCATTTGGGCTTGGTTATTTTTTTACTGTTGCATCCGTTGATTTTAACATCTCAGATTAACTCTCACCAGCTGAAAGAAAATTTCCTCTTTTACAGTTCATTTATATAGCACAGAGATACTCAGAGTTGTAGCTGATTTAATGAAGTTTCCTAACAGCTCGTGAAGTCCTTTGGACTAATTCACACAAAGAAATTCTGAGGATATGAAGACAGACGAATCTACAATTTCAGCTAAAACAAGCAAATATTCCCTCCCACATGGATACTCTCCCTTCTTTCATCTCATCTTTCCTCTTTCCCTGCCCTGAAGTATCTTTAAGTCATCATTTTGTCTATCTATAATTCCCCTAACACCTGCACTACATTTACAAAAATAAAAGTAAGAAATAATCAGCTCTAACTCAGAAGACACACAAAGAGAATCAAAGAGCAGCTGAGCACTCCCCACGGGCTCTGATGGGAGTGGTGGGGTATAACTGAGTTCACAACTTTGCCCATTACCACAGTGTCTTTGATAGTCTTACGACTGTAGAGAAGAAAAAAACACATTTGGTCATTAAAATAATGGATTTATGCAAAGATTATGAGGAAATATGTACCTACAGCCCTATGCTAAATAAATGGATGTTCTCTTTTCTCCTTTATATTCTTTCTGTTGACCTAGAAAAGTGACTTTGAAATATAAGATTCATCTTTTTAAAGTACGATCTTGATACTCCTCACACCTTTCACTGGTTTAGTTTCTGAGTTTGCCTGCAGCAAAATATAGAAGAAGAGTTCTATAAATTCAAATGTTTTCCTCTGTGTTAAAGAGGTAACTCTCTCCTAATATCATTTATAAACCAAAATTTCATAGACAAATTCTAGTACAGCAGTGATTGATATTGACTATGCTTCCTGGACCTAAACATTCACAAAATAAAATTAAGCTAAGGAAATCTACAACACAGCCAAAATTCCCACACATTGAAAATATCTCCTTCCATAAACAACTCAAGAGCAACAAATCAAAACTCTTAAAAGGTCAGGTTTTTATAACTTACAACAGTCTTAGGTTTGAACTTATGGCTCATTCTGTATTCTTTCCATAATCTTGACTCAGTTCTTCCCTAAGGACTAACTTAATTTTCAAATTTTATTTTAGTTTTTCAAAACCCTTCCTGGTTAAGTCCCTTCCTAACTCCTCACCAGAAGTTCATGACTCACGTACATGCCTTTGGTAAACCTATGAAGTGTTGAATTATTCAGCTGGTAGAAATGGTTTTTCTGCTGCCAGGAGGATCACACAAATACCAGAGTACTACCACTTTGCCTTATTTGTTGCATTTTTGCCCTAAATTGCCGAGGACATCCTTTGAGAAATTACTCATATTTTATTGTATTTATTTATCATTATTTTATTCTCATAGAAGGAAAAATATATTTAAACACAAAAGCCCAGTGGTCCAAAACCAGTATTTTTTGGACAAAATCAGGTACCCATAGGCATAAAATTTCTCTTACGTAGGAAGAGGATTATATACAACATTATAATAGGAGTTTCAAAGTCCTGCTCAATTTTAAATTCCTACTGTTGTCACTTGGCTTCTATTGAGCTCTACTTGAGAATTCTTATTTTATATCTGCATTTAAGATTTTTTCTGTAAATTAATTATAAGCAAAATACAGCTTCATGCCTTTAATAAATTTTTGTCAAAACTATATTTTTGACTCACATATACTGCTTAAAAAATTAATAAATGACAAGTGGAGTACCTGTTCACCAGATATTTTTAAGATCTAGAAATTTCTAGAATTAGTAAACATCTTCAGCAATGAGGCTCACAGTACTTTCCAAAAATATCAAAATAACTTTCTTGAAACTATTTTTAGAACCATTTTACCTACATACAGGAAATTTTAGCAATGCAAAACAGTAGCATTTAGGATTATGACTAATTTGATTATTGTTCCCTTCTCTGTACACTTACACAAAGCATTATACAACAGTTAAGACTGCAATTGTTGGATTGAAGTTGTTATTTTTCTTCAGTTTTTACTCCCAACTTTGATAATTATTCCTTCTTTCTGTTTTCCCTTGCTCAAGGAGACATTTGAAATAGCATTATTTCACTGTTCCTGAACACCTCTAGGAAGCACCACTCTCTCCAAAGCGTGGAGTTGCTGTTTAAATGTTTACAGGTTGTATTTATGAGGTTCTAAAGCTCCTCACAGGACTCCTGATACCATTGATTGAGAACATTGACAAAAAAGAGTAATCCACACAAGAATCAGAAATTTGAGCAAAACCCTAGCAGTTTAGTATATATTTCTAAAATACTAAGAAAATAAACTAGATTATCCCTCCCATTAGGACAAGGGAGAAAGCCAAGTGTTGTTCAATTAGAACTTATTATGTACTATTAACCTATTTTATAAAAAATTAATTATGATAAAAGGCTATGTTATATAAGACTACATTTCCACTTAACGTAGTACGTGATTCTATGAAAATAAATTTATTTTGTGTGGCTTATCTGTTATCTAACATGTGATTTTTATGTATCAATAGAGACTTCTGATATTTTTCAAGGAATAAACAACTCCTAATAATACTCTCATTCTTAGCACTTAGCTGGAAGCACTTTTATTATTGCAATTCAAAAAAAGTTGAATCAACAGTACTGTCATTCAGGAATTCCACTAAGGATATAGAAAACAAAAGGTGAGCTATTTGCTGCTAGTAACTATTCTACCAGTGGTGTTCTTTTTGTTTTTCTAAAAAATTTTAGCTGGTACTTAAAGTCACAATGCAGTATGGAAAATCAGCTCAACGAGGAAAATTATAACTAATAAAAGAGTTGCTTACCTTGAACTTCAGCTTTCCTTATAATCCTGATTTCTTTGTGTTTGTTTTGATATCTGGTGGCTCCAGAAAGCAGCAGAATGAGAATTGCCTGTGTCCCTGTGAGTGTCCAGAGCAAAGAGGTTAGTCTGTGATATATTAGTCTCTCTAATCTCTTCATATCCTCCCTGGCGCAGCTGAGTATTTCGTGTAGCCCTTAATACTGAACACAGACTGCAAAATCAGTGATTCCAACTCATCATAGCAGGAGAGTAATTCAATTCCACATACTGTTTTATAACATAACCATCTTATATAAGGTGTAGCTTATCCAAGATATTTTTACTTAGAAACCCATTATTTTCAAGGCAGGAATAGATCAGTGTTACTCTTTTCTTCATTATGCATTGTTTCAAATAGTCCTTTTTAATTTTGAAAACTGTCAGTAATATAATTAATTAAATAATAGGCAGCAGTGGACAAAAAAGTTACAAAGCCTAGGCAGTCCTGATCCAAAGCCCATTTGCCATGGTCCCTATTCTCACACGCACAAACCCAACTCTGGACAGCTGCCAGCTCACACCTACTTTTTCTGTCTGAGCTGAGGTCTTATAACTGATAATCACCATTCCAAGAGCAAACTAATGGACAGGATGGGATTTCTCATTTAGCAACATATTTGTGCAGTGTGTTTTTTATCAGTATCATGTTTTCTTAAAAAAAAATAAAAAGGTTTTAATAGCTATGCAACTAGTAAAATGTTTGTTTTCTTCACAATAACTTTCCCGAATTACTTGCTAATTTCTGCAGATTCCTAAAGCTATCAAAGGTGTAAATATTTTTAATATTCACACTCTAATATTTCTTACCAACTTTGTTTTTTCCCCTTAATTCTCAGTTAGTAGAATTGAAAAGAAAAAACTCAATGCATAACTGGAATGATCTGACCTAGCATGATTTCTGCCAGTAGTCCAAAGCAGATTACATCACACAAGGATTATAGATTAAGATTACTTTGCTGATTCTGTGAATGCCTATGAAAAGCTCAGATTTTTTTTTTTACTGTAACTTTAATATTCAGATGGGCTCATTCAGTGCCTCTTCACATGTGTAGTTTCATCTGTGCATTTGCTATGTCATGTTTTAAGTTGAATGAAAATTAGTATGGCAGCTGTTTGTTTACTTATACCAGCTGCCCTCGTGCACAGCTGTAACAGACATGACCCGTTCCAGATGGATGTTCAGAAGCTCCTACAGACAGAAAAACAGACAGTAATGGAATGAAAGTCCCCAAGATAACATTCAAATGAGGTGTCTTCTGTTTCCACTGTGACAAAAAACTGTTCACATGACTAGTCCCTAATCCTTTAGACACAGCTATCCTATTGCTGAAATACCATTAAAGTCTCACTCTGCTTTATCCTCTGCTTCAATATACCCATATATATGTATACCCGTAGAAAATAAATTGCACTGCTGACGTGCAAGTAAACTATCCATTAATATATTAAAATTACCATTTAAATGTCGTGAAAATTCCTATAAAAATCAGTAGTATATTCCCTGATCTCATAATCATGTGGTTAAAGGTTATCTTAGATCACTACAATGTTGGACTACATATTATGATGTTGGACTTCTACTCTTGGTTTGCTTTAACTCCTGTAGTGATCTGTGTATTCCACAATCACTTCCAAAATGAATTATGCTAAAATTTATGTATATTAGGCAAGGGAACTGTCCTTGCTGTCTACAAGCAACAGTTCTTCCAAATCATGACACTTCATTCATTATCAATGTCATGCTTTAACATGGTTCAGCAGCTGAGTAATAGTTTGAAGAAAGTTTCTGAGAATCCATCACTATTCACACTAGGTAATTGATTAATTGTCTCCACTGACTGAAGCTATCAACTGTAGATTGAAAAACTAAAACTTCAGGTGACATGTTTTCACCTCAACAGTGTGCTGGCCAGTTTCTGAGGTTTATTTTGAAACTAGTAACTTTGAATTGGTTTTCAGGATTTGCTGATTACCTGTCGCTGGAGTTTGTGCAAGAAGGTTTATGCATTTTCCTTGACTCAATTCTGGATCAATAGTAGAGTTCAGCATGAAGGAACTGCCACCTTGACACTTTCTGATTTGCTGTGGTAGTGATAGAGTCCGTCATACTTTGTAAATTTCTTCAAGACTATCTTTTTACTGTAAAGCCTACGAGATACCCCTAAGACAAGTAGGAAAAGAAACTCACAAATTAAAAAATCAAGAACTGAAAAATTAATTTTTTGCCTTCAGCTCAGAACTTTTGTTTAAAATTTTCAATTCCCACATGATTCTATTGTACATGAACAGTAGAAAGATGCCATTCAGAAATGTTAATTGTACAAACACAAATTATCCAGTATCTTCAAACCTCTGAAGATTTTGTGTAAGTGAAATATTTCAGAATCACCATATCATCTGTGTAATTTTGTCCAAGAATTTTAACTTCAAAATTAACATATCTGATGGCTAAAATATGTAAAAAAGCAGGACTAAACAGAAAATGATGAATTCTGTTACTATGAAGCTTACTGTGACATAGAGTACATCATATTTAGAGCTGTCTCCTCACTTTTAAACTGTTTCCATTGGTTCTAAAAGGCCAGTTTCTTCCCTCACACGTTTTAGACCTTTATTTTCCTTTAAAAATATAACTATAAAGTCTAAAAATATACCTATACCATCTTTAAATATAAATATATAAAAGATGAATATGAATATGAATGTGAATATAATTATTTTTTAAAGGAGTTGCTTAGTTTATTTTCAATGCCATACACACCTGTGTGGGATGAGCAGCAGAAGAGCAAACAACAGATCAGGGATCAGGAAAGGGACCCTTCTGCCACCAGAGCTGGCCCTCCTGCAGCCCAGGGAGGGAATGATGCCAGAGCAGATATCCACACTGCAACCCATGGAGGACCCAACAACTGAGCCAGTGAATGTTCCCTGAAGGAAGAACCTACACCAGAATAAGCTCCTGACAAGAATCTGACTGGTGCTGTCATTACTGCTCCTATACTGGGTACTTCTTCCTGAAGGACCTATGGGGTGACCAGGGCGTTCATTTTATAATTATGTAAATTAGAATTTATATATATATATATAAATAAAATTATACATTTCAGCTCTAATATCCATTATGAAAGCAAACAGGAACATCTGTCAGGTATCTGGTATCTGAACACAAGTTTTCTCTTACTGATAGAAATATGAGCAGAAATTCTCTGTATGCAAAAGTTGTTCCACATTATCTCAGTGTTTGTCTTAACCTTTCTGCAAAGTGATGTCTCTGGATACAGATGGAGGGAGAATACAAGGTTAGAGGAAGCTGCTACTTTTCTGCCTCAACATTAAAAAAAATCTTTTTCAATCCAAGGTAACTATCGCTTCACGTTCACAAGAAACAGTGATTATCCTTGCACTTGAACAAAAGGAAATCTCAGTAACCACCTTCATTTCCATCTCACGTATGTTCCCTTTTCCCTCATGTATGAGACATTTTCCTACTCTTCTGTGCTGGAGTGATTTTGTAAAGAGGTATTTTTATTTTTCCTGAAAAGTAGGGGATTGTTTTGCAGAAACAGCCTTCTATAATAACCTTCAGTGTTTTAAGGTTAGCTGTGATAAAATTCTTATATTCTGCAGAAAACTGCAGAAAACTGGTATAAGGTCTCTTTTTCAGACCTCTGAGGAAGAGAAGCCGTTGTTTCTCTCAGCAAAGGCCTCTTTCCACTAATGACTAACTCTCCTGACCAATGCTGCTTCTTTTTGATGTTAAAAATAGCATAATAAAAAAAAACAACAAAACAATATTCATTGATAATCTCTTCCAAAGATATCTAAGTAAAGAATACACCTTAACATTTAAAATGTGGTATCTCCTTGCCAACATATGGAGCAATAAAGCTGGTTGAAACATTTCAGAATTTTGATAACCAGAACACGTGAAATAAAATTTCACACTTCAACAATCTTAATGCCTTTAAGTGTATTTTAAATTGAAATACTAATTTTCCATTTTTTTCTTAATTCAGCAAGACTGACTAACATGTATCCATTGAAGCTATAAAACATAGAGAATGAAATTATTATCCTATTGAAATTAGTCTTTTTTTATCATTAACTTATGAGCATGGAGTATTTTTTCTATTGCCATCTCATTTTAGTCTTCCTTCTGCTTATTTAAGGTAGGAAGTATGAATTTAAATTTTGAAGAACTTTTGGAAAAAATGTACTATAATTTGGAAAAATAGTATTGTAATTTATACCTTTCTAGTTGGTTATTTCTATATTTCAACCACCCATTCAGCCTATAAACATGACTTTTGCAAATAATTCAGAATTATAAAGACATTAGTATTTATCTTCATTAGTATTCATCTATAGTTTTATTCTTATGTCTCAGTACTTGAACTTAAAAATCAGAAAAATACCAACAGACATCACTGCAAATGTGAATGGTGCGTACCCTCTATCACCAAATGCTTCCTAATTAATGCTAGAAATAGAAAACACAGACGCTGTATGTGCTAGCAAAATAAGGCTGATTAAACACATTTATTTCTCATGTGCTGAACCTCTTGCAGTTAATTGGATTGACATCTTCCCCAAAGAGACACACCAGCAGGTGGCTTTTGACTTCGATAGAAGTCTACAACTGCAAACCATTGATCAGTGAAAGATCCCACTGACTCCCTTTAGTCCTGCATCAAGACTTTCACTGTCTGAACACGATCATGATTTGTGAGCTCTGGTGCAGAGCCCAGCAGCCGTGGATGGACTATCCCCATACACTCAGTCTGTGGTTATAATTTATAGAGTGATAAAACATCAGATAATTCTGGTACAGCAGAAACTATTATTTTTGTCCTCTGAAGCACACAGGGATCTGTTCAGCAACCCTATAACCTCAGCACTAAATGAAATCACACAATTTTCAGGAATTAGTTGTGAGGTAACTTCCACTACAGATTACAGCACATTGATGCCATGGGACTGCACCAGAAGAAATGAAGCCCGAATTGTGAAGCACATTTATGCTCAGCCACAATCCTATTTCCTGCCCTCAAGCTTGAAGGTGGAACTTTACCTTTTATATCTATTATAAATCACGTTTCCTTCCATTGCCTGAAAGCTTGTTAGACATTTCCAGAGGCATAAACAGAAGCAAGCCAAAACAAATGCTTGTGCTGTTAGTACAAATGTTTTTCCTTACTTCAAATATTTTAACTCCGAATTAACAAATTCTTTTAAAACATTGCATTCTCTTCTCCCAAAAGTAAGAACATATTTATGACTTATTATAATATAGCTTTGACAGAAGCTTTCTTATAGTGGAAAAAATTTCTGTAAATGCAGTTTATTCCCTTGTTCCTAAAAATTTAGGGAGGTTCTTTTACCTGTGACTGTAAAATTCAATATACCTTCTGTAAAAGTATACCCTGAGTTAATCTCAGTCAGGACAGGCTCAATTTCTTGCACAGTTCTCCTAATTTTACTATACTATTAGAAGCAAGAAATTAAAGGTTTTGTTTGTCCCAAATTTTGGTAAGAAACAGTGAATATTCCTAGACAGGATTCAGAGATTTTTCTGGCAAGTTCTGGAGAAAATATATTACTTTCTTCTGCTGTGCAGATAGAATGTTCCCAAACTCATTACTGTTAATTGTCTTGTAGCTGTAAGTGACAAGAAAAGTAATGCCATTTCTAGGACTGTGTGGTCATCCGTGAGAACAGCAGGTTCAGTTCCATAACACTGATGAGAGAAATAATGAAAAATGTTAAAAAAAGAGTTTCTTAGAGCTCTACCCTTTAGAAAGTAGCATAGATTTGATAGGGTCTCAAAAGTTCATTGCATTTAGAAGGTATTTTTGTCTGCTTGATTGTTGTTACGTCCCATTCTGTATACACTTTACCATGTTTTTCCTCCAACTGAAATGTAATTACTGGAAATATTGCTTATAGTTATACAGCTTTCTAAAAAGGACACCAAATATACTACTGTTTTTATAATATCAATTTGCTATATAATATACACTGTTAGTGTGGAAGAGGGAAAATGAAGTCTTCAGGGAACATTAGGAAAGGAAAAAAGTATTTTAAAAGCACATTTAAGTTGCCTTTTCCAAACTCCACTCAAAGGTCAGAAGTATTTAAGTTCAATGATCTAATGATACAATTGTAAAATGGAGACAGAAGGGAAAATTCATAAAGAGGACACTTTTTCTTTTTTACTGTAATAAAACGTTTTTCTTGCAGGTACTTTACAGCTGTAATTAATTATTTACCTTGTCCTTTACAGTACAGGACAAACAACCCCTTTCAATTTTCATTATCTAAAGAAATTACTGGGATTACAGTCACCTTGTGCCAGGGCTTCTCCTTCTCTGCTATTGCCATGCTTTTCCCTTGAGCTGTGTTCCATTGCACAGGAGTGCAAGCTGCTGGCAGAGGTCACGACAGCTGCATTAGATAGAGAGTTCGTGCAGTTTTCACTGCAGCACAACTTTTCACATAGCTATTTCTGTATTTATTTTTACAGAGTTAAGGCATTTCATATAGTAAATGGACAGTTGTGCAAAGTTTCTTGAGAAAATTCTCTAAATGCTGCTGTTTATGCACAGGGAGACAAAATGTCTTAAATATTCAGAGGGAAGTCCATAAGCACGCAGATGTCAACATCAGTGAAAAAACAATTTTAGCATGGCAGATAAAGCAAATTTTATCACATCCCAAACAACAATTAATAGCACTTTAAAATAATCTAATATAGGAGTTGGCTTCTTCCTACATGAGTTTCTATTCTTTATGGTAATTCACAAAACAAGAATGATATCCAACACTGTTCTTATTGTTGAGAGGTTAGTTAAGAGATGATTTTTAATAATTTTGATAATAAAAAGTGGAGAGGGAAAGAGGAAAAAGGCCAGGTCTTCAAAAAGACGTGTAAAGCATATTATAAGACTGCACAGACAAAATGATGTGGTACATAAAGGGCAGAAGTCAAAACCAGGAAATTACATGACTCTGGTTGAAATGACTTGCTTTCAAGCTGAAAACATTGCCTTTACTTTTTGGTCTGCAATATTTCTGGTCTTGTCTCCATGTATATAATACTGCAGAATAAAAGTTTGCAATGGTAATGATTTATTGCTTCTAGTAAGAAGCAGTCAAAGGTTCATAAAAGGCCAGAGCTAAGCTAAAGCCTAGGCAGAACAAGACATAATTTTTGAGAAAAGTCAGAGGTTTCATCTCTTGTTTTCTTTTTCCTTTCCTTTTTCTTCACAAAGAACAAGGGAGAGAATGGATAAAGTGTATTGAGCAAAGGAATGACCTTTTGCATGTGTTTTGCTGGCTATGACTAGATATTTATTTCATCCATCAATTACCAGGGACCACATCTTTTACATTATAGAAGCACCTGTACATGCCATTAGGAAATAATTACATTTTCTAAGACGTAGCAAGTTAACTGCCTAGGGATTTCAGCTTGCTCCTCAGGCTAGCCCCTAGAGAGCAGGGAAAAAAGGGGGATGTAGAAAAGTGAAAGGGTGGGAATGTATCAGAGATTTTTCTTTAAACCTGGGATTAAAAAAGAAAATGACCACCAGTGTAAAGGACATGGAAAAATATTGTGGTTGTCATGTTTTAGGTTACTAAGAGAAGGCTCTTCTTACAGGTCATTAGTTTTTACCTCTCTGTACACAAAACTGCACATGCATTTCCTTTTACATCCCCTGCACATTTCACTGTCAAGAGGAGAGAAAGCAAGGTAACACTCCAAGTTTGCCTTTCATCTATCAAATTACTTTGCCATTCCAGAACGTTTTTGCTCCTCTAAATGTTCATACTGAAAAAAGGGGGCGTTTATCTTGATATATTGATGTAAAAGTATATGAGAAAGAATGAGTTTACCAGTCTAGATTAACCTAAATTTTCTACTGATAAGAGATGGAATTTTCATTTTCCTTGGAGGCTGGTGCATCTTACCTATCTGGGCAACACTGAAATATCTGAGCCAGTGCCACAGTGGTGAAAATTGTATAAGATTAAGATATTTGGGTTTATGGAGAACTGAAAAGCAAGAAATACAGAAAAGCACAGTAAGGAACTGAACAAGCTTGGGGAAGGCTTACAAGTATATCTTTTTGAGAAGTGGTCAGGAGGTTAATCTTTTTAATATGCTATCTGATGTCCTTGGCACAAAGTGGAAGAGTGGGTTAATGAGATTGTCTGATTAAAAAGAATTGGAGTCATCATCTGTACAGAAAAGAATTGAAAATTCTCTTCCACATAGGAAAAATTGGATGACCTTGAGGATGGTAATAATAGAAATGAAGTGAAATTCAATAGCTTGTGAACTGAAGGCTAAACAACAAGAATTGATGCCACAATGCAGAGGGTGAGTCTGAAACAGGAGAGGAAAAGAACATAGGTAAATATATCTGTTTCAGGATGACTAGAAATCATTGACACGAGAAAGTTCTGGAAAACAGCAAAGACAATTTAAAACTGTTTCAGGCTTTGTATTTGCAGTAAAGAAAGAAAATTTTTAACATCACTAAGAAAGACTTTAAGGTCTTACTCCCATCTGCAATAATGGTTATATGAAGTATGGTAATTTTGGTTCAAGGGAAAAATAACTTCATGTACAACAGATAAAAAAATTCATCCAAGAGTACCACAAAGCCTATTTTAGGAGTTTGTATTAAATGAGTGCAGTTCTTTAAACCCTGGTAAAATGGAGGCTGAAAAAGGGCTATGATTGTATGTCCTTGCATCAGAAAAATAAGCACACTGAAGGCAAGAATCTACAGGACAATGTTGACACAGGAGTAAATGATATGCAGTCCTTCAAATCACAAGCCTTGCCAGCAAAACTGCTCCAGCATGGGCTACTTTACTCAGGGCTCCACAGGTCCTGGCAGGAGCTTGCCTCCAGTGTGGTCTGCCCACCCGGACACAGCCTCCTTGGCCCCACCTGCTCCCATGTGGGGTCCTCCACGGGCTCCAGGAAGGAGGCACAGCTGTCCCACCACAGTCTCCCCACGAGATACAGAATCCCTCTGGGGCTGGGGCATCTCCTGCCCTCCCTTCTGCTGGCTCCTGTGTCTGCAGGGCTGCTTCTCACATACTCCCACTCCTCTCTCCAGCTGAAAATTCTCCTGCACTGTAACTTTTCCCCACCACCACCATCAGAGATGGGCTCTGGGCCAGCAGTGGGTCCGACTGGGATTTGGGTGTCTCTGGCACTGTTGAACGTGGGGGAAGCTTTTGGCAGGTTCTCACAAAAGCCACTCCCGTAACTCCTGTCTACCAAAACCTTGCACAACAAATACAGACCTAATATTAATTTATGTTCAAATGTTAATATCTAATTCTTCTGAAACTTAAACATGAGCATTTTTTGTCCTGAATACACAATATTTAAAGGTTGATGCATTTCTAAGGAAATATCCCTAGCATGAATTTCTGCTTGAACAGGAACCACTCTTTATGTCATGACACTCAAAGTAGGTATGCCACATATTAAATTGCATAAAGACTGACCAGCCAGCTTTAGAGAAAGCTTTTACTGGAGTAGACTTACATACATATTTGGGAGGATATCAAACAGAAAGACATGCAGCACCTTCCAATTTGCACAGAAATAACTACTATCTAGGAGGTGTATTTAATCATCTGTGACAAACAGTACATTTTGCATTAATAATTAAACTGACATTTAAGTGTTCACAGTTAGCTTTTAAGTTAATCTTCTCTGAGACCTACACATGTATCTCTGTTGTAATTATAGCACATTTACTTCATTTAATTGATGCTTTTAATCTAAAAGGTTATGTTTTAAAACACTTTCCCATAAAAGACATACTAGGAATGAATTATTGGCAAGACAGAAAAATTGTTCTGAGGACCATAAATCAACAGAACATTAGAGATACTGGGAAATTGTATTAATTTTAAGACACAGTAACAAAAAATAGTTACCTTTGATCATGTGTCTAAGCGTTCTAATAAGCGATCTGTTTTCAAAAGGTACATGAACAGAGGGGTGCAGACAACTATTAAGGAAAATCAGCATTTTGAAGAAAAAAAACTTAATTTACCAGATATTTATTTTATTCAAATAGAATTGGACCTAACTGTAATCAAAGCCAACTGTAAAAACACTTAAATGTTATTTGTCTTACTTAGTTTAGATACTGAGGCATAGAAGGTGGATTTTCATCTTGCTTGTTATAAATTCTCTTCAAATTCAGTGGGGTATAATTCCCAAACCAAGATCCAGTTATAAAGGAAATTTTGGAAATGTAACAATAAACAGCAATTCACAGAAGCACAGTTTGATACAGTTGAAAGTGACCTCTGCTATCATTTATTGCAATCTCTGCTGTTGCAAGGTCAGCTAGAGCTGATCAGGACCATATCAGTTTGTTAACATCTCCAGGGTAGAAAGCTTCACAACTCAAGGCAACTTGTTCCAGATTTTCGTCACCCTCACAGGAAAAAATTGTTTACTGATGTTTAGATGGAGCCTTCAGTATCTTTGTTTGTGCCCACTGCCTATTGTCCTGTCCCTGGGCACCAGTGAAAGGAGTCTGGCTCCATCCTCTCTGTATTGTCCCTTCAGACATTTCTATACATTAGTAAGATCCTCCTGAGCCTTTTGCTCTGAACAATTCCAGCTCACTCAGCTTTTTCCATAGAAGTAATTCTTTCAACCATATTTGTGACCCTTCACTGAACTCTGTCCAATGTGTGTCCCTGTGCCTCTGGTATTGGACACAGGACTCCAGCTGGGACCTCCCTAGGAATGAATAAAGGGGAAGGATCACCCCCTCAACCTGGGGGCAATGCTTCATTAGACACCATTTCTGCAAGGGTGTATTCTGGTTTATGTTCAACTAGATGTTCACCAGGACCCCCAGATACATTTTCTTCAAAGCTGTGTCACCTCTGATTGGCCCCAGCAAGCACCAGTGCCTGAGGTGGCTGCTCCTCCCCAGGTGCAGGACTTTGCCCTTCCCCTTGGTGAGCTGCATGATTGGTTCCAGTAATGCACCCGGGCTGTGTCTAGGGTAGATTACACATGAGATCAATTGAGGTATGACCATGACTCTCTGCTCAGAGTAAGGGACAAACTCCATTTCCTCTGCTAGAATAAAGAATAGGATCCTTATACTGACAGCATTGAAATGAAGAGTTCCAAAATAAAATATTATATTAATAAACAGAGAAAGATTATAGAGATTAGAAAGGCCTTTCACATGCACAGGAAGAAGTATATGAATCTCACTGCCCACTATGCTTGGCTGATTTTTTAACTTAAATTCAGCAGTAAGATTGTTTTTTTCCTCTTGAGCATTTTTTAACATTTTACAATTAAGATGAATACTTACTGAATCAGATAATAAAATGTGAATTAAAAAGAGTAATTCTGTTTTGTCTGTCTAAACTGTCCTATCCTCTGAAAGATATTAATACTATACATTTTATTCTCTACAAATATTTATCAGTGCTCATAAGCAGCCTTTTCTGTTGCTTACCAGCCTAATATATCTATATACTTTTCACTTTTAAACACATCCTAGGTGTTTCCATTTTCTTCACTCAATAGTTTCATCAATAATGGCATACTGAAGTACAAAATGCCTTAGCAGATGTTTAATTAAGATTTTAAGAAGAGCAAAAAACTATATGAAAACAACATAGAAAAATAAAAAGAATTGTTTTACAAAGAGTATGAAGAGTATAAAACAAAACATTTAGAACAATTAAGTTATAGCATTGTGCTAAGTAAAATGTTGATTGTTTTTCTGAAAAGGGGTCCGATAATTAAATGAGAATCTGAATGTATAGGTAGAAAGATTTAGACAGCTTTTCTTTCGAAGTTTTAGAAAGAAAATTGAAAAGAAATGAATGAACATTCTATATTTAACTGTGCCATCAAAGCCAGGCACTAAAAAATCAGTTCAGGCACAAGAAGACATGAAATTCTTTTAAAAAAAAAGAAAAAAAAAAGAAAAAAAAATAGAGAACTCATGAATTCATTAATTTTAAGACATCTAATAGGTTGAATTTTTTTATTCCCCGTCTTATACAAATGTATAGGAATGATGATCTTGGGTGTTCTCCACAACCTGAAGTGCAAAGGACTAGATAAAATATTGAGAACTAATAGCATTATGACTCTCTTTACACGCAATATTTTATTTAAAACTTTAGTTCCCATGAACAAACTGAGAATTTGATCTAACAAATTTCTCCCAAGGTATGTAACTTCAAATGAAATATTGAAAAACATGAGAACCAAGATCAAATAATAAGAGACAACACTAATTAAGAAACAAACAAACACTCGACTTTTTTTTGCAACATGACAATATCAGAGTATTTAAAGGTTCTACCAAAATATTCTGAAAAATTTGCTGAGTATTTTTTTGCTATTTATGTCGCATAAAAAAAGAGAGGGGGTTTTGGAAAAACAGCATCATTTTCACGTAATCTGACAAATAACTTGTAGGCAGTTTTTATTGTCCTTCAGTGGGCTTCAGACAAATGGTGCAAGGCTTCTTCTTGGAAAATTGCAATATTCAAAAAGAATCTGCAAAAACTGTGCTAAAAAACACCAAAATAATCAAAAATGATAGGGTCCTTTACTATGTCCTTAACATCCTATCTTCTTATTTTTTTTTAATAACATAGGTATTAAAGGTTCTGAACTTCTTTCTGGAAAAAAAAAACACCTGGAGTCAAATATGACTTTTTTGTCTTCTCTAGGAAGAGGAGAGCCCATTCTCAGATGGGTATTTTTCTTTTCCTTCTCTGTGAGGATTTAATTTTATTAATTAGATGAGACTGCAATGGAGATTATTTATTGAATAGTATAATTCTTTTAAAATAAGATAAGTTTGACATTTAAAAAAACAAGTAAGTATAATTCTGCTATGTGCAAGTCAAATGGCCTTTTCTTGCTACTTGTGATTATAATTTCATGTTTTTTGCCACATAATTGTTCAACATAACCTCTGTATAGAGAAGCGCCAAGGAAATTGGTTTACATGCAGATCATTGACAAGCGAAGGAAATTGCTATAAACTCAGGAGGTAATTTTCAACTATCATGGAGAGGACTCCGTGGACACTGCTACTCTCTTCTGAAATCATCCCAGTAATTTATTACTCTGAAAAGCAAACGCTCTCCTCGAGTCATAGGTTGTCCTTTCAC
This sequence comes from Thryothorus ludovicianus, assembly GCA_013397245.1. Classification (NCBI taxonomy): domain Eukaryota; kingdom Metazoa; phylum Chordata; class Aves; order Passeriformes; family Certhiidae; genus Thryothorus; species Thryothorus ludovicianus. Next base: position 107,813 of record VZTB01008063.1, on the reverse strand, counting down.
CATCAGTTTCTTGGCAGAACCACTCATAAATAAAGGAGTAGGCTTCACCCACTGTGGGGGTCAGGCACCAGCCTGGCTTCTACAGATGAATTAGAAATACACACAAGACCTGAGATTTTAGAATTACTTGAATTTAGACATTGCAGTGACTTATTTGCTAGCATGCAATTATTTAGACATTTCTGTTCAGGAGAAATAACAATATAAAAGTGTGTTATTAGCTAAATTGGCTTTATCTAATAGTAAAGCTGAAAATTAAAATAAGAGCTTTTATTTTAGCAAAGCTATGCCAAATTCTTTATTGTCCTTTACCAGCTGGCCAGGATGTTACAGAAGAAAAGTATAATAGAAGAAAATATGCCCTGTCATTTAATCCTAGCATGCAACATCTTGATTTAGATGATATTTATGATTTCTTCAAGTGTGCTATCAACTGTAGAAGCCAAGATAATTATCTAGGTTCACTCTACCCCCAGGCAATGCCTTCCAGAAACAAACTTCAGATTTCAAGGTTAGAGAACCTCCCCACCACCTTTTCCTATGAGAAGTCTGGGCTGCCTCTCTCTGTTCCAAATCTGTGTTTTCCTTTTCCCATTTTTTACATCTCATCAGAGGAGGTGCTGCCATACCACACAAATGCAGACATTTCTGTTCATCTTTCTTAAATTTCTGCATTTACCAGCCTAATTTGCTCTTTGCTCAGAATACCCTCCTAGGTCAAATGGTTTTCCAGCTAGTCCTGGTCTTTTCAGGAGCATTTGCTAAATTTTAAATATGTATTATTGAAAAATAATTCACTCCACCTTTCATTTTATCAAATTTGCAATCTCTGGTGAGCTCACCGTAGAAACCACAACTAATTATGTTAATTTTCAAGGAACAAAGGAGGGAAAAAGTCAGAAGACATGGAAAGCTAAGAATGGCATTAAAAAAACTCATCTGTAGTTCCTTTATGTACCAATTATCCATTACTGGATAGCTGTGAGGGATTTTATTTAGGAGAGACTACCAGTCAGCTGAAAAAAAAAGCAAAAGAAATGAGACACTGTGAAAAGATGAAAAGGCTACAAAACAAAGCTGATTTGTAGAGTCCAAATAACGAGGAAAAGTGAGTTTGCAGTAAACCACAAATGGCAGGAACTGTTCAATCATTGCTGCAGGAGGTTTTCAGAATGGTGAAGTTGCTTTACTGTTCAGGTTTGAGCTATAACTATAGTGCTTTTTTTGGTCATTTTTTGTTGAAATTTGTTTTTGTTTGATTTTTTTCTTTAAGGAAGGTTGGTCTTTGTTTGTTTGTTTGGGGGTTTATATGTTTCTTTTTGTTGGTCTGGGTTTCTATTTGTGAGTTTTTTGGGTTTTTTTTCCTGGAAGCAACATCTGGAGTTGTGATGGGAAGGAAAAGAGAAAATATCATCTGTCACCTGGTTCTTATAATTCCATGAGTGGTATAGTCAGTTTTCTATATTTTCCATATTATGCCTTATGTTCTTTCATACATAATCCTTTTGAAATTTAAATTAAATAATCATAATATGACAAATGCATAAATAAACACAGCACTAAAAACTTAAGCATTAAATAATTTGTGCTAAGCAGGACTTATTAATTTTTGTGTGCTTCTACAATATTAGAAAATTAATTAGTCATTTCTCCCTTGAAAGCATTGAGTTAATACTGCCAGGAATTAACTTTTAAGAAAATTAGAGGATATTTGTAAGTACACAGGGCTAATTTAGAATATCTACCAGAGAAGCCTCTCAAAGGCTTTATGAACATCACTAAATTTAGAATCTCTGGGTCCTTCCAGATTACAGAAATGTAATTATTCCTGATTTAAAACAAATTAAAACAAAGAGATTAATTGACAGACCAAAGTCTCAGGCTGGCATGGGGAAATTGAGGTCTCTTTTTTTCTCCCTCTTCTTTGTCTTGGCTCTTGACTGTCTTAAAAGTATGCAGTTCCCACATTCACATTTCTTATCTGCCCAAATAAATTAAATGCACCCAATTAGTGATGACAAATGATCTAAGAATTTCCTAAATTGCCCATCAGAAGAATATAAGAGCTTCACAGAAAATGAGACTTGCATAACTGAGAAAATAAATGAGCTTTACAGTTTTCAGCTCTTTTTCCTACTATACTCATAAGGGTCTTGATTTCAGATTTTGTTTTCAGTAATTCTAATGTATATGACAGACATCAGAGCACAAGAGCACAGAAAAAACAATCCTAGTATTGCTATCAATCTCTGTCTGATTTGTTCTCCCAGCTATGGGCAATTGTGATAAAAATTTGCTGAACTTTGGAACTATTGGAGCCAGAGCAGTTGCATGGACAATTAAAATTATTTGGCAACTGATTCCAGAATCAAGACAAATAAGAAATTAATAAAAAAATCTAGATGAAAACCAAATATCTTTTATAAGTTATGACCAGTTTTAATTAGGATTAAGAAGTTTTTTGCAAACTCTGTGTTTTAGGTTGAAGTATTAGAGCTGTTGGGCATTTTAATGTGTGTTAGTAGCAGTTTTTAATTTCTTTCTTGGATTTATTAATATAGACATGCATAATCAACTTTTGCACTTACTGAGAAATTTTGAGAATGATACACATTGAAGTTTTGGTTAAAGTATTTTTAATGATATTATTTTGAAGAAATATCCCTTTACTTGTACTGGATACTCCTGCTTTTCTGCGATGGTGTAAGTATTCACAGGAAGATGTATGTGTTCATACCAGTGAATCCTTAGCTCAATTTTGTAAATAAGTTAAGACAATTTGGAACTACAGAATCGCAAGCTTGTTGTGGGGTGACAAAGGCCTGTCTGGGTAATTTTTTTTACTAACAGTCTATGTTTCAGTTGTTATCTTTTCTTTCCAAATCGTATGTATTCAGAAGCGTTTTCTTCCCGGTGGTTTCCCACTGGAGGAGATGCAGAGTAGGAACTCAATTATTCAAAAGTCTTCAGATCCCTGAGGACTAGAACCTGAATGCAGATGTCAAGATTTGTCAACCCAAATCTTCCAATTCTAGATAAGAAGAGGTCAGGAAGACTTTTTAAGAAGACATCAAGTTTTCTACATGGTATCTGAAAGATTTGCATGCTGAGACATTCCCAAAAGAGTAACAGAATAACAACACACTGAACTTTCTTTTAAAGGAGAAGAGATCCTTGACTGTATAAAAAAAACCCCATGGTTATATGTTTCAATGAGAGTTAGGAGAACTCATTAATTAGCCCAGGTAGTACAATGTTCCCCAAAGTGTTTTGATGCCCCAGACACGATTTTCTTTGTTAGAAATGATGGCAGGAGACAGATCTCCCTGAGCAGCCCTGCTCCTGCCCAGCACAGCTCTGAGCAGCTGCTGGACTCATCATGTGTGACATTCCACTCCCCAGGCTGCCTCACTCTGCCCAGGCTGTTTAGAGTGCTTTCAGGGCAGAATGCACCGGCCATCACACTACACCTGTAGGGAATTTTTGCTATAAGGCATCGGAAATATAAATAGGAAAACAAGTTGATAAAGAGTGTAGCTTTTTATTTTATTCACAAACACAGAGAGAAATCCTGGCCATACTGAAGAGAAAAGAAACATATCTTTTGGTCTCTAGTCTCAACTTCAGTAAGTTTTTTTACACAAAAAGAGAAAAAAATATAGCTCAGGGCTTAGAAGCTCTGAAATTCAAAAAATTCATCATGTTTTTTCATATCTTTTGAATTTCAAGGGTCAGGTACGAAGACTACTATATCCAGTCCTGCCAATGTATTATAATCAAAAAATATCTCTGTACTTACATCATAAAGATTATCAAGTAGGGTCTTGTCTGTGTGTATGTGTGTATTTTGGTGGGAATTTTTTAAGGGGAAAATGATTTTCCTCTTCACGTCTGTGCTGGTTTGTTGGCACTGTCAGGCTTTTTGTATTAAATTATTTATGTTATTCTTTTGTATATCTCTGATCAAGTCGAACTGTGGTGCTTTACTTCTCTTGGATCAAGTATAATAACTGAAGCCCATTTTTTAAATTCACAGATAACCTGGCCAACACGGTGTAGGATGGTCACTGCACAAGAGGCTCCTCACCCATGATATCCAGAATTAAACTGCTAAAGGGAACTACAGATGCAATAGTGGGTCAAGGAGATTGCTTTCTTCCTTGCTGAATACAACTTGCAAAAAATCTCTAAACACAAGCCTTGCAAGGATGGTGTTAGAAAACATTTTCAATTTCAAAACAGGTCCAAGAATAAAATGACATTCATAGTAGCAGAATTCCTGTGACTCCAAAAAATTTAATGGGTGATTTAGAAGATATAGTGAAGAACTATGTATGCAGGACAAGGGAAAGAAGAATATCTAAGTATGCAGCATGCCAAAAATTATCAGGACCTTCAGTAGTCCAGGAATGTCTCTGCAAAACTGATCTGAAAATGTTGTATTTTATTCATTATTTGAGCATTTATCAGAGAGTGTCTGGATTCACTTCTACAGAAAATAAAATGTCAGTTTTAAATGACAGCAAGCCAATTTTCTGGGATAGTGGCTTAAACAGAAAATAAGAAAAAACAGCCAACCAGTTTAATAATGCTTTCCTTATTTTGCCATTTGTGTAGCAAGGAAGCTCAGGAAGCAATGCCATGTGTCAGTCCTTCTCCCAGCCATCCAGAACTCTGTCTCTGTAAAGCAGGGCTTGGGAACTGCTGTAAGAAGTGTCTGGAGCAAGGAAAGCTCTGGGGCCACAGTCTGAGCTTTGCTCGTGGTGAGAGTGAGTTTGCACAGGACTCTATCGAGCAATGTCAAACTAAGCTACTACTGCTGGAGTTAAGATGCTGGTGAATAAATCAAAAGATGTCTCAGGGGCATATCTTCTCCCTCTCCAAGAAGTACTAGCTGTTAATTTTCTGCTAATAATTCCTAGTGCAGAAATGTAAACCATCTTTGGGCTGACAGTAGCAATAAATATAAATGATGGCAGAGACTGGAAATAAGGTTAAAAAATATGGAGATATATATAAAAGGTAGAATTAAAAATGATCCTGAGGGAAAAAAATAAAACAAAACCACAAAAAACACCAAATAAACAAAAAACCCAGCAAATCCCCTGCCCCCCCAAATCCCAAAACACCTCAGAACACCACACACATAAACAAAAACACCCCAAAATATCCCTTCAACAATCACAACATAATATGATATGATAGAAAAAAATCTGTTTGCTTGCAAATATTGAATTGGGATGAGTATTAAGATCTCCAAAAACCCCAATTCCTTTTTTTCCCTTCTAAATAATGCTATTTAAAATCCAAGTCCTTTTTTACTCTCTGGACCCAGGATCCCTTCTTTCTATTATAGAAATCATAGAGAAAATATGAACAATTACTAGCAAAAAAAAAATAAACCAGGGTTTAATTTAAGAACTTCTGTTCAGGTTTTGGATCAGATCTTAGATTTTAAACCCAGTCTTTCTGCTCTACAAAGTCCTCTGGACTTTGAAAAAGTTTTTTCTTAGAATGGAAAGCCTTCAAAATGTAACCTGACACTTAGATTTAAAGTTCAGCGTAAAATAGTTGTGAAAATATGTTTTTTCTGTATCATTTAATCCAGGAATATACATTCTTTTACATTTTTGTGATGTGAACATATTGTACTGTATGAAGATGGTGAAGGACATGAGTAAACTGAGTGAAGAGTTTTTGCCATCTCATTCCTCTTAAGACAGTCCTTTGGCAATGAGTTTTTGGCTGTTTCTTGTCAAGGCACTGACAAAGGGAATCTGAACATAAATTGGTGGCAGTAGTTTTGTTATATTATACTAAATATATTGATTTATGCTTCTGTCTGAGTTTATTGGAACTTTCTGGACCTCATTTTGAAAGCTCAGCTCTGCAGCATGTGTTTTTGGAAAAGTCAAATATATTTTCTTGGGCACCTAAATGGAGTGAAAAATTAAACAGATTATATTTTGGTCTTTTAAAACCAATACAATTTACAGAGAACCTGGATTTTCCCTACAGATGCTGGAAGTCAGGAGGGCAATGTGAGAAATGACTTAAAGTATAGCTACATAGATTTACAGCGTGAGTACCACTCATTTTAAAATCAATTTCTCTTGACTTACAAGCATACTTTCAAACTGACTTCTAAATTCCACAGATATTACCTTGACTATAGCTGTGGCAATGTACCTCAACATATTCCATGGTTAGGTTGAGATTAAAGTTTTAATTTGTCCAAAATAAAACCAGGTATATATCTCAAACTACTTCCAATTTTCTTGAGAATGACTAATTTCTGACACTTTTTTAAATCTGCTTCCTTCCTTTCCAATGTTTCTACAGTTTCTCTTAAAGCATTTGTATTTTTATCTTTGGTTCATATTAATGGACTATTCTGAAATCATATTTCAGTCCTTCCATATTCCATGTTCACACAGGACGTACTTTCAGCCTTGAGCCTGAACATGTCTTTCCAAATGTTTGCTGGCTCAAGGCTTTAAGTGTATTTAAACAGTCAGTGTAAAGTGCATGATGTTTTTTTTGGAAAGAGAACTTTTCTGGCCAAAGTTATGAATGCCCCATCCCTGGAAGTGTTCCAAGTCAGGTTGGATGGTGCTTGGAGCAATTTGGTTTAGTGGAAAGTGTCCCTGCCCATGGAAAGGGAGATGGAACTGGATGATTTTAAAGTCTCTCTCAACTCAAACCATTCAATGATTCTTTAATTCTGTGATTGCCAGGATTTGTTTTCTGGCCCACTGAGGTCAAGTCCATATGGTAGGGCCTGACCCTCTTCCTTCCTTTGACACCCACAGTGCCTCTGTCCATGAAGGCCTTGCCTGAGCAATGATGAGGAATGGGAAGAGGCCTCTTCTTCTTCTTCCCTTGCTTTAAGGAAGTGCTCCAGGATTGTTCATGTTCACATTTGATTGAATCAAAGCCCCCCAGTAGAAGCTGCGCTGCAGCACATAGGGGAAGGGTTCTTTTCTTCCAAAACTCCAGCATCACCTTGTTCAAGATTTAATAGCATTGCAATAATAGCTGATACTCCACTGATAACTTACATGGGAATATTTGGAACATTTTAAGAATTGCATAAGGAATTTGTGTATTTAATTCCTTTGTAAGTTCATGTATAATTTTCATCTAAGTCCATTACAACTGGTTGCCCAGATGACTCCTTGCTAAATAGCCACTGGTTCATGATTTCTAATCTTCCTGTGTTGTTTTTCATCAGTTTTGCACTATTCTTTTTTTGTCCCTGTGCTATGGTGCTTGGTTTCCATATTGCCTTTCTCCTCTCTTCTCACAGCACTTTGTGTGATTAACTTTGGATGTTAATTTGTCTGTAGATATGTTATTTGCATGCCCCTCTAGTTTAACAATTAACTTAAGCAATTCAGTCAAAATACTACTGAAAATGTTCCTATGATTTCCAAGTCTCAAAAAGAACTAAGGAAAAATTAGGAAAATATTATTTTGGTTATTACCACTCTAATGGTATTATTTTTTATCAATATATGAATATTTCCCACCCAGACTGCTTATTCACTTTGATGCATAACATTATATAACAATTTTTTGATTACAGTCTCTCTAAAACCACATAGATTCTTTGTTGTAAATAAAAAGTGTTCAGATGAAAATTTTTATGATATAAAAGTCAAAAAATATTTTAATATGTACTACCTTTGTAAAAAAATTATCCTTAACAATTCATTTATTTAGACAAAAACAAACTTTAATAGGAAGTACAGACAGAGAAGTATTAATATTTAAGTTTTTGGTTTTCCAAGTGTCTCATTTTTGTGGCCTTGGAATCAACATTTTACTTTTTGAAGACTTCACAACATCATCTGTATAACAAAGATAACACTCATCAGACTGGAGTGAAAAGCATTAAAAGCCACTTAAATGCTTGTTCTAAAGACTTGTTAAATGAATGGATATGTTTCCATTTGTTTTCAGGACTTTTATATCAAGCTGTTAATGCATAGGATTACATTTTCATTAAATTTTACAAGAAAAAAATGTCAATACGTGGAAAACTTTTGTTTGATCCACAGTTCCTTATAGCATTTATATTCTAAACAATGCATCACTGTGGTAATGCCTGACAGCTGAGTGTTACTGCTTAGAAATGAGACTCACCCACTTTGCCTCCCCCTTTTAGCATGGGAACTGAAAATAATATCTACAGAATAAATGGATTAAAAATTATTAATTTCTTTTTTACTGTAGAATGTACAGTAACTTCTTTGGGTATCCACGTTAAAGAGAAAATGTCAATGTCCTTATGGAATTTAATTTCATCAGTTATTAAAAAGAAAATCAGTGTTCTCAACTCACTTCATTTTTGCTTCAGTGATCAGTTTCACACATTGAAAAATCCTTAAAATGAAAATGCATTGAAATCAAGGCAGCGTGCAGCTCACCAGTAGTGATCAAGTAGAAGTCAGCTTCAACTATCTAGGTGTCCTAAGGGACACTAAACCAGCTTAAACAGTCAGTATATTGGATTATAAAAATTGTTGGAATCTGGAATGCAGAAAATATTTCTCTGCATGTTTTAAAGACCCAAACCCTTTGAAAAATACTGCTTTTAACCTTTGTCTATGAAAGAGGCTTCCTAGGCTTTGAGATGAGACAGAATTTTCATTAAGGTAAATTAGATAATAGCATAGTAAGTAATTTATCACAGGGTGAGAAATGTAGATTTTTGGGACTGTTAGAATGGTAAGTAAATGAAGATAAGTTGTAGAATCCTTGTGATTTTTAGGTTTCTTCCTTCTTCATCTACTCCATATTCTGCAGTGTTGGGTCACTAAATGATTGGTTGGAATTTGCCACAGTACATTGTTATGTGAATAGAAGTTTAGTTAGTAACCGGTAGAAAAGTAGAAATAATGCACGTTTGGGGTGATAATTGGGTGAATTATCTTTTAGAGGACCTTGAATCTGTGTGTTAGAGGCTAGAGAGGTTTTTGCAGGTTCATGCTGGGCTGGTGTAAAGCCTGGCTTTCAGAAATTGTTGGTAAGAAAAGAATTCACAATTGTTCTCTTTAAAAGAGTGGCCTCCCCTATCAGGGGAGACATGTAGGAGTTACAGAACATTTACAAAAATGATCTTCAATGTGATATTCAATGTTGTGTCTCAGGAAATGAGTCCATTCAAAATATGAGTGTGTTTCATATATCAGAGGGCAAACCAGATGAGACAGGGAAAAGAATGGTTGTTAATTTTACAATTCCCAATTGTTCTCTATTTACTGAATTAACTTGGTTGAAATAAAGCATCATCTTGTAGAAATTGAAATAAAAATGAGTCAGAAGATGCAGGTAAGAGGCCGAGGCACTGACCAGCCTGAATGATACCTAAATACCTTTTGACTTATTATTTAACAACTTTCAATTTTTTTTCTCTTCCTAAACAACAACCGATTTTGTTTTTAATCAATCTTTAAGGAATAAAAAAATCACAGAGTCCAAACTAACACTTGCTTTTATAGCTTGAGAAAACTGCAACAAACAACATATTAACACCATTTTATTAAGATTTTTTTTTCTGAAAGGTATTTTATTTAATTTTCTCTAAAAAATTGACTGTTATAAAGTCATGGTTTTATACAAGAAGCAGAAGAAAATTGCTCTGTTTTGTAAGCAGACTGCTCAGCTCATTGATTCTGCATATTGAGGAACTGTGATCAATGATGTCTCTTAACAGAAAAAGGCCTTTGTAAAAAGACATTTCCAGCAGAAAAATGAATATCTTGTTAAGCTTTCAGACATTTCACCATTTGGTACTGAGTCACTGAAGCATCTGGCATGAATTTCAGCACCTTTGAACCATTTATGCACTGATAATGTTGACACACATTTCTTTGTTTATAGAAAAGAAGATATGAATACATTCATTACTGCTTATGATGGAGAGGAAGGAATGGAGCTTTCAGAAGTCAGCAAAAGGATTTAAAAATAATAAAAAACAAACCAAGAGTAACAGACAAAATGAATGCAAATGCTGCATTCATTTTTAGGAACACAGCATCTGAAATCTATGCCAAGGTGGTGATACATCATTTTTCAGATGGGATGAAGTTTAGGCAGGCAAGAGAAGTCTGAAGGAATTACTTTAGTAAGATATTTTCACTTGATTGTTAATTTCCAATTACATTGTCTTGACAAGAATGGCTTAGAATCAAAGTTGAATGCATTGTTTGGACTTAGCATAGCCAAAGAACAGGGAGAATAATCTCATTACTAACAGCTACCCTGCTTCAACAGGGAAATTCTCCAGGGAATTTTCACAAGATAAAATCATCATGAACATTTGGGAAGACATGATTATCACAATTAATGACAAAGCAACATTTTGTCTACGGCTCCTCCACCTCCACAAGATCCCTGACACCTTCTCCAAAACAATCTAAGTACCATCATTTGTATCTGTGAAGAAGAATATATACCTTTTTAAAATGTAAATTATTTATGAAAAATAAAAAATCCATCCAAAATGTAAATCCAGGAGATCACCAATAAATAAGTTTTAGAAAACACAGACCTTCCTTATGTTACTTTCCAGTTATTTTCAATAGAACCATGCTTGCAGATATATAAGAAAAAAGGGAATTTGGTGGTGCTTGATAATGACAGCATAGTCCCTATTTTTATATGCTTTTCTCTGTTTATTTCACTGAAGTACTGGTGTAAATGAAACCAGAATCAAATCTTTTCCACATGCCAATGCTTCAGCTTCAACCTGTCTACTTAGAAAATTTAGATGGCTTAACAATTGGAGTTCTTGAGCACCTCTGAATTTCTCTACAATCAAGTTTATTCAGTAAATCTTCTGTAATTCACACCAATTTTTATCTACTTTCTTATTATTCTAGTTCTTGCATCTTCTCTTTTGCTGATCAGAAAAACACTGGAGTGATAATTAACCTGGGAAATAATGAAATAAGAACAAGTAGAATATGGCACATATCAGACCAGTGTAATTGTCTTCTATAACAATAGCAGGCCTTGCAGTAGAGGGGAAGAAGTAGATGTTCTATTTTGATTCCATTAAAGCTCATAAAGTAAGAAGGAAAACAACAAAAATAAAAGTGCTACAGTTGAATGTAAAATTAGATAGATGGCCATGGCTACAGAACAGTTATATGTAATTCATTGGCAAATAATGAAAAACATGTCAAGGTATACTGTCAGGAGATGGAAAAAAAACTTGTTAGCTTTTATTCTTTTCTAATTATAATTTAGATTACTTTGGTCTGAGGGAGACTGTGGATATACTGCAGGAAAATATTGAAGCTTAACTTCATTACACTGAAAGTTAAAAAAAAAAAAAGTCTTGATAGTTATGTAATTCTGTAGGTAAATAATGCAGTTTACTCATTTGGGCAAGCCCATGCAGTTAATGAAACACAGGGTGAAGAATGACCAGGCAGGCACCAGACCAAGATCTGAGGTTATAGTGGATCAGAGGATGTCAACAACACAATCTTGATAAGTCAAACATTTTACTACCACATAAACCAGAATAACTTGTAGAGTATTTTCCACTTTTCAATGCAGACGGATTATCCCTGGTGTTTTTTGGGTTTTTTCCAAAGTGGAAGAAGCAGGGACTGTTTTAAAATAAAAGAGAATGTCGCTGGGAATTTGTTGGATATCCTACCTGTGAAATGTTATCTCATGATGGTTTTTCTGTGTTAAATCCAGCCACCCGGGAAGATCCTAAGTAAATACTTAAGTTTAGCAGTAATTTCTCCAGAAGAGAAAAAATGTTTTAGTGAAGGAAAGGCAAAANAAATGTTTTAGTGAAGGAAAGACAAAACATAATACAGTATGTCAGGTAAACTTGTCACGAGCATTACTGAGTGAACAACATTACTGAGTAAAGTATAGACCAATTCTGTGATTCTGAGTTCTTATTGCATGTTCCAACTCAACAAAAACTTCAAAGGTGTTAAATCATACATATATTAGTCACTTAAATACTGACATATACTAACAAAGTCAACATAGGAAGACAATTTTTAGATTAAGCATATTCAAAGAATTAATTTGGATGAGCAAATCAATCTTTGGAAAGGCTTTTTCGCTATCAAAGAAAAATAGCACCTTATTAATCAAATCTATCCCCTAGAAAAGGAACAGGAATACCTCAGCATTCCTTTTTCACAGAAAAATAAAAGAGCCTCCAGTCTCTCTGTCTTCCCTTTGCATTTTAGGAGGGAAGATTGCTCTCTGGTAATGCTGCAGGAGAGACAATGCACTTCTGTCACCCACTGTGTCTGTAGCTATACTGAGAAAAATACAAGATCATGGCAGTGAAGAACTTACATTATTGCTGGAATCAGAACTCTGATCAGCTGGCAAGTAGCCATGAAGAGCATAATCTATTAAAAGCCTACTATTATCCCTAAGGCTTTTATAACCCATATAAACATACTTAGGTGCATTAAAAATTAAGGAATCATAACATTATATTATTTCTTTGAAATGATGAAAAAAATATACTGAGAAGAACTATAATGAGTGCTTGTATAATAAGTAAATAAACTTAATGTCACAGTAAGAACAAGTAGCTTGTGATGTAAATTTTATTGTTATGTCTTATGGCTTTTGTTCCTACATACTTTGATATTTTTGGGAAGGAAAAAACCAATCAACTGGAAAAAAAGTCAGACTTCAAGTAGCATGTAAATTACATCCAGAGAGATGTTCGTATTGAAGCACTTAATCTTTTAGAGAAATCCTCAGCCATCTGTTTTCCTTAGGTTCAGCGAGATGGCTGAAAAGAAGTAGAGAATACACCTCAGATTAATTTACAGTGCTCCCATTTGATATCAGACCTTCTCATAAAACTGAAGGTTTGTGACAAACACAAACACACAGCCCAAATGCTTATGCTTGTTTTACTACCCTAGAAAACATGCCCCTAAACAGGAAAACAGTGAAATTCCCTCTAAAGGAAAAACAAACCATGATGTGTTCACAGAATCAGAACACTGGATGAGAATGTTTGTTCTCTCAACACGCATCTTTTATGCAGCACATTTTTCCTCCACTCTCTCTTATCTTTTTTTGAAGACTGCAAGAGAGTACTAAGTGAAATGTCTGATACCAAACTTAGCATCATGATTACCTTCACCAGAATCCATTTCATAATATTTTCATGAAGCAGCACCACAGTTTCTGTAGCTCTGGCTCCTGCGAAATTTCAGGCTTTATTTTCTTCTCCATTGAGAATGAAGCCACAGTTCATGGGAGCACTATGTGAGAAAGATTTTCCCCCAAATAAACAGGTAAATCTAAGATACATAGCACTGTACATGGGCCTAGGCTATCTGTATATTTCACTGAAAATTGTATACAGTCATATTTTTGTTCAAATATTTTTCTAAGTAGTTTTTTCTCCCATAGAAAAGATGTTCAGCTATATAAATAAAAGCATTGGAGTCTGTTAGATCAGAAACATGCTGCCAAGTATGTTTGAGGCACCTATAACTCAAATATTAATGCTGTCAGCACCTAAAACCATTAAAACAAAAAAGATTGAAAGTAAAAGAATACATATATGTCCTCTTACAGGTAGGAGGAAATTCTAGGTGGTCTTTTTATTGTTTTATTTAATATTTTTATTGTCAAAGCATAAATTACCCAAAGTAATTTTGATGACAGAGGGAATTTACAGAAGTGTTTACTTACAATCAACCCCAAATCTGATTTTTCACTCATAGAAGGCGTTTGTTATCGTTTTTATGACAATTTCTGTTTAACTATTCTATTTATTTTTCTTCAACTATTCTTATGTTATTGCATTAGTTAGAAGCAGATAAATATATTTAAGAAATGGAAGGATCAATATGATCATCTAGTTGGTTTTTTCATGCTTCCCAAGCCAATGAAATATTTGATTTCTAAAATGAACACAGAAGCATCTACTTAATGTACAACAAATGTTTTAGAGGACAAACGTTTTTATCTAATGATAACAATATCCTGTGATAATTATCTTGAATTATTTAATTGTTCTTATATTTAAAAGATAAATGTTTAAATTATATTTAAATAGAAGATAGAAATTCTCAAATGCCTTATGAAATAGCTTTGACCTTTATGTTAAGCTGCAACTCAAGTCACTATCAACCTGAGCTGAATTGAAAATGTCTCCTACTCTGGTGGCTAAACAAAAGCTTCTATGAAATTAATAAAAGTTCTTGCCTATTTCTTCACAGAAAGGAGTCTTAATTTTGCTTTGTTTTACTTTTATATTACTATGACAAGTACCCTTTTCTGAAACAAAGAGAAGAAAATGGAGATTTAAGTAGAGCAATCTCAGAGAACAAGATCCTGTAGTTCCACACTGCTTCTCACAACCCAAAGCTGTGCTAAGCTACCCAGCATTGCAGTATCATTACCAGGCAATATTTCTTCTCTCCACATGGCTTCATTTGTAAATTAATGAAATGTACTTCCATACTCTTTTAGTGCTTCATTTGAACTGGAAAACAATTTTTATGTGACCTGGAAGAAGACTCCAAAGATTTATGTACCATATTATATACTTATTAATTATATTAACTATTAGCTATAAGTATTATCTTTCATAGATCTTGAGTACTGTATTGTTTGTATTAAACTTTATATCTATGCTTTGAGCTGATAGTCATGACTAAAAATATTCTTTTGAGAATCCTTCATTCCCTGAAAAGAGTAATTTCTGAGGGAAAAGGATACTCAAGTTATGTTGAATACAGAAAATTAATACATTTCTATTTCAATGCAATTAAAAATTATGGAATAACATTATTTGTAAATTGTTCTGTCAAAGAGGGTTCAATAGTAAATTATTGTAAGAGACAAAGATAAAATTAACATTTATTATAGTATATTTAATAGAAAATTCAGTGTAGCAAATTGTCTTCAGAAGTGCCCTACTGTTGATTTTACCTAGATAGTACTTCAAACATATATTATAACAAAAGGAAACTTTCTTAAATTTACACAGTCAGCTTAGAAATTACACTGAATAACACTGAAAATTCAAAAAAACTGAGTCACCTCCAAATTCTCCTTCCAAGTTACATCAAAAAACCCAGAACCAACCATATAAACATGTGCAAGTAGGATGGGTGCTAGAACATTGTGACTTCAGCATACCATGACATATTTGATTTTGCTAAACAACAAAATAGTTTGAGAATGATACCTCATTTTAGTTTTTCTAGGCAGGTAAATACATGAATATATAATTGAGATGACAATTCTGAGCATCTGTATTTTAAGTAATCCCTTGCCTTAAATACAAATTCAGTAAAAACAATTATAGTAATGATGATGATGATTATAATAATAACAAAAATTATAACAAAACAATAGAAATTATAATAATAAACCTGTTATTTTCAGGTCTAAAATCAGGATTCATCAGACCAAATTCAGTAACCTACAGCATAATGATCTTCCCATTAGTTGTTTAACCCCTCTCTATGTTCAGTGGAGAGCACAAACATTCTCAGGAACATGATTCACCTCATCTCCTGAAGCTGCTGTCTAAAATAGGTTAGAGGAATCATGCCCTAGATGTTTATTTTTCTTAGTTCTAAAGGGCTCTGGGTTACTGGCTCAAAGGTAGCCAGATGACCTCAAACCGTGAGCTCTTCTCTTTCAGCAAGTGTGCCCTGCAAAAAGGAATAATCTTTCTGGTCCACAAATGTTAAAGCAAAACATCAGCATATAATATTGCTTAAAAGAGAGACACTGCCTGTAAAGTAGTTGAAGAAGCAGGAAAAAGGTAGCTCACCACTTTACTGTTGGCATATGTTTGAAAATAATACTGGTAGTAATACTGGAAATAATGGCACAATATGTATCCATTTTTCAACCCTGTTTAAGAGCTCTCCATAAATAGCAGCATTAAAGAATGTAATTGCCGAATGTGTAACCCTGATATGCACCTGCAGTTCTGAGACCTGATGTACCCACAGCAGCAGTGATATGACTTACAGGCTGATTATGAGTTTCAGTCCTTCTCAAAAGACTGATTGTGACCATGTTGCTTTTGATTTCTGGCATTCACCCTCTATGGTTTTGTGTGAAATGGCATTAAAAGCATTGAAAAGACATTTCAAAAAATCTGAAAAGTCAGATCTCTACTTGGTACTACTACATAATGGATCAACACTCTGAAAAATAACAGAAATTGCTGAAATATTGCCTGATTAAAAACTTAGAAGCAAGTTACCTGATTATGTATAAGTAAATGGTAGAAGTGAGTTGTTATAAAATCATATTTGAAAAGTATAAAAACATCTAATTAAGTGCACCATGGCAAGGATTCACCAGAGTTAAACTGTTTGCAGTGTTCAAACATACAAGGTATTAGTGGCTAAAAAACTGCACTTATAAATTTATTCCTGATGCTGTGGAGATGATATCAGATTGGGACAGCCAGAGAGACAAAACATAAGGAGGTTCCAGTTTCATAAACAAACAAGTGAAGAAGCAAACAAATGAACAAACAGCAGAAGATGGAATCTGCATCATCATTAAAACCTAAAATAATACAAGTTGAGAAGGAGCCAATAAATCTGACAGCAAAACAAGCAGAACTATTCAAGAAAAAAAAATACTAAAATGCATAGGATGTCTCTAAAATCAACAAGATAAAGATCAAGCCAAAAACTGCAGGATATCTTGATGCATATAAAGTCTCTCCTAGAGAGGGAAAAAGTGCTGGTAATGCAAAGATGATTTTTAGCCATCTAAATTTAGCTCAAAATAATACTCCCTAAACCTTCCACAGCTGAATGAGGCCACTCATTACTACAAGCCTAGGAAAGCTGTGTAGACACTTTTCTACTTTGCCCTGGAATTTCATATATATAAACCAAATTATAGTTCAAACACCACATTTAAAGAACTTCTGGTGTCACTCCCTTTAAGTCTGATATGTCCAGGGAAATTAAATCAACCACATTTAATAAGTATAGAAAACCAATTACTTTATTTAAGAAAGATCACAGAATTACAGATTAATTTAAGTTGGAATAAACCTTTAGAGGTTATCCATACCAGGTCCAAGTCAAAGCACAGCGAAGTTCAAAATCAGAAATTGCTGAGGGCTTTGTCCAGTAGAGTTTAGTGTGCCTTTGTAGATGAAAATTATGAAATCTTTATAGAGGAACTGTTCCAATTTCTGACCGCTCATTTAAAAAAAATCATAATTTTCTGGTCCACATGCCTGCTGTAGTATATGTGCTGCTTCTTGCCCTTTTCACGTGTGCCTCAAAGAACTGCTCCTTTATTGTTATTACTGTTATCTTATCATATATCTCTTTGAACACTGAATTAATTCATTCTGGGGACAGCTGACCTGAGTATTTTATATTCTCTTTAATGTTTTCCTATATAAAATTATAGCTCCTATTATATTTTTATTTATGCACATAGATTTTTTTTTCCATTTTCCATTTTCCATTTTCCATTGAAAATTGAAAATAAATGTGTTTTTAAGAAATTTGCTTCATCTCCACAGGGCTGACAGGACTTTTTGTTGTAGAATTCCTATATTCTACACTTAATATTTATTATTTCCTGATATCTCTCTAGATGATGCTATTTAGTCCATTTGTTTGGGAGTGGATTTTTTCACATCTCTTATTTCAACTAAAAGCTTCTTGTACAGTTACCTGCTTTAATTTCACTTCAAAGGTTTCTCCAAACTGAAACCTACAGCTTCTAAATTGGGGAAACTTCATTAAAAATGCCACATACATCATCAGAATTTACACTTATTTAAACTGTGGAATTGTAAAGATCTTTAATTGTAAAGAACCAATAATCCACTTCCTTCTGCCAGAAGCCAAAGGCTAAAAACTTGTCTTGATATCAGATTGTTGCTTCTTTATTTACTCATTGCAAGAAATTACATTATTCTGGTATATCAGTAGGCAAAAATACCCATGTAGCATGGGCATGCAGCAGCTAGAAATCCAAAGTGGCTTCTGTGATATACAAGTCAAAGACAAAATACCAACTATTGTGATAATCAGTAATATTATGGTTGTATTATTAGTTTTTGTAACTAATCATTATTTTAAAAACTAAAAATATATCTAAACCAGTATCCTAATCTGTACTGCTGAGAATTTATTTCTATTAGCTAATACCAGAAACAGAGTCACATATCAAAAGTGTTCTTGCTCTGATTCAGTGATTTTAATCAGCTAACTTAGGGGTTTATTTATATTTTAAGTCTCAATTTACTTATTTTTCTACTTAAACTCGTATTCAGGAATTGGAAAAATCTGATAAAAATCTATTTCTGACTATTTCTGACAAGCAGACCATGTAAGGGAACTCCAATTTTCACCAGAATCAGCTCCAATGCAATGCTGCCTCAGGTTGGTTAACAACTGTTTAGTAAGAAATGAGAGAAATTGCATCCAGGGATAGCTGTGCCCTACAGCATTAGCAGCCTTTCATTCCAATCAGTATCTCAGATTTTACATCCCCTTTATGACAGAATTTCTGACACGATTTGTTTCTCTAATGCCATTGAAAAAATCATTTGACTAACCAAATCTCAGTCTGACCATGGGGGGTCTACTGTAGATTTCTGAACAGAAACTCAGAACAATTTCTTATAACCATCCTTTCTCAAAGTAATTTTACTCAAAGTCAATTTATTTAATGCTGAAAGGTACAGACAGTCTACTAGCCTCAAAAATGGGACATTTTCCATGATAGTCATGTTCACTTAGCTGAGTAAAAACATTTCAAAATGTAGGTCTTCTTTCGTTTTTGGTTTTGTTTTGGGTTTTTTTTGTGTATGCCAAGACTCTTTGTATATACTTTTATGCAAAGACTAAAGTTATGAAATTATTAAGATTTTCCTATGTAGTGTACATATTCTACCTGCTTAAATCTACCTTCTGTTTCAAATGAATAAAAAATAAACTGTATTTTCTATCCTTTTTTTTTAAATTTTATTTTATTTTTACCCCTGTGGCATGGTTTATAAAATAGGAGAAATTTCAGACAGTGAGAGTACAGGAATAGGTAGTTTGTAGCTTTAGTGTCACTTTGGTAGGAATTAACCCACACACTCTCTTTTAGAGACTGATGCATTATACCAATGTAACTACTAAGAAATAAAAATGCAAATTAGAAAGAAGTCGTGGAAACAAGATCTAAAAAAACCTAGGAGTATGGTGGCATTTATTTTTTTTTTTAGCTGCGTGGGGTAGAATGCATCTTGCATACTTAAACACATACTTACAATCTCAGAATTAGTTCCAAGTAATAAGTGACATCAAAGGCTTTGTCATCTGTTAGAAGAAGTCATGCATCTGGATAATGTTTCCTGAGGCCTTGTAAGTCTGCCACTAAAGGAAAATTCTCCACAGATCAGAGCTCTGTTTTTAAATCAGGCTTCTCTTCTTTTTTATTTGTTCAAACTTCAGAGAAAGTCATCATGGGAGTCACGCTTGGAGAGAACCATGAATTTAAAAGTTACAAATCTGATTCTGTGCACACATCTGTGCTCACCTGCCTGACCCCAGCAGGTTACCTTCAACATGGAGCTGCTGTCTGTCTTGTTCTACAAACCATCGAGCTAAAGACCTGTTGAAGTACAGAGTAATAACTACTAACATTACCATATTTACCTGTTATCCAGCACCAGGTACCTGTTTTTTTCAGTTAAGAAGCAGAAATACACTTCTACTTAAAAACACATGTTGGCATTGTGTGCTTTGTAAAGTAAAACCCAACATTTTCTCCATGATTTTCCCAGTCTCATTAGATTAATGTGAGCTGCTGGGGCTGACTGACACTGCAGCATTTCTTTAAGGAGCTGTTTGTAGACATCCTGTTTGAATCTACGTTGTCTGCAACCAAGAGTTCAACCAGAAAAGAGTGGTTGGGGTGAGACTGAGGATGGGACTCTGGTGCTGCTGGTAGCACCAGACAGCAGCCACAAGATAGGGCTGGCGTGGCTGCAGGGTGGTTCCAGGTGTCTCCCAAACCAGTGAAACGGGCTCGGGGCAGTCAGGAAAGTGGCAGCTGCTTGGTAGAAAGTGGAAAAAATTGTTTTTTTAACAGATAAAACACTCCCCAGCCCAACAAATGAAGGAACAACACTGAACAACAAAAAACCCTCTCGCCGCTCCGCAGAGATGCCAAATTCAGAAAGTCTCTCTCATGGCTGTAGCTCGGCTCAGTTGCTGTCGGTTCCTCTGGTGGAGAGGCCGGGCCCAGGCCAGGCCTGGTGGCCAAGGGCTGAGCTCCTGGTGCCCTTTTTGGGTGTTTAGTCCAGAGCAGGTTCAAATAGTTTCAAGAAAAGGGAAAAAAACCCGCAGTTCGGAGAACTTCTCTGCCTCGACTAGCAAAAAAAACTACCAAAAAGCAAAGGAGAGCTCTCTTCTGCTGTCCACACCCTGCCAAAAACACAGGCTGTGTGAGTCCGAAAAACTGCAGACTCTTAGCTTTATGTTTTGAAAACAACTGCCTCAGCTGAGGGACCACGGGTGGCCCAGACAGGTCAGGGACCCTCTGATGGGCCAGGGCAGCACGGGTGTGAAACACTTCACCATCTCCGGCCTGGGGCAGGATGAGCTCAGCACAAATCAGGCTTGCAGGGGGTGGGAGGGCTCAGATGCAAGGGTTGGGGGGTGGAAGTGAAACACAGGGGACATGGCCCCAAAGAAGGCTGGCAGGGTGAAAAGGAAAGCTGGCAGGGTGAAAGCTACACACAGGAATAAAAACTGAGGAAAACAGCCTGTTGACAAGATAATAGGTATATCACTCGAAGAGGAACAGAAAATAAACCATAATGAAATAATTAATACTTAAGTGAAGAAAAAAAGGCAGTGTTTAAGATAAAAAAAAATGGAGTTCTGAGGCAACCACAAGAAGCTATTTATTATCAGACAGAAAAACTGCTTTAGAGTGCAGGGATGATCTGACAAATGCCCACCACCGAGTGTGCATTGCGCGTGAGTCGCTTTCCCAAACTCTTTCCCGCCGTTTCGGTGGCGGCTGCCCGGAGCGGGGATGCTCCCCTGCATCCCGCAGGGCGGAGGCCGAGCCGGGAGCGCCTCCCCGCCTGTGCCGAGCTCCATCTGGTGAGCCGCGGCCGCCGCTCCTCCTTCTGCACGGGTGAAAGCGCCAGAAGGGAGATTCCCTAAATTCCAGCCCGCAGAAACCCTTGGGGAACTACGCACTCCTCTGGCACTTAGAGGCAGGAGGAGGACCCGTCCCAGGTGACTTTTGAGGACGCAGATCTTCCCATCTGGGATAAGGAGCAGAGCTGGTGTGTGGGTTATAACAGCAGCATGGTTATCGAGATGTTCCTTAGATGACAAAAATTCTGTCTTAACTCTAATAACCTAGCTTAAGTACTTTTTCTTTTATTGACATTATTGCTTAATTGGATTGGTGGTTAAAGTAATATTTAGTCTGCTATTGTTATGATATTATTTTTTACTCATCAGAAACAAACCCATATATTTCTCTCCAACTAAGATGAAAACTAGTTTATAAAATACTTACAGTGACCAACATTTTCCTGAGAAACAAATTATTTTGTCCCTTAAACAGTTACTGCAAAGAGCAGAATCAGAAAATCCTATATTATTATAATAATAATTAGTACAATTACCATGCACTTCAATCTTCAATACTTTTTGAAATTGGGTACATTTGAGTTACATTTCACTTGGATACAAATTGAACTCAGGGAAAACTTCATTATTAGTCAACTACAAATCAGAAAACCACTTTCAGACCTTTCAACTATTTGCTCTGGACATCGAATATCCTTTTGAAAAATAGAGTAGAGTCAAGAAGTCAAGAAGAGGAAAGATAAAGTCCATCAGGCACCTGGACAGAATGCAGTGATTCTTTCCTGAGATCCATTAACTGAAGGACAATCAGAGGAGGAGTATTGATGTTATTGAGGCTCTACTCTTCTATGTTGCTTTCTGATAACAAACTTGTTGATACTTTTCC
>VZTB01008063.1:61857-85127 GCA_013397245.1 Thryothorus ludovicianus | reverse complement strand
ATCCTATATATATATATATATATATATATAATTTTAACCTGTTCTTCATATAGGCACTATCCTTCAATTTTTTCCTTGTGAATGCCTATGTTTCCCTGAAGGAAAAATATTAATGCCTTCCACCAGGCCTGTCCCTTATGTAGTTTTCTTCACAAAAAATAAAACCAAAAACCAAAAACCAAACCAAACCAAAAACCAACCAACCAACCAAAAAAAATTCAGCTNAAGGGAGATTCCCTAAATTCCAGCCCGCAGAAACCCTTGGGGAACTACGCACTCCTCTGGCACTTAGAGGCAGGAGGAGGACCCGTCCCAGGTGACTTTTGAGGACGCAGATCTTCCCATCTGGGATAAGGAGCAGAGCTGGTGTGTGGGTTATAACAGCAGCATGGTTATCGAGATGTTCCTTAGATGACAAAAATTCTGTCTTAACTCTAATAACCTAGCTTAAGTACTTTTTCTTTTATTGACATTATTGCTTAATTGGATTGGTGGTTAAAGTAATATTTAGTCTGCTATTGTTATGATATTATTTTTTACTCATCAGAAACAAACCCATATATTTCTCTCCAACTAAGATGAAAACTAGTTTATAAAATACTTACAGTGACCAACATTTTCCTGAGAAACAAATTATTTTGTCCCTTAAACAGTTACTGCAAAGAGCAGAATCAGAAAATCCTATATTATTATAATAATAATTAGTACAATTACCATGCACTTCAATCTTCAATACTTTTTGAAATTGGGTACATTTGAGTTACATTTCACTTGGATACAAATTGAACTCAGGGAAAACTTCATTATTAGTCAACTACAAATCAGAAAACCACTTTCAGACCTTTCAACTATTTGCTCTGGACATCGAATATCCTTTTGAAAAATAGAGTAGAGTCAAGAAGTCAAGAAGAGGAAAGATAAAGTCCATCAGGCACCTGGACAGAATGCAGTGATTCTTTCCTGAGATCCATTAACTGAAGGACAATCAGAGGAGGAGTATTGATGTTATTGAGGCTCTACTCTTCTATGTTGCTTTCTGATAACAAACTTGTTGATACTTTTCCATCACTTTCTTTCTTCCATTCTCTCCTGCCCTTTTAAAAATGCTGCACATTCTGTAAAAAGTGTAGAGACCTTAGGAGCATCCAAAGTTTTGTATTGTCTTTGAAAATGAGTTGTTCTAGCTGGGTTTGTGTACTATGTTCACACTACCAGTCTGTCCTCAGCATGCTCATTCCGGGAAGCAGTGATGCAATATAAAAAATATTAAAGAAAAAGGTCAAGGAGCAAATTCAAGTTCTTAAATGTTTAAAGCAGTGTTCAGTACCAAGAGACCAGTAATAATCTAGAAGTAAAATTTAATGATTTTTGGATACATGAATATAAATGATAAGAAAAAATAACATGATAATAATGAGGAATTTACTGCTTGCTTAGAAAAAACAAGGCTAATTTTGAGAGCTATTTCTGTTTCAAAAAATGCTCCCATCACTCTTTAAATATCCTACTCATTAGTTGTTTAACATAGTCTGACTGCATAAATTTAAGTGACGAAAATTTAAATAGAAAACTTGCCCCCAAGAAAATCCATTGAAGTATGCAATGGACTTGAGGGAAGCCAGGGTCTAATTTAAACNAAACCAAAAACCAACCAACCAACCAAAAAAAATTCAGCTCTGCCTAAGAGGAATGTTTCTTCCAGTTAAGAACAAATTACCTGCTAAGACCCTTTAGGCCACCTGGAATTGTGATGAATTTTGGCACTGAATCATAAATTTTTATCAGTGCTTTTCTATTTTATTCTTTTTGTGGGAACTTCAGAGGTTTGTTGTTTTGGGTTTTTTCAAACTAGAATTGTAGACCACACATTAAACAATGTTAAATATTCAGAGGATTATTAACCAGGTACTAGACACCAGAATTTAGTCAACAAGCTTTGAGCAAAATCTGTAGGAGTGGCTTAAAAGCAGAATTTCCACATGTTTGGGTGGGTTTTTCTTGTTTGCTTTCCTTTAAATATAGTTTCAGTTCAAAAGAACCTGTTCACACCCCCCGCTGCCACCTCAGCCCAGAGAAAAAGGAATTTGAAAAAAATACTGCATTCTATATTTCTAAAAATATGCTTATTTTTTACAGCTTCCAGTGTTCCTTCACAAGAATAGAGCAGCTGAGAATCTGTTACCTTCATGAATCTTGCCAACAAGAAAGGCAATTTCAAGAGGCATTGAACAAATCTAAACCCAAACTTTGAAGTTGGCATTGATTTATATCTCTGAGTTAAATACCTAATATTCCTTAATCACTGCCTGGAGGGAATTAAGTACCACAAAATAGAATTCACTATCATTTCCTCAGTAAGTAACATGAAGCCTAAAAGAGGGAAATCTGGGAAAGGTGGAGAAAAGACAGCCCCTTTGTGGTGGTGTGCCAACTAAGTGAGGATTAGAGGGGGATTCCTGTGTTGGATCCAAATCAGCTATAGCTACTCTGACCCTCAGGAGTCAATACCACCACTTTGCAAAATGTTGAGCAGGAATTTTTATATAAAGTTTAAGGGGTTTAAAACATTAAACCTAGAATCTATAACAATAAAGCCACTTGCACAGGACCTCAGGCATTAAAAAAAAATTTCATAACTGTTTGTATATGTATTTTAATTAACTCTTGGAGAAGAAACTAGGATTTTCTCAGTAACTTGCTCCTGACCTGAGTCTATTAGGAAAAAGCAGATGTGTTCATTCCCTGAAGCAGAGGTATCTGGGTACACAAACCCAACCTCTAAAGAATACTAAGTAAGTTTGCTGACAACGCTAAATTGTGAGAAGCTGTCAGAGCAGGGAGGGCCTGCAGAGACACCCTGAGAAATTAGAGAGAGGGGCAATCACCACATGAGGTTTGACAAGGGCAAGGACCAGATTCTGCAGCTGGGCTGGGGATGTGTGTACAGAAGAGGGAAAAAGAGGCTGGGGAGGAGCTGCAGAAAGGGTCCTGGAGTTCCTGGTCCGTGGCAAGTTGAACATGAGCCAGCAGTGCCCTGGCAGACAGGAGAGCCAGCCCTGACCTGGGGGCACTGGGCACAGCATGGCCAATGGGGAAGGCAGGAGATTGTCCCCTCTGCTCTGCACTGGGACAGCCTCACCCTGGCTCCTGTGTGCACTTTTGAGCCACATTATAAAAAAGAGATTGACCTGTTAGAGAGTGTTCAAAGGAAGCTATGAGGGAAGGTGAAGGGTCTGGAGGGGAATCCTTATGAGGTTGGCTGAGGTCACCTGGTTTTCTCAGCCTAGAGGAGTCTGAGCTCAGACCTAATTGTGGTCTTCACCTTCCTCATGAAGGGAAGAGGAGGAACAGACATTGATTTCTTCACTCTGGTGCTCAGTGACAGGACTCACGGAAATGGCCTAAATCTGAGTCAGGGGAGATTTCTGATGGATATCAGGAAGGTGCTCCACACCCAAAGGATGGTTGAGCACTGAAACTGGCTCTTCAGGGCAATGGTCACAGCACCAAGCCTGACAGAGTTCAGGAAGCATTTGGTGTGATTGAGGTGTCCTGCACAAAGCAAGGTGTTGAACACTGTAATTCTGATAGGTCCCTTCCAACTCAGTAAATTCTATGATTCTATGACTTCACCACACAAGTCAAAAGCTTTTCCTTAGGACTGGCTGATGGTAGGGCAGAAGTTGCTGAGAGCAGAAGGAATCTGCTTTCCTCCATTTCACCTGGAGCTTTTGAATTAAGAGATGCATAGCAAACATCATCTAAATGATAATTACTTGAATAGAAGTGGTTTTCTATAGAGCTTAATACAATCATCACACAAAGTGAACGTTGAGGATAATTAATGTATTTATCTGCTAAGCAGACAGAGAAGCATCCAGTTTAGAAGTTGTGAAGATGAAACAAATGTCAAGCTGGTCATGTTTACCAAAAAGGCATAATTTTTAACCACATACAGAAGATAAACTGTGAATACCTTTAGAAATTTAGTAGAGAAAAGCAAGTTACAACCTGCAATACCACATCATTTCAACTCTTTTGCTGGTTGTAGCAAAAATCATATTTCCTGGGTTACACAGCATTTTTGACAATTGACTTCCCTGACAATTTTCATGATCAACATTTTAGTTACTTATCAAGATAAAATGTCTAATTAGGAATTTAATATGAAATGCAATTTTCAAGTTGAGAAAATTGTCCCTTTTGCTCGATAGGCACATTTCCACTATTTTATCTCCAGCTCTCAGCTGGAGGTCACTGGGTGTAATAACATGGATGTGCAAAACCTAGTGAGTGTGAATGTTGAGTGTCAATAATGAATATCTAAGATTGAAAATCAATAGTACATGTGACAGAAAAACACAAAATTGCTATCTGCAAGCTGAAAATGCTTTTCAGTTTTTAAGCTCTTTGAGACATGTTTCTAACCAGCAGCAAGGGAGAAGATGTACTTGCTCATAAGTGAACAACAATAAAAGGTCTGTTCACCTTGGGACTAAACCAAATTCTCCTACCACATGTAAGACAGTTTAGATTGTCTGTGGCTGACTCAGATAATCTGGTACATTAGCCCAGACAGTGCTGCATGTATTGCCTTAGACCCTATTCATCGAGCAGGAAGATGGATATGTTCATATATATTGATTTCTCAATCAGTATACTCATCCTGAATAATGGATAAGAGATCAAAACTGGAACAAATGAGCTGCATGGATCTTATTTCTTCAAATTTCTACTTCCACTTTGTTTATATTAAGGAATTTATTAAGATAGGAATATTTGTACTTTTCACTGAGTTGCCTCTTACCTTCTTGAATAAAAAAGTGTGTTTTAATTCCTTCTGAGTATTAAGATCACTACTCTTGAAGCTTCAAAGACAAAGTCAAGATTTCCAATGAATCTGACAGGATGCTGGGGAGATGGCAGCTCCCTGGGGTGAAACAGGGATTTCAGGGGCTCCCAGACCAGCAGGGCCCAGCAAACAGGGGCTGATGCCTCAGCCTAGGGAGGGCAGGGCATGTGGAGGTCAGGCACAGCCTCTGGCACCAGGATCCTCCCTGGGGATGCAGAGTGCCTGGGACATCAGCTGGTGTGGGAGGAGGTCAATATGCAGGCTCTGAGACACAGGGCCATGCCCTCCCATGGACTGCAGGATCTGAAAGTCAGTGGGAGGCAAAGAGGGGAGGCTGTGCTGGCCCTGAGACACATCCTGACAGTCTCTGTGTCATTAGCCATCCCTCTTTGTAGTCTCCACACTGGTATTTTCCTCACAAGGGGTAAGGGCGGCAGTGAGAGAGGAGAGAGAAGACAGTAAGACTCCCAGCTGTTTGGAACATCTGATGCAGCCTCCCTGGCAGAGCTCCACGTCTGAGGTGAGCCCCCAAAGAAAAGCAAAGCTCTACAGAGATGGCATTTGGCCACTGATATTTGCAGCTCACATAAATATATTCCAGAGCTGCTGAGCTCTGAACAGCCTCTTTTACTGACATCACTACACCACTCAAATGGATTTAAAACAACTAATCTGTCCATATGTATCCAAATTAGCACTTGCAGAACTCCAGCCAGACCATGGCAATAATTTTTCTGAAACTGGAATTTTACAAGTAGCTGTTCATAAATAATGTTCCAATTTTCAAGCTGTGTCAATTGGACACAGACCACGAGGCATATCTTTCTTTTGCCCATTTTGTTGACAAATGGGCTGTGACTATTTGAGATATAGAGTACACATTTCACACACCCACTAACACACAATAATTGCACAACTTACCTGCTAGCAGAATCAGAATGTAAACACCATGACAGGGAGAATTAATTTAAGTCATGTAAATCTAGCATTGAAAGATTATTTTTATTAGCCAACATACTTTGCTTTTCAATTTGTAAGTATGTATTAAGTTCTTCATGATCAAGTCCTGTACCTCCAGTATCTAATAAAATTAATGAGGTAATTATTTGGCAAGTAAAGGTAACTCAATAGCTTATTCATTAAGAGTAGTCTGATAAATAGTCACAGCTTGGACTTTGTTCAGCATGAACTCAGATTGTATTCATTGTAAGAAACCCAAAAAGACAATGCCTTGAAGAAATTAACTCAAATATATTACTCCTAGACCCCATCACAAAACTCTAAGACAGCTTCAAAGATAAAGTTTTTAAACTGGACTTCAAATGTGTGACTGTAAAGTGATCTTATTTTCTCTGAGCACATTAAGAACATGAAAAGGATAATAAGAAATTGTAACAGGGTTAGTCAAAAGCTTTGGAAAAGTGTGTGAAGCAGCAATTATAGTAAAAATGGAAGATTAAGGTGTTCAAAGGGTGCTTTCTTACACTTTTTCCATGATGCCTACTTGTGGCCACCAGAGGAATCAGGATACCAGAACAGTCATTGGTATGAAAAATCTACTAAAACATTATTCTAAAAAACTTGTTAATTTAACATTAAGGTATTGGATCTAACAAATGTGGGTGTAGAAAGCACAATTTTATATAACAGAAATTAAGAGAAAAATTAAGATGGATATGCACTCAACTCCTCATCAGACTTCTGTGTCAGTGTTCATGAGCTGGCATAGTTCATCTGACCAGAGTTTCCTTTTATATTTGTTTCTGGGTAAGAAACAGTTCCTTGGATACTGATCTCCAGTTTTTAACAGCTGTGAGGGAGTTGAAATTAGTATAATCCATATTTTACCTGTCCCCTCATTTTACACAATTTATGTCTCCTAATTCTTACTACTACTTTTCTTTAAATTTCTTTAGACTTAGCAGAACAATTTTTTCCCCTTCATATCCATCATGTCCAAATTGCAGTCACTGAAAATGAGGAATCTCAACTGGTTGAAGCAGCTCCTTGTCATTATCAAATACCCCTCTTCCCCAGAGTGTAGTTCATACCTAAAAATACCTCCCCAAAAATCATTAAATCATTCCTGTGATTATCTTCTAGTCTGTGTTTATCAAACTGGATGTCACTGGAGTTAATAATTTTAGCTACTGAGTACCAACAAATATATTCATAATTTTGTACAATAAAATAAATAATAATAGTGCAAAATATACACTATAAGACTTGGTGCCTTTATTTACAGTCTTGGAGGTGCAGGAGCCCAAGGAAGTCAGTTCAGGCTGAAAATGTTTTCCTTAAGTCATCTGGCATTTATTTTTTCCAATGACTAAAGAACAGATGGTCAGCCTCAACCCAAAATTTCTTTTCTGAGTTTGTTTCAGCCCCACAGTACAAATTGTAAGTCACATTTCCTGGTTAATTTTACATATTTTTCAATGGAAGAATGAGCTTTGATCTGCTTCAGGACATTTATATCTTTTGTATGGTTGCTCTTAAACAAAATGTAAATTTATGCCATGTGGTATAGGCTATGGTAATTATGATTATTGTAATTGGTTACAAAGTATGAAAAGAGAAAAGTGGGAATTAAAAAGTAGAGCAAGATGGAGAATCTCAGCTTCTAATGTTATAGATACAGAATGTGCTCCTGTCTTGGAAAAATTTCCAGATGCTTGTCAAAGAAAAGTGAAAACAGGAAACAGAAAATCTGGAAGATCTTAAAGATAGATGTAAAAGGCTGAAATTTGAAGATTAAAATGATTAAAACTATGTGATCTTGACAATTTTGGCCATCATGCCCAAAGTTCCTGAACAGAACTTGAGAGACATCTATCCTGTAAATAAAAGTAAGAGTTTCCAGAACCTCGAAGGCCCAATTTGACTCAAGTCTGAAAATCCAATCAAAATGCACGGAATAGCTGCTCTTTGCTTGAGTCATCTTTCATACAGACAGATTTACAGATTAGAGAAACCATGCTGCCTTACACAGCTTCACAGACTAAATCATAAACTTTCTAGTACAAAACTAAAGCCAGGCTTTAAACCAGCATGCTTTAGGAGCAGTCCTAAAGTGCTTTATAATTGAAATAAACAAGTATATTTTCTGCATCAGGGAAAAGATTGGAAACTATTCTCAGCCTTTTATTTAAGAAATAACTTTGAGTTTTAGATTAGGAACTTCCATCTCCCATGTAACTGCTGGAGAGAAAAGAATTCACAGGCAGCTATGCTGGAGCTTAAGGAAATAAGCTGTCTAATTTAGCTGTCTTTAGTCAAGGGGTGACTGAGGGTCTTCTCATGGACAGCATTTTTTAACTAATCTAATCACTAACAGTTTAACAAGAATTAAATAAACTTCAAATGGGCACACTTTACCAAGTCTATTTTCTCTTTTCCTAATCCTAATGAGGATTAATTATGAAAATTGAAAT
Organism: Thryothorus ludovicianus; assembly: GCA_013397245.1. NCBI lineage: Eukaryota > Metazoa > Chordata > Aves > Passeriformes > Certhiidae > Thryothorus > Thryothorus ludovicianus. The sequence goes on along the minus strand of VZTB01008063.1, from coordinate 76,841 downwards.
ATCAGAAAGCCTAGAATGATTTTTTTTGTGTATTTATACAACTTTGGCACATGGAGTTTGACTATTGGTCGAATGATGGACCTACAGAGAGTAGAACATGCACAGCTCAAACCATAAATATAGTGAAAACAATGAAAATCCTTCAGAGTTGATATGAATACTACAATTCAGGAGACACACTAAAAGTAAATTATATTCATTGTCAACTCAAAGGCTTTTTTTGTTAGATGGACTTTCTTTTAGAAAAAACTGTTACTTAATTCATCTTCCAATATGAGAATAGGAAGTAGAATGCTAAAATATATAAAAATCCACACTGTGATTTCTCACCAAGAATATTAAGGAGCAGGCTTCCCAGATTTTCTCAAATGTACCTTTGGGGTTCAAAAAGCTTGATTAATTTGTATCTTTTGGATACAACTTGCTTGATCTGCACCTGATATTCCTTGGGTGTAGTCTATCATTTAGAATAGTGCTTTTGTATTTAATAGTGCTTATGGGGGAGGAAATAGAACCCTCTTGCACCTCTTTGAAAATGGAGTCTGTTAGAGAAGACCCTAAATCAAAGGATCTGGCACATTCTGCCATGCACATGAAATAAGCCTGTGTCAGAATGCATTAGTGGAGTGATGAATTATGTACCAGTGTCTTCACTACACCCAGCAGTAGAGTGTGATTCTTATTCTAGTTTCATATATTTTTTGTTACTGCAGGGACAACCCTTGCTTTTTCCTCCTCTACCAATTTCCACAAAGCCAAATAATATAAATAAATAAGATGATTTTATATCTGAGTCTGGTTTTTTTTTTTTTTATTTTTTATTTCTTTCAGGAGTTCTCATTTCAATCCTAGATCGATGTTTTAATTTTAGATACTAAAACAACTTTTAATTGTAGCTGTTATCTGCAATGAAAGAATTAATTAGTGAGAATAGTATAGACAAATGTGTGAAGGAAGACAAAGTGCCCTTATTTTTAAAATAAATTCCAAAGAACACACTTGGATGTCAGCAATAACAGAGTAGAAGCCCANGCCCTTATTTTTAAAATAAATTCCGATGAACACACTTGGATGTCAGCTGGTTTCCATCCCAAAAAGCGTTGGGGATTCACTCTCAGGCAATTGTGAAGCAATTCCATCAAATAGATTTCACAAAAATCATGTTAATGGAGAAGCCAGGAAATATATTTTTTACAGGTCTTTGTTCTATGGCAGAACTTAAAGGCTGAAGCTGTGGGCAGGACCCCATTTAGACTACCCACTACATAAAAGGGGAAAGAGCTGTCCTGTACAACTAATGGAACAAATTTTGAAAGAAGACAGAAAGTCCCAAAGCCACATGGAAAGTTGATAGCAGAATAACAGAGTAGAAGCCCTTTTTTCTTGCTCTCCCTGTCAGATTTTTTCTAGTCTCATGGACAGAAGATCATCCAGTCATAAAGATGATGTCAGAGGCCTGACTTTGGCACTTCCAGCATCTGTGGTTTCCATGATGGAAATGGAAACCCCTCAAAATAACCCTGTGGTCTGGGTAAAGCATTTACACTTCACACAGACTCGCACAGACACAGAGACACATTCTGACAGTCTCAACATGGAGCAGTTTTGTCACATAAAAATATGAAAAACGGATGTAAATGTGTGCAGAAACACTTTGCTATAAATTGGAGTTCCAATTCCCATCGCCCTAGTGACACAAATAATGTATCTTTCTCCCTGCTGTTATTCCACAGACACCCATCTTGTAGAAATGCAAAAAAGGGAATAATGTCCCTGTTGCTGCTGAGTCACTCTTGCCTACGTGTGTAATGAATCACAACAATGTGACATGAGAGCAGCACTGCAGGGCAGCAAAACGTGCTGGGGAAAACTGGAGCTGTGTGTGTGGAAATAATGCTGCTGGGCATCTTCCTGAAGGGAATATTTCAACTCTGACATACCTGGAAAAGGGGAGCTTACCAGACCAAAGAAAATTCATTCATCTGAATCTGGTTGGATTTCACAGACAGAAATGCAGAAGCAAATTAGGGCTAAATAAATCTGCTCCAAATCATGGGACACACCTGTGTTTGGCAGCATGGAAAAGCAAAGGGCTGAGGGCAAAATCAGCAAACTCATCCTTCTGAATTAGGCATTGCTGGAGATGTGCCCCAGGAAACAGTCCTGTGTTTCTGAGTGAGGCTTTGAAGTCTTTCATTTTTGCCAGAAATATATTCTATAGCTATTTGTGACATCTCTAACAAAAACAGGTAAAGGACAGGCTTGGATGGCTAATTTTCAATTTGGCTTCTTGCAGTGAACTGGTTGTTTCTGTCAGGTGGTACCAAGCCTGTGTGAAAGGGCTTGCATTAGCTTCTTGGGCAAGAAGTTCCTGTCAATATCATGTACTGTGGCTTGTTTTTTGCCCTTCAAAAGAGACACTTTTTTTTGGAACACAAGCTATATTAGAGTTTGGAAATGCAGAAGAAAGTATTAAACAAGTCATAAATAAAAAAAGTATCTGTATATCCTGCTTTTGTTACTCTCACTGAGAATAATATTGTGTTTTTAAAATCAGCTGGAAAGGTTTATAAAATGAAGGATTTTCAACATCTTTCTTTATTCCCAAACATCAAGAGTGAAAAAACAGATTTCTTGAAAGAGTGGCTTGAGTTCAAGTTAACCAGAATAACTTGAAAAAAAGTAAAAAATTCATTCATTTTAAAATTTCCCTAGCATCATTGTTTTCAGATAATTGGGTGTGACAATAGCCCAGTGGGCAAACAGGACCACATTGCAATATACTTTTGGCCCAAAACTCAAAAAAAGTTAAAGCATAACTACGTTCTTCTCAGAGCTCACTAAGATGACCCTGGACTCTGGACTGCACTCACAACTCTGTCCTGTATTTAACATTAACATTGTAATTTTAAACTTTGGAACAATGAGGAAAATACTCAGCTGAACTGTGTTTCCAATGTTGCAGTGAGCATCCATCAAATGGAATTTTTCCCATGTGTCTTGTAAACTTTTTTGGCTAAGCTGCATTAATAAGTAAATTGGGAAATTCTAAGCCACAGGAAATGAAATATGGAGACGTAAATGTGTCATTTTATTTTTTTAAAGCAAAGTGTTTGTTATTGTAGTTATAAAGCCTGAGAATGTTAAAATAGCCCATATATTTTCCTCTGGCAGTCTTGGATTAGATGAATGACATACACAGCCAGGGCATTTTAACTGCTGGACATAAACTTCATGGACTTTGCTGTTTGCAGTACAGCTTTTTTAACAAAACCAAAAGGCGTAACCTGGGTGCTGTGCCCATGAGAGGTAAATCGGACAGGAAATAAACAACCAGGTAGAATGTAGGGGAAGGTTAATCTTTCAAGAGTTGACCTGTATTAATGGAACTTGCTAAGAATTAGTACTAATGAGATAGAGGAACTTGGAAAATTTTCCTGCTTGTTATAGTTCTTAACTGATATTCACACCCCATATTGTTTCCTACTACTATATAGACAGCTTATTAGCAATGGAGGACAGTGCCTTGAATTAACTGAAAAAAAAATCCTGACTACCACCTCCAATAATTCTAAATTCATAGCTTGGTAATAATTCTGTTTCTGCATTTTGCTGTATTTATGTAGCACATCTTTGATTTTCCACTTATTTTCCCAAACTCAACCCTTTCTTTTCAAGATAATTTTTTAATACTATAACTCACAAATGCCTTGAATTTATAAGGCAACAGAAGAGCACCACATGAGGATACAAGTTTTATCCAACCCTGTATATACAATGATGTTTCAGAGCTATCCCCTGCTCAGGACATCAGTCTCCCTCTCTTTTCAGACACCAGATGTTGCAGAGCTCAGGCCCCTGTAGGCTGCCTGTGTAACCAGACAGGGACTGACAACAGGACAATACATAATAGGTGCACCACAGAGAGTTATAAATTAACATTAACAGCACTTCCAGCCAGAGGTGACAAGCAAGTTTCCTGAGCCTACCCATATGCAATATAAACTTAATGTTTACTTTTGGAGTTAGGACAGCCACAGATCTGTCTGGTTGCAACATCCAACACTTCCACCTGAGTTTGGAATCCACTGATCAGGAGGATGTACAACAGGATTGTCACATCAAACTGATTGTGTGTGCCTTGTCTTTCTGACTGTCATTGAGTCATAGAATTGTTTAGTTTGGAACAGACCTTGAAGATCTTTGAATCCAATCATTAACCCAGCACTGCCAAGTCCACCACTAAATCATGGCCCCAAATGCCACATCTATTATACATCTTTTAAATACTTCCACAGATAGCAACATCAGGAACACTGATTCAATGCTAGACAACCTATTGGATGAAGTTTTTTGTATTTTTTTTTTAAGTCTAAACCCCAATCTAATTTAACTTGAGGCCATTTCCTCTTATTCTATTGCTTGGGAACAAGACTGACCCCCACCTGGCTAAAATCTCCTTTCATGTAGTTGCAGAGAGCAGCAAGGTCCCTCTGGGCCTCCTTTTCTAAACAATGCCATTTATTAAATATGTTAAAGACATAAAAGCACATTTCTTCTTAATCACATTTGTGTGTAAATATACAAAAGACAGATAAAAAAGTCATTAAGGGAAAAAAAAATCTCACATCTAGCTCTAGTGAAAGAAATAAAAGTTAATTAATAATTCACAGGAGAACCTGGAAACACAGCTATTTTAAGGGGACAGTAGTTTGTAATGTTTTCTCAGTGGTTTCTTTTTTTGACTCTTGTGGGTTTGGCATTGCTTTTTCACATCTTACCTAATCAAGGAATACTGGATAGCTTTGTGCAGTTGCAATACCAGAAGGTGGTCATAAGAACTTCTTCAAATTTAAATAAGCAAACAGTGAATTTAATATGAATTATTTAGCAATTAGAAACATGGGACTGACCTCCTACTATCAGAAGAAAGATAAATAATTTACAAAATTATACAGTATATGCTTGCCATGGGTTTATCTGAACATGTCACTAACTGCTTGTGCTGCTGCTTGAAAGAAAATCTGCCATAAATCTCTGACCATGGAGCTGGACTAAACAGCACATGCTGGGTCCTAATATCTCACCTGTGTTTGGAAATCTCAACCATAACTTTGCCAGTATAAGAGGAAAGGGTCACAATAATACCCTTGGGGGTGCTCCAAGGTTAGCTGAAACTACTGAAAGAAAACCCACCAGCTTCATGAGATTTGATTTCAAGTGACTGGGTTCAAAGAGCATATTATTGGACTTAATAGTTAAAATTATAAATCATCACAAAATGATATTTAGTCATTGTATGATTATTTCATTGTCAATCTTATAATTATATGGCGATCAAGGCTAGCCTATGTCCATTTGTCCAGTTCTGTTTTTAATTTTAAAATTCAAGACCACTTGTATTTTATACCAAAAAATCCAGTTAACCCAGGAGCTCCTTGCAGCCCTATAAAATGTGAAACCTCAAAGCTGGGTAAAAATGTGTCTGAGTACACTCAGCAAAGCTTGTGTTTGCTCACAGTCATCCAAGTGACACAAAATTGTGTTTGAAATACAGTGTTCTAGCCCACCACCAAGGTTAATGTGTACACTCTTGCCTCACCTGATTTCCACCAGATTTCAGATGTGACTGCCTCTACATACTAAATGATAGGTTCTTTGCATTTCCCAGACATTACAATCAATCACTTCCAGCTCTGCAGCTCAGCTTTGTTTTGCAAGCCTGGTCATTCTCTCTTAGCTGTGCTGTGTCTTTATTAATCACACTAGCTGTCAACTCCTTTTGTAAAAATAACATTGATATCTGTGGCAAGAAAATTATGGTTGTTACAGAGAATTAAGGGAGAACAATTCATCTAAGAAAGATTTTAAGCTAAATGTTAGTGGTCGTTATGTACAGCTGTCCCCATTTAAGGATTTGGGAACAGATCCTGGTTCTTTTGCACTATTTTTTTCTGCTACTCCCACACACATAAATCTTTATGTTTTATTCCACTTTCCAGAGTGCAAAACCATCCATAATTCCTTTATTACATGGTTTGTCCATTTTATTCAATTTTCTTTTTGGCTGACCCATAGTATTTGTCTTTAGTGAAGAGGAAGCATTACTGATTTTAAAGAATCACATTGAAATCACTGCAGTTATTTCCTAATTCCTGGTTAAAAACTTCTTTTATAATTTGTTCATAGTGGCTCTAAACCAATTCCTGCCTCTGCCAAATCCAAAGAAATAATAAGTGTTTATCTGTATTAATTCTGATCTGGCACTTCTACTTGAATGGAGAAAAGTTCTTGTCTGTGAACAAAATTATGTAGAAAATCATTTAGAGATATACTCTGAATTCTAATCATACTTGAATACAGCCTTTCCCAAATAAGTCACAACTAAGTGAAATACTCTACTTAAGAAAATCAAGAAAGAATATAGCTGGATTGCACTGCATAACTTGGAAATAAAAGTATCACTGAATATGTGGAATATTGTGGACATGGAGAATATTGGATAACAGCAGTCTATTAGTTTTTATTTAGCCAAACTTTATTTAACAGTCTGGATCAGAAGTGGATGGAGGGCGAGCAATCAGAAATTTCTGTGTGCCAGTCCTAATTCTGACTCTTGGCAGGTAAATTGCTTGTGACTGAGATAATGGCCACTAATTCAAAAGAACTGTTTCCTCACTTCCCTGGGGTAAGTCTGTTATGTATAAAGAAGAGCAATTAGCCTGCATTTTATGTGAAGAGTGGTTTGACTACAAAAATATTCTGTAGGTGATGCTTAATATAAAAGGACTCACAAGCAGATTTGAAGAAATAAGATCCTATATATAACTAAACATTTGGTGTCTAAGAAATACAAACATTTGAATATATGTAAAAAGGCATTTCTGTGGTTTGGCAAGACCTATAAATGGAATACTAAGAGGAAAAAGATGGTGATGAGTCAGGAAAAAGTTGGGAGAGAAAAGAAAATGTATGAAGGAGACTGCATTAATTAGATGGCATTAAAAACCAAGGAAGTTATCAGAAACATAGGATTGCAGATTCTTATATTTCAGAAGAGCTTTCTTTAACAGTTATGTGACATGAAAGCTTTTCAGATGCTTTTGATATTTGATTCATAGCATTTGATAGTACTGGGTCAGGCTGGGATGGAGTTAATTTCTCCCACAGCATCTCTCCTACTGCTGTGCTTTGCATTGGTAGCCAGAAAAGCCTTGGTGACACACCAGTGTTGAGCTGCTGTTGAGCAGGGTGGGCACAGCATCAGCACCATCCCTCAGCATTCCCCCTTCACCATCTTGGGATGGGAAAGATCTTGGTAGGGGACACAGGGCAGCTGAGGCAGGCTAACCAAAGGGATAGATGACATTTAATATAATGGTGGTGTTGGAGCAGACTGTGGAAGGCCTTGTGTTGGGGCAGGATGCCCAAAGGAAGCAGCAGCCCTGTGGAAAAGTCAGGCTGGCTCAGGCTCCCAGCTGGACCTGTGAACCTACACTGAGAGAGCCCACACTGGAGCAGCTTTGCTGGCAGGACTTGTGACCCCACAGAGAGCTCAGCCTGGAGCAACTTGTGAAGAACTGCAGCCCATGGGAAGGAGTAACGTTGGAGAAGTTTGCAGAGGACTGTCCCAGTCTGAAACAGGGGAAGAGTGTGGATGGACCTTCCCTACAGAGGAGAGGCAGAGACAACAGGTGATGAACAGTGCCCATTCCCCCTGCACTGCTGGGAGGACAAAGTAGAGCAATTGGGAGTGAAGTTATGCCTCGTCAGGTAGGTGTAAGGTGGTTTTAAGATCTTGTGGTTTGTTGTTTTTTTTAAATTTTTTATTATCCTGTTCCAGTTTGATAAATAATAAATTCCCTTAGTCTCCCCAAGTCATGTCTGTTTTGCCTGTGACCATAACTGCTGAGTGATCTCTTCCTGTCTTACCTCAACCTTCAAGCCTTTTGTCATATTTTTTGTCCTGCTGAGGAAGGCAGTGGCAGAATGGCTTTGGTGGGCACTTGGCATCAAGCCAGGGTCAAACCACCACAACAGTGCATGTAGGGTCATGGCCAAAATCACTCTGGAGCCAGTAGTAGGTTTGGGGTGGGGGGGGAAGTATTTTTCCACAAAGTGTGATTTTTGCATTTCTTAGCCAAAAAGAATCTCATCAGTTCCCAGGTAATTTCACTCTCCATTTCTCCTGCAACAATCACATTGACATTGTTCCACATTGACAAATGTTGCAAGGAAACATCAATTGTTTAGCTATTTCAGAAAGCACATTTTGCATTAATAGGCAGTAGCATTTATTTTGTAAATGTGATTATTGAAGTAACATTGCAATATGCAATCAAGGAAAATTAATTCAGTCATTCTAGTATTATAAAGTACTGAGAAATCATGGATTTATCCTTAAAATAATTAATTGTTTGAAGCATAGAAACATTTAAATATTTGTTACCTATGTTTGCTTCATGCTTTCTGAAAAATGTCTTGGAAGCCCATATTTGCACATTATTTCAGTTTTATGGTCCAGATCTTCATTTTCAAAAACATATTAAAAGGTTACAGTCTGCAGTTACTTGATTCCATGATCTTACATTTTAAAATGGCAGATGGTGGTCCTCGGAATACTTACCAGAGAATCTCAGGGTCTCTCACAAACAAAACAAATCAAGAGCTATTCTATAAGTAATTTGCTGGAATTTATTTTCATTTATTTTTAGAAACAGACCAAAAGGTTCTCAAGACTGTTCTTACTGCTAAACTGAGTATGAGAAATGGACTCTAATTCCCTCATGACTTATGAATTATTGGAGACTCTCTATCCATGGCAACATTAATACATCTCAATTTGTGTCACTACCTACCATCCATGTAGCCAGGTCTGCAGCATTTTTTAAAAATTACAAAGCTTATTCCCCACCTTCATAACTCAGTTGTAATGAAAACTGAAGATAACTAGATGATTACAAAGTATCCCCAATTCACTACTTTAGATAAAATCTACCATAATTCTGCTTCAATGTAGTGTTTTCTTTGTAGGCATATTTTAACCAATGTTATCCATCGCTTTCCTTGAAAAAAAAATTCAAAACCAAGGACTGTTAGGAAAAAATGGGAGCCATTAAGATATAAGGACAAAAGGAAAGCTTCTCAAATCTTTTTCTAATGGAAATAAGAGCAGTTAAAAAACTTACAGCCTCATACCTTTTTATTCTTGCACCTCATTAAATCCTATATTCATCCTTCCTAAAAGCAAGATACGTCCTACCTACCAACTTGGAAGATGGGTTTCAAACACTAAACTTTTCTAAAACAAAAGGCTTCATTAAGGAAACTTCCCAGTTTGACTCTTCCTGAGACTCTCTGGCAATCACACTCCTAAGGACAGAGACTGCCACTCCTGGGACTGAAGCTGCTTCACAGCAGTGGCTCCAGCGACCCGACGGGTCCCTGCTTGGCTCCCCACACCCCCACTCACACAGTCTCACCAGTTTCCTAACTGGTTCAACCCCAGCATTCCCAGAACAGATGACTTGCTCAATAAAGTTTATTAACAGTGCTTATTAACACAGAAACAACTCAATCTGGTGCCCCAAGGAGGGACCCCAAACAAAGGAATCCCAGGGCTTTTATATCCTCGCAGTCCAAGCAAGTCAAGGAAAGCAGTGCCATGGAAAGGGCCCTGGGGGTCCTGGTTGATTGCAAGTTGAACACGAGTCAACAGTGCCCTGGCAGCCAGGAGGGCCAGCCCTGGGACTCTCAAGAACAGCATCACCAGCCAGACAAGGGATGGGATTGTCCCACTCTGCCCTGCACTGGGGTGTCCTAACCTCGAGTGCTGGGGACAGTCTTGGGCACCACAATGCAAGACATGAAGCTGTTAGAGCCTGTGCAAGGAAGACCATGAGGATGGTGAAGGCTGTAAAGGCAAAGCCATAGGAAGAGTGGCTGAGGCCACCTGGTTTGTTCAGCCTGCAGAACTGGAGACTGAAAGGAGAACTCATTGCAGTCTGCAGCTTCCTTGGGAGGTGATGCAGAGGTACAGGCAGTGGCCTCTTCTCTTGGTGACCAGAGACCCAAGGAATGGCCTGAAGCTGTGTTAGGGGAGGCTTAGGTTGGATTTTAGGAAAATATTCTTCACCCCAAGGATAGTTGGGTGCCAAAACAGGCTTCTCAGAGAACTGGTCACAGCACCAAGCCTGACAGAGTTCAAGAAGTGTTTGGACAATACTCTCAGGCACATGGTGTGAGTCTCAGGGCTCTTTCTGTGCAGGGCCAGAAGCTGGACTTAATGAACCCTGTGGGTACCTTACAGGACATGCTGTAATTCTATAATATGAACAATGTCAGCTTCCTTGTGTCAAGCTGTCTGGCAGTGTGGGAATAACTGAATGCCAGACTGTAACTGTTGTACATAAAGTAGTGGGTAAATACAGCACAATTTTACTATGTTTTTCATTTGGTCGATGAATCTTGTTCTTCCTTCTTTTAGTTCTCCAGTCTTTACTAAGAAAGGCTAATTTTAATTGTATATCTGTTTTCCTGCTAATCTTTACTTTTCATTTTGAAAGAAAAAAGCAAAGCTAAAATACATTGTTATCCTACTGGAATGCAATTTTCTGTTGCTACGGGCAACAAAGCTCTGTTTACTTAATGAGTTGTTTTGCTACAAAGGGGAAAAATATTCCCTGGGGAGCAATAGAGATTGTATCCTCTACTGTCTCATCTTATGACTAACAGAGGCAGAGAAGTTTCCAGAGGTTTATGAGTTTCAGTTTTCAGAAGGGGTTAATTTGTTCTCCATTTTCCTTTTTCCATCTTCTATTTTCTCACAATGAGTATATACAAGTTTCTTCTTGTACTGCAGCATGTTTGATCACAATGCTGAGTTGCTGAGTTGTCACTGAAGACTTTACTGACTGGTGTATTTTCCTATTCTACTGTTTCTCTAAGAAGGTTATTAATGAGAACAGAGGATGGCACAATATTAATTCATTACAACAATGGGAATGAAACACAGTACATTGTTTTCCCATTGTCTTGAAAATGTGATGGGTAGAAGGAGGCCAAAAATGGCTTGAAATGTCCCATCACAATGTGTTGAGCAGAATGAGCAACAAGAAATCATATATTACACTTCATGCTTCTCTTAAAGCCAACAGTGGCAGTGTTGTGAAGAGGTGGCACACCAACCATTTGCTCTTAGGCTATGGTTATGTGACTGAGTGAGACTTATAGCCACTTAGCAACTTATCTCTTCACAGCTGTGCTACATTTCTGGCCTTTTTGACCTGCTTTTCCCTCTGTCATTTATGAAACAGGATGTGTTTAGACTCTGTCTGAGAGCTGCACAAACCAGCCTATTTTATCCCACAAGTAGAAGAAATCAGGAGCAAGAATTGAGTTAGACCTGGAATTTCAGCTGATAATGAGCAACAGCTTCAACCATTGAGATTTCCTTTGCTTGGCTATCAGCAAAATCACAGCTAGTACCAACAATCAGATTTGTTTTATCTTTTGCCATCACTGAAACAGTAGCAGAGTTATATCTACAAAGGGGCTTGCTGATATTTTAGTTACTCAGTATATAAATCTAGGTCTTCACAGTTACTTGGCTTACATACTCCAGTCTGCAGTTTGTAGTTGCTTTAGTGCAGAACAGGAATGAAAAGGTAAAGAAGCAGAAGTTACCTGACAGGCCTGAGGGCTCTTTCAAACCACAGAATTAGGACACACTGTCTCATAACTTAATGCAGAAGCATGGAAGTCTGGTGTTTTATTTGATCTACAGTCCCTATAACCTAGTAAAATAGGCTGGGGCTTTCTATAAATTGCTATATAACTTTAATTTTTTAATCTGTTTTTTTAATATAGAAAATTTTTTTCTTAATACTACACTTTCAATAATTTTTTTTAAGTATTCTAACTTTTTAACAGCACCACTCCTTTGGTCTGGATTTCACAGTGTCTTGTTTACTGAAGGCTATTAAAACTATCATCTGTTTATTTTTCACTGCAGTTGCATGATAGAATTCTCATTATTTTTATTGTATTTATAATTGTTCATACTTCTCACACAGGGTTAATGATTAACTGACTAGTACAGAGAACAGAATGGAGGAAATCAATATTAAATCAGAGGAACAAAATAACCTGGGTAGCTCACAAATCCTGCAAAGGAAAGCAAACACTCAGATGACGTGATGATTAATGCAGTTTAATGGCACACAAAGAAGGCATGGCTTAGAGCTCCTCGCCCCTCTCTCCAGTTTGCAGTGTTAGACTGCTGTGGCTCTGCCTCCTGAAACTGGAGCACACTGCTGCTGCCAAGGATGGCGTTCTCAGTGCTGGTCTCAAAGAAATGCTCAGCAGCTGTTACTGAGCTGAAAACCAACAGCTCTAACCCCAAAAAAGGGATATTAATTTCTGCCCTGTGTGTGTCCTCAGACCAGACCAGCTCCTAGAATACATCCAAGCAGCTGTGACCATGTTGATGTTGTACTTGACCTCACACTCAAGAAACTGAAAGCACAAATAATCCAGGTTTGCACAGGAAAAATCACTTCCCTTTGTCTTACCCCTTGGACCCAAAATGAAGAACTGCATTTAGTACCCCTACCAGCAGACTACAGGAATGTTGAATCATCTTCATATTTTCACAGTATTAGAAGAATTTACAAACTAGTTATATGTAAGAATAAAGTAGACTGGAATATACCATCAATTAAAAATGTATTCCTGCTCTAAAACCAAAAATGCAGCATTTCACACTTCCACACATCTCACTGTACCCAAAACTCAAAAATATGCTGTCATAATAAAATTAAAACTATTTAAAAATCTTTAAGATGCTCAAGTGTTACTAGCATCAGAGTGCATGAAAAGAGGTTATTTTTGAGAACTTTATCAGATTTTCATCGTGGAAGAAAGGAATCAGAGAAGATAAAAGTTTTCAGCAAAATCACTATGTATGACCAAGCCCCTCCCATAGTGCTATCACAAATTCGACAAATTTTGCATCAGAAGTTTCAAGCTACTTCTTAGTAACTTTGCACTGTTTTAGCAACTTTTGTTACTATTGATAAAGACCCTAGCCCTTCAGTTTTCAAGACTACCTCATAGAAGTTGTCGCTATTGCTTGAAATACAGTGCTGTAAATATGGAAGTAATAGAAGTGGATGCCTCTTACAGAAAACTGCACTCCTTGATTTTTAAGATTGGATTGAGAAGGGCTTCTTTTGAGGAGAAGGAAACAGTATTGTTTAATTGCTTGGGTCTTTTAAAATTTAGACAAAGGAATGTGTTTTTTTCCTGTTAAACTTAACATTACATATGGACTTCTACTGTGGTGAAACAGAAGATTGTCCATAAATATTCCAGCAATATCAGACCATGCTAGCATTTTGTGCATCTGTTTTGGTATAATCCCCATTTGTGTCATATTAGCAATGCATAACTATTCCAACAAATATTGCCCCTAAACTTTCACATGCCACAGAACAAGAAAAAGTAGTCACACATATTAAATAATAATTGTCAGGAATGATGCGGTGGCTTTTATATTTTAAAAAAAATATGAACTCTATTATCTCTTCTTATCTCAGAAGTATCAAAATGACTTAGTCTAGATCTGTTCATTTTCAGTGAGCCTCTGAAGTGTGTGCAGTCAGGATACTGCTGCCCACTGCCAAGTGCAGCAGAAACAGATTTTGGCTCTCCAAGGGCTCTTTGCCAACACAGAGAGGAGCTGTATTTTCCTCTTAGTCCTACCTCACAGTCTCACCAACTCCATGTGTTGTATGGATGGAGGAACTTTTTTATATAAGTCCTTACTGTAGACCATGGTTCTTCAGCATGTGACACTTTTATTCTAAGGCTTTTGCATAGAAGGAATTTTAATTTATTTCTCTTCATGCATTAAATATGAGACTTGTCATTCTTTTTTCACAAAAATTCGAAACACTCGGGGAAGTTTTGACAATTCAGCTGTGTAATGTCTGTTCCTTATGTTTCTGTGAGTGCTTCTTACACCTTTAGCACTGAGGATGACTCACCAGCCGCACACAGCTGGAGTGAGAAAAACGGTTACAGCCAGAGGATGAAAAAACAGAATTAAAAATCAGCTTTTCACCCTGCCCAGCTGCAGGGCTGTTCTTGGCAGGGCTTTTAATGTAGCGTGTGGCTGTGGTGGACATGACAGATTGTGACACGCTGTCACATTGAAGCTGGTGACCTGTGTAACAAGGTCTGTGTCAGGGACCTGAGTGCAGACACTGCCTCTCCAGAAGTTTGGTTGGTGATGGAGGTCAGCTCTGATATGGAGCAGCCGTGTAAACTTGCTGGCTTGTTTGAAAAGAGCTCTATTGGCCCTTTCCTTAGGAGCTGCATTTAAGTTCAGAACCTGTCCTGGTCCTTTCCTGTGTTACACTTCAAACATGCCTTGGATTTGCTCAGCTTGACCCTGGTCCTCAGAGCTGACTTCCCAGACAAATCTTGGACTTGCTCCTCTGCCATGGATTTCTCTGGTCACCTGGATTTTGGGCTGAGCACAGCTGCCATGCCCAGCCTGTGCCACTCACCCCACTGGGGTGCAGTGGGACTGGTGAGACCACTGCCCTGCAGACCAAGGTAGCACATCCCCAACCCTCGCTGCTGCCTCTCAGTCTGCTCCTTTCCACACGCTGCTCAAGGCTGCCAGGGAAAAATAGGAAAGAAAAAGAAAAAAGGAAAATATTTTAAAATTAAATCCTGAACCATCTGTTTTAGAGATAACAGGGACCTGAAATAAGGACTGAGATCCCACAGTCCAATATTATTTAATTAAGGTGACAAATAACTGCATAAAATTTTAAAATATTGTCCCATGCTGAGTTCTTAGCTAATGCTCAGAGGTCATGGAGCATGTTTGAGGAAAAACGATGTTTTCTGGAAAACATCTCCAAATTATCAGGAGCAACTAAGAATGGCTTATATATATATATATATTTAAG
>VZTB01008063.1:46179-58838 GCA_013397245.1 Thryothorus ludovicianus | reverse complement strand
CCTGTTCCCAGGCAGCTCCTGACCAACTCCCCAGTTTCTGAACTGGACATGGCCCTCCACGGTGTGGAACATCCCTTTGGTCAGCCCAGGTCAGCTGTCCTGGCCCTGCTTCCCCTCAGATTCTTGTGCACCTGCTCACTGGCAGAGTCTGGAAAACTGAAAAGTCTTGGGTTTAGAATAAACACTTCTGAGCAACAACTAAAACATCACTGTTAGCAACAGCAGTCAGCAACAATATTCTCAGTCTGAATCCAAAACACAGCACTGTACCAGTTAGCAGGCAGAAAATAAACTCTATCCAAGCCAAAGTCACAACAGAATGTAGGTCCCTTTCCTCTTTCCTGGGTCTGGCTGCTTCAGTGCTAATAGCTCAAGAGCATAGTCTTTTACATTAGGGCAAATACTTAAAGTCCCCAATTTACATAAAAAAATGCAAAAGTACAGACTTTATTTTGTTCACTTCATCTTCCCAACATCTCTTTGCTTGGAATGCTGTACTGAAAGGCAAAAGATTTGTCTTTGTCTAGTACATGAAATTTGGTCTTCTGGTAACTTCAGAGTTTAAAAAAAGGATAAATTTCAATGTTTCAGAGCATTAGATTTTTTTTAACTTACAGAAGACAAGAAAGAAAAAAAGAGCATTTTGTACCCCTCACTTCATTTTTACCAAACAATACCTCCTGTAAGTGAGCTTATCAATTATATCATTGGCAGATAGGTGCTTTCAGCTTCCACAGCCATTGTTACTTCCCATGACAAACCTTGGTCCAGCATTCCATTTACAGCAGTGTTTGATTTAAGAAGAGACAAGTCCCTCAAAATGAGCAATGTAGAGATTAAATCAGATTCTTTCCCTTTTTTCTTTTCCTTAAATGATAGCTAATAATGTTTGGCATGTCTTTTTATACTGTTCACCAAATAAAAATTGCTTTCAAAAACACTATGCAGAATTCTACATTCCTTTTGTTAAATCGGGTTGGTTTCATTGGTTATCTAATTGCTTTCATAAAACACACAACAAATGGCAATTCATCAGTTTCATTTTCATGTGTCAGGGATTTTTGGGTGGACATCAACTAATTTTGGAAAATTGCTGCTCTTCCTTGTACCCATTTCTTCCAAAAACTCAAAAAAAGAAGTTGAAAGGAACATACTAATGTCTGCTCCCTGATATCCAGGGATAGTACACATGGGAATGGTTCAAATCTGCATTAAGAGAAATTCAGACTTGATATTTTGAAGCATTTCTTTACAGAATGGATGATAAAATACTGGAACAGGTTTCTTAGAGCAGTGGTCTATGGGTGGTCAGTGCCCCAAGTTATTCAGTGTTCAAGAGTCAAGTGGACAATGCCCTTAATAACACACTTCAACTTTTGGTCAGTCCTGAACTGGTCAGGCTGCTGGACAACATGATTGTTGTAGATCCCTTCCAACTGAAATATTCTATTCTATTCTATTCTATTCTATTCTATTCTATTCTATTCTATTCTATTCTATTCTATTCTATTCTATTCTATTCTATTCTATTCTATTCTATTCTATTCTATTCTATTCTATTCTATTCTATGTCTAGTCTGAGCAATTGTTCATCTCATCCTCTGAGGAATATGTGTGATCCTTGTTTAGGAAACTTTGTAGCCTGTGTTTAGTGAACACTACATAAAATTAATTTGGTTTAGCTGTTTTTCTTATCCTGCTTGAACATTGGTTTTCTTTTTATGGTATCATCTATCAGCCTTTTAAATTCCCTAGCATGTTTCCTTCTTTTGATGTATTTGAAAATTTTCATTATTAGTTTTCATGGCTCTAACAAGTTTCTCCCTATTTTTTTTTTTTCATTCTCTTCTAGCTTCCATTATTGCACTTTTATATTGAACTTGACATTTTATCCTTTTTTGTATCTTCATGTAGCAAAGCCTCCCTTTTTGGAAAGTTGACTTTTTGTTCTTAATACTTATTTTCTTTGTTATTTAACCATGATAGTTGGCTCAAGGTTTGTTTGTTTGGGTTTGTGTGTGTTGGGGGGGGGTATGTGTGTGTTTCTCTTACATTTTGTTTCTCACCTTCTGATTACTGGTATATTTTGAATTTATCTACTGAGACAGTTATAACCAATATTTTCTTGGAAGCATTTTACCTTACCAGCAGTTCATTTTATCTCATTCTAACTTCTTTCATCCTGTATGTATGGATTTCACCTTTAAAGAAGGAGTATCCTCCAAGGGTTATCAGATTTCACTGCTGTATGGCCCACATTGCTCAAAAATGGAACTGCTAATATGTTATTGCCACTTCAGTCTTCTGTCCTGAACCAGGTTGTTACTGATGTAAAAGTCATTTTTTCTTTTGTGAATGCTTTAACTACTCCAAATACAGAATAGCAGTTTTAAAGTGCAGCTTATACATCATGTTCCCCATGTTCACTTTGATTAAGGAGGGTTCACTGCAGATTTACACAATTCTTGTTTTACTTCACAATTATTATAATATTTCTGATCATTTTCAAAGCATATTTATCCTTTTATAATTTGGTCCTTGAATAACTCTACTATTAGATTTTTCCTAATTAATCCAGGAATTTCAATCGGTGAAGACTATATGACACAATGTGACAGCAAATGCTTATTTGACCATTATTTTCTGACATAACTCCTCTCATTTTCACAAATGCAGTACAGTCTCTCATTCTGATATTATTGGACTAAAATAACATACAGCATAATGATTATTTTCTTTATATCAAGTTTCCAACTGGCATATTGAATATATATTTGTCTTATAAAAGTATATTATTCATCATAAATATGCAAAAACTGTGTATTTTCATCATCCAAGATTTTGTAAAAATATAATTGCACAGTAGCACTATATGGAAAATAATTTAATGTAAAATTGCCAGCACAGATAGTCTAAATCCAGCTGCTTATTTTTATTTCCCCATTTATATGAATTTCATACTTTTAGCACTTGTTTCCCCGCTTGCCTCCATTTTTTTTACTGTTGTTACAGCCTTTTCTTTATAACAATCCTTGCAAGGAATGAATTATCTCAGTATCTCTTTTAATTATTCTTTTTTCCTTATTTATTTTTATCTTTATTGATGTTTAGTTCTAAAACTTCTTTAAAAATTAAGTGCTGGACAACTGAACATATTTTTATTCAGAGTCCATATTGCTTGAAGAGCTTTCACTTGTTTTTTGTTAAATGTAAATAATTTCTCTTTATGTGAAGGAACTCTTTATGCCCACCTGCCTGCCTGTCTATACATCCCTGTGCATAGAATTAGAAATATTTCAAAGGGCACTGTCCAAGAAATTCTGATCCAAACCCTGCAGTCAAAAGTCACCTCTGCCATCAAGAATCTTTCTGATATCTGCAAGAGCTGCCAATCACCAGCCCCTCTACTGGACTCTTTAAAAGGCTGCTTCACTATCTTGGGCCTGCTTTGCATTAATGGACTCTAGAAGCAGAATCCCCCTTGTCCTGGTTTAGAGCAAATTTGGGAAGAAACCTCTGGATGGAGTCCCTCTAGAAAGTGAATCCAAACTGCCCGTCCCCATGGCTGGTTCGGGACAGGAAAAAATTTTCCTTGGAGGAAAGTGGAAAAAAGTTGTTTATTTAAAAGGTAAAGCACTCCCCAGCACAATAAATGAACAACACTGAACAGCAAACCCTCAGTGTGCCCCCAGAGATGCCAAATTCAGAAAGTCTCTCCCGTGGCTGGAGCTCGGCTCAGTTGCTGTCGGTCCCTCAGGGCTGGGAAAGGCCGGGCCCAGGCCAGGCCCGGTGGGACACAGGTGGGAGCTCCTGGGGCCCTTTGGGTGTTTAACCAGAGCAGGGTCAAACAGTGCCAAGAAAAAGGAAAAAAAAACACAGTCTGGAGAACTTCTCTGCCTCAGCCAGCCAANATACAATTCAGCATCAACCCAGGACACCCCTGTACACAGGTTTTTTAACTTATACACCAGCTCTCCCTCTTGGCTCTTTTAATCTTCAGCCTCTCAAGCACAAATCTGACAGAGGCAGCAGAAACACAGCTATGGCTTGTTCTTTGACACCTTTATTTCACTGTTCTCCATCTTCATGTGAATGCCAGCTGGGGCCTTGTGCTCCTTCCCACAATCCATGCTTCACATTTTGTGCACTGCAAAACGCATCTCCATGTACACATTTGGATCATTTGTGACAGTAGAGAATAAATAGTACTTAAGTGAAATCACCTATGGATTCCAGCTGTTCCTGAAGTTTTTCAGCTGCAGGTACCATTATTCGTGCCCTAGGAGCAGAAGTAAATAATTGTAAGACAACAAACTATTTCACTGTGGAGGTGAGATGTCTGCAGGCCACTTGTCAGAGGTAAAAGATTTTGAAGCAGGCTGTTTAAGAACCAGAGCAGAGGACCTTGTATTTTGGTAAGAGGAGATGAAAACAGGAAGACAAAATGTCCCATTTTGTGGATTTTCTGTTGGGGTAAAGGCAGACTTTTATCCTGTTATTGAGCCTAGAATTGTGGTTATTTGAATTTTAAATATATAAAGTTCTATTCCTGAACATTTCAGTTCTGTGACTTCCTTTACTTACAGTATAAGCTGGAGACACATTATTTTGTGTTTAATTGCTCATAAATTTCCACTCTTCCTGACAGATACAAATGTTGGGTTTCAGTATTTTTAAGAAAAAAAGTTATTTGAAAGCTGTTCACTCTGATTCCTATTCAAGTTTTTTATGTTTTAGCTATACAACAGAGACTAAAAGGGCCATGTGTTAGAAGATTTTCTGAATTCTCAGTTTCTGGACTTACTTTACCCAGGCGTTGGAGCTTTTCCATGTATTAATGAAGGTATTTGTGGTGCTCACTCAATGCAGCAATGAGAGCAGCCAGCCCAGTTCATGCAAGTGTTAGATACTTTTAATTTAGAGAAGTTATAACTTCTTAGGTTTAGCTTGTAAACATATATATTCTACAACACTATTTGCTAAA
Organism: Thryothorus ludovicianus; assembly: GCA_013397245.1. NCBI lineage: Eukaryota > Metazoa > Chordata > Aves > Passeriformes > Certhiidae > Thryothorus > Thryothorus ludovicianus. Next base: position 53,854 of record VZTB01008063.1, on the reverse strand, counting down.
AGGTGTATTTTTTATGTACATTGCACGTGTTTACATGACTACAAATCCTCGATGTCTCTAACTCATACACAGAGAGCCACACAAGGAAATAATTGAAATAATTCTGGAAATCAAATAGCTCTCAAACAAATGTGTGCATTTTATCTTAAAAAAAAATTCTTATGCAAATAAGTATGTAAAATGGTCATATATCCTTTTTGCAATAGGAAATTCAGCTTACAAATAATTTTATCCTGTTTTTTTTTTTCTCTTCCTTCTGTCCTTTGACTTTCTCTTGCACCATGTATCAGTCTGTGAATTTTTGGCTCTGGTGTTCCTAGGGAGGCCCACAAACCCCTATTCAGACACAGCTGAGAATGGTACTCAGGGGAAGTAATGAGGGGCCAGAGCTAGTGGAGTTGGAAGGCAAAAATTACTCAGGATTTGAGAATATGATTGTGGAATGAAATGGAGTCAAAATTAAATTCTCATGTAAGTGCCACAGTTGATAAATTATGCCATTTGTTTGGCCCCTCTTTCTGATGTGTGTAGTTGGTGCAAGTGTGTTATGTGCTACAACTGTCCTGGTCTGCAATGGTAACAAAAGTGTCATCATTTGTTCTTCTCAAGAATTTGGACATACGTTACTTATTTGCTGAACAGCAAAATTGCATCTTTGCCATTATCTCAGCTATGTGCAAAGGAATTGAGTTGTGCTTTGGGAATGAAAATTTGGTAAAAATATACAGTAAACCAATTATCTGAATGTGTTTGTCCAGATTTCTTTTCTGTATATTTCTACAGATATTTAAATGTTTGGGTTTTGTTGTTTTTTGTTTTTTTATTTTAACCCTGCAATCTATGTAAATACCAAATGATGTATGCATGCAACCTATTAGCAAGCAGCAGAAAGATATATTTGGCACAATATATCCTGAATGCCCAATGAGTTTTTCCCAAACTGGTTCACAGTTTGTGTTTGTCCATGACCAGAAACTACTGTGTAAATCTAGACCACTGCTGATATTTCTCTTTTAATAATATTAACCATGCCAAGTGTGCTAATAAATCAGTTTCAAGTTCCTCAAGCTATATCCCTGATCTGAAGAAGAATCTCTCTGTGCTAAGAAAGTCTGTAGCTGGTATCTGTGAAGTGCCTAGCATGGTGTTTGCTTTTAAGTGACATTTTTAAATACAATAATATTTTTGAAAATCTTCACTGTAGAAATAAGGGGAACTCAGAAGACTGCTGATGCAAGAAAAAACCCGCTGAGATAGTATGAAATTTGAGAACACAGTCATAGCAGAAACCTCTAGCATAAAATCCTAATTTTCTCAGAATAGAATGCAGGTTTTAATTCAGAAAAACTCAAATTACATACTAATTTTGCAGGTAACTTGAAAATATTTTAAAATGATGACATAAACAAAAATGACAGGACTAGGAAAACTTCAGAGTATTAATAGAAATCGCAGTTGTCCACAGGCACACTACCATGTAAATTATCTGTTAATTCAGTAGTCCCTGACAGCTAGTATACAATGACAGTTTTTGTCTGTACTTTCATTAGAACTGGGCAATCTTGGATTCTCAGAGGTTCAGCTCATACCATCTGAAACAGATTCCTATCACCTTTGTTATGAGCATGAGCCATACATGTGGCTTACACATACAGTAGAAAAATGAATCATAGATTTATAGAATCATAGAATGGTCTGAGGTGGAAGGCACCTGTAAAGACCACGTGGTCCAGCCCTGCTACAAGGGACAGGGACAGGGGACAGCTTTCACTAGATCAGGCTGCTCAAGGCCCTGTCTAAACTGACCTCAAGTACTTCCATTGATGGGAAAACCACCACTTTGAGCAACCTGTTCCAGTGTCCCACAGAAAAAAATCTTCCTTTATTTTATCTAAATCTACCTCCTTTCAGTTTAAAATCATTAGCTCATGTCATGTTGCCACACACCCTAGTAGAAAGTCCTTCCCCATTGTTCTAAAAACCCCCTTTGTATATTGACCAAAATACTGTCTCCCCAGAGCCTTCCCTTCTCCAGTTTGAACTCCAACTCTCTCAGTCTCTCTGCATATAAGAGGTGCTCCATCACTTTGATCATTTTTGTGCCCCTCTTCTCAACCTGCTCCAACAGGTCTTTCCTGTGTTGGGGCTCCCAGGGTTGGATGCAGTACTTCAGGTGGGATCACACAAGAGCAGAGTAGAAAAGGATAATAAAACTTGACTTTCTGGCCAATCTTCTTGTGGGGTAGCCCAGGACAGGGTTGGCTTTCTGAGCTGCAAGTCAAGATGGCCATGTCTTGTTGAATTTTTCTTCTGGTATCCCCAAGTACTTCTCTTAATTCAGTCATGCCCCAGACTGTCCCTGATCCCAATGCAGAGCCTTGGACTTGGCCTTGTTGAACGACATGAGTTCCTCACGGGCCCTCTCCAGGTCCCTCTGGATGGCGTCCCTGCCCTCTGGCAAATTGACTGCACCACTCATTCAGTGTCCTTCACATTCTGAGGGAGCATTCAGTCTCACTGTTCTGTCGTTAATAAAGATATTGATAATGAAAGGGACCAGTCCCAGCCCCCTGAGCGAGGCCATTTTTACTGATCTCCATTTGGACCCTGAGCCATTGACTGCAATTCTTTGGATGCAACCATACATCTAGTTCTTTCAGAAACTTCCCCAGGAGAACAGGTGTGTGTGTGGTTTACAACTGGACAAGTTGTGAAGGGAAGGGCCATTGGCATGATAAAAAGCACCATCCCACCTTTCAGGGTACACCACTTATCGGCCTCAAAGCCTAGCTTGCAATCTCTGGTAGTGATTGGTTACCCCATCCATCTTAATGCAGACCAGAGTCGTGCCATTACATGCCCAAAAGCTCACCTTCTCCCCCTCCAGGAGTGAAAACCTGTCCTTAGCAAAGCATCCTGTGGTTTTTTTTTTGAATCATTAGCATTTCAGTCTCTCACAAAAACCAGCTCTTGCTGGAAGAAACAAAATAGTTTGTCTCCAAAGAAACTAAGAAAAAACTTCTTTAACTCTTATTGTAAAGTAGCTACTGATTTTAAATTCATCAGGTTGGTTTTACTTATTTCAGGTAAAAGTCTTGTATGCATGAAAGAAAGACACCATCTGTGCTGCATAAATCACTGCCTTGACTATGCCCTTAATTATTCAGACCTTGGTCTCTTTGCCTGCCTAGACCTTGTGTGAGGGAACAGCCTTTGTTATGCTGATGACAGGAAGGTTCAGTTTCAGGTAAGAAGAGATTTTCCACAGCATGGCTTTTGTTTATGGCTACAAAAATAGACTAATTGCTTCATTTGATACATTTCTTTAATGTGGCTTAAACTCAACAGTTCTTATGTAGGAGATGGACTGAATATGAGACAAGAAAGAGATCAGTCTCTTTTTCATCTCTCTTTCCTTTTAAGTCTTTTATAGCTATATTTCTAGAGAAAGGGAAGCAAGCCCACTTCTTCTGTAGCCTGAATAGAGTGGGGACCAACATAAATATTCTGCAGCCTTTGAAAGTGCAGCTCATGTTCATATTCAACTCCCACCAAAATAATAGATTGATATATTCTCTTTTCCTGTGGCCTTTGTGTAATTGCAGTGTTGATGGCCCTCTCTGCAGTTGCTTTGCAACTGAAAGCTCTGTGGAACATATGGCATCTGTTGACCAAAGATGCCATTCACTTAATTTTAATTCTATGAATCCAGCTTTCCAAGAGGGAAAATTCAAACTACAGAAGTTGCTAACAATTATTTCTTTTTTTTTTTTTTTTCTGCCTCCTTCTCCTGCATTGCACTGTATGAAATGCAGTGAACTGTGAATGAGAAAGGCTGCCCCACGTACCAATCCTCCCAGAGCCCCCTTTGCTCCTGCCCTATGACTCTTGCAATGTCCCTCACAAGACTTCTCAATCCAAGTGCTGGCTAATGGCTGGATCAGACCAGAGCTGCACAGGAACACATTGAGAACAGCCAGTGGCAGAATCAGCTCCTAGAGGATGTGCTCTCTGGCACAAGCCATGGATGTGGCAATCCTCTCGACAGCTTTAGCTCCACTGGCAGCTGCTGAAGAGGAGAGAGGGGACTTCAGTCCATACTGACCCTACATTTGCCTCCAAAGACAAAGGCCAAAGTCAGGGAACCCAGAAAGGCCACTCTTGCAACTCCTTTTCCTCTCTGGTTTCCCATTTCCCAATTTGTACATTTTAGGTGCTCTGAAAAGGATGTACAGGATGAAAAACTTTCATTTGTTGTTGATTTTTTGGGGTTTTTTTTAGCAATAAAGATATGTCTCTGCTTTTCTGGAGCATATTCTCTTTGCATTTAAAAATTTCTTCACGTTTCATGATCCATACAGGCACAGGACCTATGATAAAAAATCACAACTCAAGATCTTTTATAAATGCTTCTTGGGGGTGAGCAGTTCTTATATCATTATAGACACTAACCCCACACCAATATAAATAAGTCAAATAACTATAAGTCAGATATTCATATGCTAGCTCATAATTCCCTCTGACAAGTGCAACATTTAACAAAATTCAGAAAATAATGCCACGAAAGTGTGGAAAACAGTAAAAAAAAAACAGATCACAGAACAGATAGGGTAGTATTCAATGCCGAGGGAGCCGTAATTTTATATATTGGAGGTTAAATGATTTTTTTCATGTAGACACTCTAAAAAGGCCAGTGCGCATTAAACATGAATACTACAGTTTTCAGGTGATAAAAAAATCCCATCTCTGATCTTTTCCAAGATGATTAAGAGGCAGAATATAGAAAGGCAGACACTATTTGAATGTTATATTTCAGGTTCATGAATATCTGTTTTTTACAGAAATGTGGTGTAAAAATGTGTTAAAACTTAGTTCCTCAGATTCTAAACAAATATAGATAACAATAGTTTCTTAAAATTAGTCTCTAACAAAATATGACCTATGAGAGATGAGAGTACATTTAAAAAAAAATCCCTCTGAACAAAGTCGTTCTGCAATATATATTTTCTTGCTGAATGCTGTCAATGTCACCCTCCCCAGTGCTTTGTTTAGTAGTTCTCTAAGGCAAAATTGCTGAGGAGTCGTTACTGTATTTTCATGTATATTGATAGCTCTAATATTTTAGAGTATTTATTTTTGAGACAAAAATCAGTTTGAAATACTTTTTCTGATTACCTGAAAATATCATGGTGGAGTTAATCTGATGAATCCTCTCATAGTAATGAACATATCTTAAAAGGATAGATTGCAGTTTAAAAATTTATATTTCTTTTTCGTCAACAATTAAAATGGAAAAAGAAGTTTAAAAAGACAAACCCTCAGACATGCAATCAAAATCCAATACCTTCTACCCTGAACAAAAAAAAATAAATATCAAAGGATCAAAGAAGCCTGAACAACTGCTGCTCTTGTGCTTTGAATACTAATATGGGCTGGACTCTGGGTTCCATCTGACAAGGCCATTAATGGACATCACTGTAAAAAGAATTTATGTTCTTTGACAGACTTACTAACCTCTGATTTTTCACTCTGACCCTTTTCCAGAAACTTCTACTCTATAACAGGAATAACTGAGGAGGTTGTGTTAGAGTATAGTACCAGAAACCAAAGCTGTCTGTGAAAAAAATATCCAAAGATTCCCTCTCTCCCTGCTTTTGGAGCAGGAGCTGGGGTCTCCCTGATGATTTAACTTGCCTGCTCAACTGGCACTACTCTGCACTGCTGCAGCACAACACTGCACTGTGACATGGGCAGCTTTGGCCCCAGCCCTTTTCTGCTCCTGTGAATAAGAGATTAAGGAATGCAAAAACCTACTTGCATGCCTCTGGGGGCTATTGTGAAGCTAAGCCAATTTCAACTTTAAGAAGCACTATAAGATGTTAATTTTTTTTTAATGATTGAAGGGTAATATTGTATCAGCTAAAACATTTAAGCAAAAGAAAATGCAGTAAATTAAATACAAATCATCTGTGTGCTTGAGTTAAAGCTACAGGTGGAATATTTCCATTTCCTTGATTATGATAGGGTCCACAGTGCACACATTCTGATTAATTGCATTTTTTAATACACCTAGCAAATTAAAATTCAGAAAATTCTCATGGTGCAATAATCATTCTCACTGGTCTGCAAATTTCATCTCTTATTATTTGGAAAGGGAAAAGTCAGTGAATTACAGCTGTTGCAATTTATGATGATAATGATGGTTACTGACATTATTATGTGCTTTCACAGACATGCTTGAAGTCCAGGTTGAGGGGACTTGGCAAATGTGATTTGTCAGAGTGAGAAAAAATCATCAAGAGCTCTCTTCTTGTATGTTGCAAATGCTGAAACTCAAATTGACTAAGATATTCTGAGAGCTCATAACTTATAAGCAACAAATGCAATAAATGCAGTCACATTGTGTAATCCTAGACTGTTCTTAAAACATAGCTTTCCAAAGACGTGCAAAAACACTTTCAAAGACATGAAATTCTGCTGCTGAGTTAACTGACATTGCAGTTTTGTTTCAGTAGAGTTTTCTGTGTGTTGCCATGGGGGAAATCTACTGAAACAAATTCACAAAGACTCCTCAGTGCTCAGGTGTCCCAAAACAGGACTTGTGTTCCACCAAATCATTCACTGATCCAGGCTTCTCCTCCTGCAACTACATGTGCTCTTTCTAGATAGGCATAAGAAAGTCAAGAAATCTAGGAATTAGGCAGATAAGGCTTCCATGCTTCCAGTTTGTTCAACTGTGCTCTGTCCTGCTACTTTCACTTCTACAAATTATGAGCATGTGTGCACAAGTGCTTAACAAAGGATTTCCTGGTTCAGGATTACATGAAAGCCATATCTCAAAGGAGCAAAGCTCTTTTGTGAAATACAATTGCAGTAATCGATCAGCTTGATGTTTGGTAAATGTGTTCTTCATTATGTGCATCACTGTAGAGAGCTGATTAACTCATAGGGACAAAAGGTTTGCTTGACATTGCTAACTCTGCCATCTTTCTGTTTATAGTGCTAGTCAGATAACTTAATTCCTCAAAAAATTAAATTTATAATAAAAGAATCCCTCACTGCAAGTATAAAAAATAAATATCACCCAAAGGGAAAACTTGCCAATCATGGCTTCATTTACAATAAATACTCATGTCACCTGGACATGAATTCTCCTTTAAAAACAGTAATTTGGTGAAATGAACAGGATTCCAGTGCCGATAGGAACTGCAGGAATCCTGTTTGGTTACAGCTGTAGAAATCTCACTTTCAGTGCCTCTTATCTGGACAGTACAGCTTTCAGAGGCATTTGTGCCTTCTGGACTCAGAGATATAAAGTTGCATAAATAGCTCTAGCCTCAGTGCTCCAAGGTAGAATAAGGAGATTACTGTTCTTTTATTTAAAGAGGGAAACTGACTGACCAACATTTAGGAGAAAATTGATTCTTTTTTCCCCTGTCAGGGTTAAGACCCAGCTAGCAACCATATCCAAATGCAGGAAGTCACTCGCTCCACAACAGCAGGATCAGGGAAAGAACTGGAATGGTGAAAGAGAGAAAACTTGTGAATTGACATGAGGAAAGTTTAATAGGGAAAGCAAAAGCCAAGTGCACAAGCAATGCAAAGCAAGGAATCATTCTACTGCTTCCCATGGCAGGTAGGTGTTCAGCCATCTCCAGGAAAACAGGGCCTCATC
>VZTB01008063.1:3997-39411 GCA_013397245.1 Thryothorus ludovicianus | reverse complement strand
TCTTTTTTTTTTTTTTTTTTTTAAGAGAAAACTTGATTATAAATATACATTTTTGTTCTGTCATGTCACTGCTCATACCTTTGCTTAGATTCTAAGTGCCCTTACTATTTCATACATATTTCAGGACGTAACTCCATTGTTTCTTCTCCCTGCCTCATCTTTCTGTTTTGTTTTTTTTTTTTTGTTGGGAGTCACTGGGATGCATTCTCCACATCTTTGGTCTGAATGGCAGAGCTGCAGGACCACATAAAGATTTTGGGCTGCACCTGACCTGCCCCTGAGACAGCCACCCTTAGACCTGGATGGCAGGGGCTCAGCCCCACGGCTCTTACAACATTCCAGGAACACGCCAGAGAAAAACAGCAGGTGAGATCATGGTCTGGCTCACGCTCTTGGCAAACCCTGTGCTGGCTGTTCCAGGCCTTTCCAAGCAATTTGTAGGTGTGTGAATATTTTACCAGTGAACTGCTGGCCAAAGCACTGCTGCGCTGCATTTCCGTGCCGAACGTCTTGTCTGCGGAAACGTCTGGAGGGCAAAAAGTGGAATTATTTGAGAGAGCGTGTTTAGCTTACATGTTGTTTGGCTTTAAACTAAATTAGCATTCATTAAAAACTTAAGGAGTTAAACCTTGATTGCTAACAATTTACCATTGTTGTGAGAAGTATTCATTTATAAACCAGTATTTTGTCTCTACTCAGTCTGCTGGGAGTCATGTCTGAGAAAAGAAACGCTTGTCTGGAGAAGAGGCACAATTATGTGTCCATTTCATGTACAATTACACTGATGTTATAAATACTAGAACAAGATCCTTTGAACCAACTGAGTAACATTCAGTCATAGGGACCTTTAGCCTATCTTTGGGTTCTCTTTCTCTATCTCTCTACAGAAAGGAAGGAAATTTTCCTGTTTTATTTTAGAACAGTTTCCTATGTATGTGAATGGTACTTCTTTTATCCTTCATTCTCATGTTTATTCTTTTAAAACTTGAAAATCTAAATGTGTGGAGGAAATATTTTATTTTATTTCACCTTTGTAACGGACAGTTACTGAGCTCATTTTTCTCAACAGGGAAACAGACACATTCATAAATGTTCATGCCTAGAAAGTGAACTGGTGGCAGAACTATGGTCAGAACCTGTGAGCCCTGTTTTTGACCTGGAAATAATTTTCTGTTTTGTCACCAAAAAATCTTTCTGACTTTTGAAGTTTGAGTATTTTATTGCATTTACAGAAAAAAAAAGTAAAACTATTATTATATGGTGCATTGCCAGAAGAACTGTGCTTTCATATAGCATTATTTTTTCTTTAAGTGTCTTGATAAATAAAATTAAGATTGTTTACTTGGGAAGTAAATAGTCTATTGGAATGCTGTATCTTTCTAGATTTGTATAGCCAACAACCTCAAATTTTGTTTTTCTAAGGATAGAAAATCTTCCTATATTATCATAAAGAGTAATTCTACACAGTATTGCCAATGCTATAAATAACAGATTAACAGAAGAATTATACAGTGCAGGAAATCTTGCAAAGTAGGTATGTGTACAATATAAACTATGCTAGACACAGAAAGTCAAAGAGTTCTGATATTCTTTGCATTTACAAGTGAAATAAGGTTATTCTCCAGTTCTATGTGAACCCAAAAGAAAAAAAATTGTCACAAATAGAATTTACTGAAAATATTTAAATTTACACCATCTAAAGGTCTTGTCTATGGATGTTACTCATTTCATTTATAATCTGGCTCTAGACAGTGATTATTTTCTGAGTTATGTCACCCGTATGAACTCCTGCTCCAGTGCTCTTGGTGGTCCAAGATCACAGCTTTAACCTCCACTGATATTCAGAGAAGAACCAGGGGAATCTGGAAATTCAGTGGAGACTGCATTGGACTTTTAGGGAGAAATGTTAACAGCACTTGCATCCTTTTAAAGAAAACAGAGATTCTGAGGTAGAAAGTGAGCCTTATTCTGCCCTGGGTGCTGTCATTGCAATGTGTAGTGTCAGTGCTGCTAAATGCTGTCACCAGGTTTACAAGTCTGTGTATGTGGATTACCCAGAAGACACATTCTCCTGCACAAATATACATAAACACTATAGGATATGCATTAGCCTTTAAAAAAAACCAAACAAGACAATCCTGCTGCTGTCAGGTCCAACAGCCCTATCTAGCAGGAACAGGACAGGTAGCAGGCATTTTCTATTTACTCATCAGTTCCTTAAGATCATTGTAAGGCCAAAAAATCCTAGTTCTGTAAGACAGGGTTATTTCTCCAGTTGTTAAAATCATTAAAGTAAAAGAAATGTTTGTTTGATGGAATTTTACTGCTGCAGCTGTGAAGACTAGGGAAGATACAATTACCACTTGTTATTTTTTCAAACAGAAAGGAAAAAAATGGAGAGAGGTGCTGAAAGAGAAGGAGATGCTGGGAGATAAACTCATTTCAAAAATACTGGCATAAGCCTGGTATTATTTTATGTTTCCTTAGAAATTATTTTACTCAGAATTCTGTGAATAATAGAATATTAGTCAATCTCTGAGATAAATTACTGTAAGGAACAATTTTCAGTGATTAACAAATGTTCTGAATATAGGGAAGTATCTTTTGCAATCTATAATTTCATTAATTTAGATTTCAGCCCTTAACTCTGCGCTTTCAGGAACCTCATACAAATGATCTGCAAGAAAGCAATACAGTCATCACCATCATCATTACCGTCACCATAATTTTCATTTTTCTCTATTATTTTCCAGCAATGTATGAGGCAAAATCAAACAATTCTTGAGAAGGAAAGGCTCCACTGTGGTTTGCATAAGTAAATTAGTAGACTGCATCCTTGCTGGTGGAGTGGGTGATGGAGAAAGAAGCCAGAGAGGGAGAGGAGGCAAGGGAGAGACTGCCAGCTTCTAAAAATTAGCTAAAGAATCACACTATGCCTATCCAAGTTCAAAGACAATTTTTAATTACTTCAGGCATTTTCCAGCCTGGATGGTGAGCTGGTACAGCAAAGAATCTCACTTGTAGAATTTAGTGCTGGTTTAGATAAAAATTGAACCTGCCTAAATCAGATTGCAGAGTTAATAGTGAACTAAAGCATTTAAGTCCTGGACCTCTGCATTCTCAAGGGCACTTCATGAAATTTGAATGCAATAGAAATTCCTTCTGTCATCTGAGGTATTTGCAGTATTCAAGAGCCACACACCTGTAATTACCACAGAATTGTGGTGTGTTGTGCTGCCAGCATCAAGATTTTGGAGTCCGTTTTTATTTTTCCTTAATTAAATACTTAATTTGATTAGTTATCCAGGATATACATGTACAAGGAATTATAGACTTCCACAATTTAAAAAATTAGTACCAGATGGCAAACATGGAGTTTTTGTATTTATGCTTCACTACTCTCTAAATCTATTATATGCCTTAGTTTACAAATTTCTATTTAATGCTTCTCTAAACACTTGTTGTACCTTGGAGGCATCAGGATTTAAAGCAGACAAAATTTGGACCAAAGTGGGGAGGACACATTGTCCATCCTTGCCCCAATTCAACTCTTCACCAGTAGGACTGGAATTAAAAATTCCAGTGAGTTCTGACCAGAGACCTTACCCACTAGCAGCACTGCTCTTACAAATCTAAAGTCCACCTAAATGTACAGCATGAAGGCCACGTTTGAGCAGAGACAGGTGGTATTAAGGTCAGCTCAAGTGTGTTGCAATGTAAGACACAACTCCAAGACTCCAATGAGGTACAGATATCAGGAGCAGGAGAAACAAGTGCCCTCCAACGCCCCTTACACTCACTTTACTTGTATTGCCACCTACAGCTTGAGCTGAGACAAGGCCAGGCTGAAACATGAATGTTTTGGGATGTGATGTTAATTCTGTCTGGAGCCAAATGGAGCCATGGCAGGGCTATCAACTAGTCAGTGCCCCTTGGTCTCAGAACACTCCAAGCTGTCTGCCAGGACCTGTCTTTTCTCATAGCACTCTTCCCAGAATACCTGACAAGAAGCAATAAAACAACTCCTACACGTGTCCCCTGTACCTGTCCCTGCCTCTCCATGTACCACACAGTTCGTGTAAAGCCTCAAATTTGAAATGCTCTGAGCTTCAGCTGTGACCTAAAGTGAACAAAGCAAATGCCATCCATACCTCTCAACACTGTTAGTCTTGCTGGCTGTTCCCAAAACTCGATGTGTAAAACAAGTTTTGCAGACTTCAAGAACATTCAATGGAGTGCAAATCTCTCCTTCACTGCTACAGTGCTTATCTTAAGAGAAGGAGGGAGATAGCAGCAGTATTTTCTTCTTTTGGATGCTGACCTGCTGATTGTTGGGGAGCTAAGGCACAGGAAAGCGCCTGTGGTGCTGCCCATATCATTCCACCCTGGATAAATATGTCTTCAAGGAACTTAAAGGCTGCTACTCTGGAAATTGTCTTAGGTGAAAAACGTGTACAACAGAGTCCAGGCCTCAGTGAATTTCTCTTATCTTTTCTTAGACAGCAAGTCGCCTGCACAACATAAATGGTGATACTCCTAGCAAGCTAAAAGGTTGCTGGGAAATTTTTAACCCTCCTCTTCCTTCCTAAATTACTTTTACACCATTATACGAGTAACCCATATGTTTTAATTATGATGATCCAATTTCTACTTATACTGTAGGACATTAATGTCCCTGACCCACTATACAACTGCACATCTTTCTTAATCTGGGTCCTAAAAATTTTAACCAGACCCATTTCACCCTGAGCAGTCAACCAGAGCCCACATCCTCCCTTCAGGTCTATTCACAAAAGGAATGAGAAAACATTGCAGTCCTGCTTGTAAAAGTTGTGTTTACTGCTTGGTTTAACCTATGCTGCACTGAGGTAAATCCAAGAGATTCTTAATTATGCTGAGTCACAGACTGTGTTTCTCGTTTGTACTTTTTAATGAGCCTTATCCAAAGTGTTGCTACTAAAGGTAACATGACTGTATTAATTATCTTTTATAAAAATTTATGGACATGTCTGCTTTGCCTGACAATAGCCTGCATTTGAGTGCATCTAGGTTCATAGAAGGAGAAAATATGCCAGATGAAAAAAAAAATAAATACAAAGCCCCATATTCCTTAAGAAACAGTAATGCATTTGGGATACTATGACTTGGTTTGGAGTTTGGACTTAACTCTAGTTTCCAAAACTCTCTCTGGAATTTATTCAATTAATTCTTATAGTCCTGGTATAATTAGCATATATAATTATATATGGTATAATTAAGCATATATTTTTAAAATCAGCGATATAAAAAAAAAAAAGCTACAGAAATTATTTGAATTATTCAATACCAAAATTTTGCTGATTCAGGTAATAAATTGCTCTATCTAGGTGGAAAAGATGACTAATTTTTGTGAAAAGATCTGAATTAAAACATGCTCCTTCTATATACTTGATCTGTGTAGCTGAATTGCAGAAAATGTGTTTGAGAGGGGAGAACAACAGGCCCCAGGGAAATCATTGAATGAAAGAGTGAAGGTCAAGAAAACTGAATAAGTGAAGGGTGATACAGAGGAGCAGTCTTCATAAGGAAGAATTAAACAGCCCAAATCAGGTTTTTGCTTTGAACTTGTTTTGGGAACTCTACAGTAACTTGCCTTTCAATCCACTATAGAAAATCTAACCAAACTTCAGCTTTTGCAGAAACTCTTGGTGTGATTTTGGCTGGTGAAGATATATTACAATATATTACAATATATTACAATAACAAATAGTCTTTTTTTTAGAAATTCTTTAGTATATGTTACTGCAGTGTGATATACTTGCTGCATAATACTGCCAAGCTAGGTCACTGTGGTTGCAAAGACATGAAAAGATTTTTAAGGAAATTAGGGCTCTCGTCACACAAAATATTCCAGGTTCTGCAGTTTATGCCACCCCGTGAGTCTGGTGCCTGGCAATCCCCGAAGGTTTTGCTGAGAAACTTGCTCCTGACACTTCAGTGTCTGGTTATGTCTGAGGGGTGATACGGAGTACTCCGTGCTGCAGCTGAAGCTGTCGATGTGGATGTTTTGCAAATGAAAAGCAGGAGCTCTCACCTCTTTGCCTGCACTCCCGTGGGGAAGTAGCGGGAGCAGGAGACCCCGTCCCAGGCGCAGTAGGGGTCCCGGGCCAGGCAGCAGTCGGCGCAGGCTGTGCCGTACATGTCACACTGGTGGAACTTCACCTGGGCCACGGCTGACTCGGATCCCACGTAGAGCTGTTGCTGCAAAACATACACCACACAGGATTCCTAGAATGTCCGCTAAAACTCCTCTTCCCGGTTATTTAAATTGTCACATTAATCTCTGCTTGCCGGTTGTACGTCCAGCCTGCGACCTGAGGGAGGCAGAGTTACTCTGTAGGAAAATATCTGATTTCAGATTAAGCTCTCCTGCTGAGGAGAGAGAAACAGAAAGGTAAAATGAACAAGATTATTTTGGCACTTCCTCGCTTCTGAAGTTTTAGCTTTGTGTTTGAATAGACAAGGGTTTTACATTTCTTTTTCTTCATCAAGATATTTTCCAATGCCTCCTCCTTACACTCCTCTGTCACCTAGCTGATGTGCAAAAAAAAACCCCAACTTGACACAAAAGACTTTAAACAATAAAGTTCAAATATGCAACGGTTACAAGCAAACTCAATTTTAAAATGTGAGTTTTCAAGTAAATTTAACTCTTGATGTGGCTCCTTAGAATACAGTCACATATTTACATGTACATCAATAATGTGATTTGTATAATCCCTCAGTGCACAGGGGAGAGATAACATACAGACAGATAGATAGATATTTAATTGTTTTCCTGTTGCTGTGCAGTCTTTCCTTACAAATTATCTGGTCACTATTTACTTCTTTATTTGCAGGGCTTGAGTGGGGTTTTTTCAGTGCTAGCACTGATTGTTTGAATCTTTTGAGTTCACAGAGATGTCCATTTCAAATCAAATAACAGATAATCAATTTAATTCTTCAGATGCTAGCACACTAAATTCAAAAGAGAATAGAATTGAATTCTATTGAATTGAAAGGAATTTGAGAAAAAATCTTGTTGCTGATAAATGTAAATTTTCTGAACACAGAAATATACATTGTGTACTGCAATAGAAACTGCTTATTCACAGTTCACTTCCAGAGTTTTACCAGACAGAAAAAGGATTCCTAAACTATGCTCATCCTAGTGGCCAAACTTAGTCGATAATTCCTACTCTTTGATCAAGCTGTCAAAATCTGGTATTTTAAAATGACTTAAAGCCGGAATATACTGACACCTCATTTAGTCTATCACAAAATATAAATTTTAATCCAGACAATCTGTTCTTGCTCCTTAATATACTTCTTATATCTTTTTAGATCATAGAAATTTAACTTTCAGAGATGCCAGAGGGAATTAACCAGGAGAGGCTGGTAACAGCAATGCTTGAAGAATTTTTCTGGTGAGATAAACCAGATGATAGTAGCAGGAACTCAATCTGCCAACTGGAATGAAGAGAGAACCTAGGATACCTGCTTGAGGAGAATTCTTTGCCTGCAAGTGCTGCAGTGTGATTGTCCCAAAAGACATGAACTGCACTTTCAATGAGACACAGGAGATGAGATTTTCTCTTTTATCTTTTAGCAGGGGTAAAGACTTCTTTAACTCTTGGTAAATTACAGAGGGAAAAGGAGCATCTGATATCTAGCCAGCTGAACATCAAAGAACATTCTTTCCCAGACTCTGCAGATAACAAGTTCAGCCCTGAAATGTGATATTTTATTGTACCATGACTTGGTGAAGACTGGTCAATGTTATAAGGATATATATAAGAATATATAAGGAGACATAGGTAACAGGAGGGTCTCCATAGGCTCAGTAACTCCAAGTTCAAAAGAGATAGTGAAAATGCTTACTTCTTTATTTGTTTTTCACACGTGTTCAACTAAGTTACATTTCTGCTGATTTTAAAGATAAAACTACTTGGTGCTAACTCTCTCCCTAACACATATTCCAACATTTAATCGTCCCCAGTGTCAGACAACTGTATCCTATTTCAAGAAAAAGTTTCTCTACATTCAGCATTGGTTTTTTTATCTGCTATTGCTTTGCCATCATTGTTTAAGGATCCTCATATACACAGTAGAAAGTCACTTCATAAAATATGACTCTCCTGTTCTCTCTCAGTCATCTCTTTGATCTCTTGGAAAAGTAAAGCTACTTTTACTTCTCACAAGTTTTTTCTTCAACTACTGGGTTGCTCTGGTGGCTTTTTCACAGTTCTCTCCAGATTTTCCAGATATGCCTTGAATTAGTAGAGCTAGCACACCTCTTGAGAGATGAATATAACTGAAGAATGCTACTTCAAATTTTATGATATCTCCATTTTACTCTTTAAACATAATAATTGAACCATGATAATTCATTGAGAGTTAAAGGTAAGGCAAACCTTTAAACCTTTTTTAAAAAGACACTGAGTTTTTCTCCAAATAATTAGGTGCAGTGTTAGACATTCAAGTCTCCAGAACTGCTTTCACAGTCCGTGGGGAAACGACTGAAGTGGGAAATAATTGAAAATACTTCAATCCAAGTCCTCCTCTGAATTACCATCACAAAACTTTGACTTTCTGCCTTATCTTCAGGAAGAATGGAAGTTGATTAGAGACCAAGACTCAAATAACCCTTTGGGGCACAGTCACACCTCCTAATAATGCAGCTTTCATTCTTAGTTACTCATGTTTCACTGTGTTTATGTGCACTACATTGTACCGGATGTCTAACATCACTGTTGGACATGTTTAACATTAAGATATAACTCTCCTCGGATGTTTATAATGGCTCCATGCTGAGATGATATGATATGATATGATAGGATAGGATAGGATAGGATAGGATATGGATGAGAATCTGCCCACAAGAGTAAAAAATTATGTGTTTATATCAGCAAAAACATTCAGAAACTCAAAAAGAACTCAGGTCCAAACAACCCTACAGGGCAACTGAATAAGTGAGAGAGCCAGCAAAGCTCTTTTTGCACTGATATCCCCATGGGGCTGAAGTATGTCTGCATTTATCAACAAAGAACTTTTCTGTGAATTGCCATATCCACCAAACTAATCCCTACTGTGATTAGTACAGCATTTACTTATGAAACAGAGTGGTTCTTGGTTGCTTTGATATGCATGGGTTTGTGAACTAAGGATATTTAACACTAGAATTGAAAAATACAAATGTATTATGAAGGAACAGAGCATAGAACCATAAATTTGAATTACAGAATGATTACAGGTATCCAACCAGATCTCATTATAGAAAATGTATATTTGCCTATCTATCCATGCATCTAGCTCTGTGCAGTGTACAGCTTCATTACATTTGAGTCACAATCATCATATTTTAAACTTGTAAAATACTTACTCTTTTTGAAGAGATTTCCATCGAAATAATAGGAACTGGTATCTAAAGAAAAAGTAAGTAGTTGTTTGCTTAGAAAGAATATCTTTTTGCTATGAAAACAAATCAGGTAAAATAGTATTGGTATTTATTACATTCAGCTTTGCTGGATACTCTGTCTTTCTTTAAGAAAGATGTGAGGAAATTGTGACTTTCAGAAGTATTGCTTTAAAACAACTTGTTTGGAAACAAGCAGCCAACACTTAATTCAGGATTATCAGAGCTACAGGAACACTACAATTTCCCTGTCAAACACGACATTAGCTCTTGCCACCCCTGAATGTCTTTTGTCCTGCTTGAGAGTGACAAGTGGAGTGTTCTTTGTAACAAAACATTCATTGAAGATAAGGTAAAAATAGCAGGAATTCCTTCTTTTACCATTGTCCTCTCTGCCCTTTGCTCTAATTTCTTGGAGTAATACATAGCCCCTCAGTGTTCTATTGAAAACCAGCTTTATCAAAGCGGGCAAATTCTGTGATTTTTCTTCCCAGGCAACAAATCAAGTTACACTGCCTAAATTCAGGTACCAGATTTAAATGTCTAACTTTTGATATTAGATTTTCCCTAAGGTTTGAAACAGGTTAGCCTCCCACTTTATTTGCCTAACGTGACATGATGAGAATGCTCACTAAGAGAATTTAATTTTGTTAGCTTTGTCACATGCCAAGCACTGAGCTTTAGTCATAGGTTATTCTTTAGGAGAATGGAGTTCTGCCTCACTAGGACCTGTGTTTGCCCACAGTAGAGACAGCTTAACTGATTCACTCTTTCTGAGTGGACTTTTTCTATCTGTATTTCTTTTAAGTTCATTTAAGACTGTAGTAGGCACATTTTTATGTGTGAAGTTATACTTTTTTAATTACTTTATTGAATATGAGGGAAAATTAATCAAAATGCAATAAGTTTCTAATTAAAAGTCACACTACAATGTCTAAACACATAACTAGAAAGGCAGTAGTCATGGCTTTCTTCAACATGCTTTGGTATTGGCACATTAGAAAACCTTCATTTGAAAATGAAGGTTCCTGTCATAAAATTGTTAGATAATTAGAAAATTTCTTGTTCACAAGTATCACATATTTGACTATCCTGAGATTTTTTTTTNACAGCTCACCTTGAATACTTGCAGCTCTTCAAGAATCACTTCTTCCATTGATTCTGTCTCTTGATTGTAAATTGTTATGACTTTCAGCACAATACCATTATCTGGACAAAAATTTGAAACAAAACAAAAGTAAAAGTTATAATTGGTTGAAACTTTTCTATGGCCTTCAAATACCTGAAATGACTTCTTCAAATTGATAATGAATTGGTATCTACATATATGAAAAGTTAGTTGCTTTGTGCTATCATTAATGAGGATTCTCACTATTAGAAAACAAAATATATGACAATTTGTCCCTGGCAAATAAGAGTCCACTTAGACACTTGTAAGATACATAATTAATGGTATTTTTCAAACTTTGGGTCATAACCCATTGTGAATAGCAAAAGGATCACAGAGGGCAGCCATATTTCAGAAAAAGAAACAGGAGTATGGGGAAGCCTAGTGCATTGAGGAAAGCAAGTATAAAGCATCTTTAATTATAGGATCTGAGTGTTTATGCTAGAGAGAAAACTACTAATATCATTAATTGCTGACAGCAGCTCCCTTCCCCCAGGCAAAAGTACAAAAACCTTCAGGAGTTCATTGTGCACAATTCTCACCCTTCTCTAAGGAAACATTGAGCTACTGTTGAGCTGAAGGTGTCAGTCAAAGGGAGATGAATCAGATATAAGATGCACATTCAAAAAGACTAAGGCAACTTAAATTCAATTTAGTTTTATTAACCTGTCTCTGCAACTCCTGCAGAAAAGTAAAACACACAAATAACATCTGGTCGTCTACCACTTTGGTTTTGCCTTGCTGACTATTTATAGGAAAACCTTGCTCTCCTTGATCTGCAAATCTGTCATCAACAATGGTAAATATCACTTCCTTTCTTCTGTTACTTTCAGTCAACTTTGATTTACAGGGGACATATTAAGCAGGGAAGCACAGGGGAAAATCTTCAGCAAAAGATGAAAGGGTGAAACAAAAAGAGGAACCATTAAACTGGAGTCATACACCATTTTTCAAAGAGAATACGTAATCAAAGGCAACCATTTTGTAGTAGAACAGTGAAAAGAATTTGTATTCTGAGCTCTGATTTTCATAAGTCCCTCTTCAAATCCTGCTGACAGAAATGTGAAAGCTCTGATGTTCAGACTTCACCTTTGATGAACCTTTCTAACCTGCACTGTTACCCTAAGGAAACTCTCAGCTGTGAGATGCTGCTTACTTATGTTACATAGCAGGTGTTGGAATGGGATTAAAAAAATGTACCAACACTTTCCAACATTTTATTGCCCAGAGAAGCAGCGAGTTTTCTGATGGGAGCTTTGCTGGAGCAGGATTGCAGGTTTCATTTCAGAGTTTCTAAAACCCAAATTCTTTTGCTGGAATTTCATGTCACCTGAGATCAGCTTGAGAACAGGCAGCTGTTGGGGGCCAGTCCAGCACAGCTCGAAAGCACACACTTAAGCCATTTGGGATTCAACTTTGCTGAACAAAAGACTTGTGTACAAGAATATTTGACACAATCTTAATTTGAAATGCAAGGAGAAAAATATGAAGGATGTAGGACTCACTTTAAAATCTGCTGTACAGAGATAAGTGACTCATGATACAATGTTTTACAGACCATGGTTAAGTCCGTTACCAAGACCATATTGAGGGAATTTTAAACCTTAGAAAACAGCTCTGATATAAATAGGACTTTGCTATTCTGTGAAAGTGCTTTTCTTCAATGTTCTCAACACTGAAATGTACTTATCAGAGGAATTTCAGTAATAAAAAATAATTCACTGGAACTGCTTTCCTAGACAAATTGGCCAAAATGATTTGTGATACCATTCCTGTTGTTAAATTGATTAAATGTGAATGTAAGAATCCTTGGGTATTTTCCAGACAGATTAGATGTGACTTAATTCTTGTGTAGTTCCAGCCTTTCCTCTTGTTTTCTTAAGTTTTTTCTATTTTTCAAATATTATTAGGGTATTTATTTTTTCTCTGCTTTCTTAGACTTAGTGCAGGTATGTGTTATATTGTGCCTTTATTGTGTTTGTTAGGAAAATTCTTAAAAAATTCTTGTTAAACAAGTTCTATGTATTTTAATAAAATGTCACAGAAGAAAGCCAAGAAAGTTGGCAGGATACTTCTAACAGTTTTGGGTTTTTTAAAATCGGGCATTTCCTCCTTCCTTCCTTGAGCTGTGTTGTAACCCAAATCTGGAAGCTAGCAGGTTTTTTTAATGGTGTCAGCTAGACTTGTTGTCTCCAGAAGTGGGGAAAAGAAACTGTGGAATAAATCCAATAACTTGAACTGACAATTTTGGAAATCATATCTCCTTTTTTTCTCTCAGGTCTCCAAGTCCCAGCTCAGATGCATGACAGTGTTCCGAAGTTTAAAAAATAAGGCTGGTTGCTCTGCAATTTTTTTTTTTTTATGTTCTTTTTTGAAAAGAAATTAAAATGGAATCCTATACTTGTTTCTCTTGCTAGTCTTTAAATGTTTCCCTACCGTTACTTTCATTTATAATGTTAGCATCATGGTGAAGCACATGTCTAGAATGACTAATATCCTCTGTAAGATGAGACTGGCACAAGCATGAAAAGTTGCTAAAAATAAATGTTGCATTGATTTGCTTCATCCTAGAGAAAAAAAGAGCAAACAAAAAAACCAACAAAACAAAACAACTTACTAAATTATAAATGTAAATACTCTTTCTTGCTTTCTTTTTTTACCTGTGCCAATGAACAAAACATCGTATTGCCCATCTTCAGCTTCCACTCTGTCCACTGCTATTTGTTTAAGGTTGTACTTTCCATCTGTTTTAACTAGTATTGGTCTCTTATGAACAGGCCTGATGGGCTGATACATCAGTGGATGACTCCTGGCAAAATGGACTGCTTCATCAGGGTAGTCTTTTGTGGTAGTGTACAGCCCGCCATTCACCTTGCTGGCACACTGCAAAAACATAAAACACAGATTATCCTGAAAGTTTGCCCGAGAAATTATCAGAAAGGGACAATTGAATTATCCCTCAATTGTTTTCAGGGATGAAGGCAAGTCTACAGAAAACCAACCACAGCAGGAATTAGGACAGTGAATTTATGCATATGTGGATTATTAATCATGAGAAGAAAGGAAATGCTAAGCAGTGCCTCGACACTGTCATGTTTCAAAAGAAAGAGTTTGTCCCTATTTGGCATATTATGACAGAATAAAGAGTAACACTTTTTAGATTTTGACAAAAGCCATAGTGCTTATGTCTTCCCCAAATTCATATTGAAGGTGTAATCAAAATGGCCATGGACAAAGTAGAAGAAAGGGCTTTTCTATCCCAGGAAATAGAAAACAGCCATGTGAAGTCATGTAAAGTCAGCAGAACACTAATTCTTGAAATCAATCTCTACTCATTATTTTTTGATTGCAAAATATATTACCATAAGAAACTAAGCACACTTAAAAATTATGCCATCAGCAACAATAATTCTTGATTTCAGGCATTCTAACAGCATTATGCTTGATTCTAATTCCTAACTCTCGATGACAGTATTATACAGCACAGTTTAGCTTCAGATACCAATGTTTGCACTGATCAATCTACCAGTTTACAAAGCAAATAAACTTTATGTCAATGACTGATTAAAAGAGGCATACTACTTCAGTCAAATGTGCAATTAGAGATAATTTAATGCATTAAAGAGAGACGTTAATTTTAGGATGCTTTGTGAACGAGATATTGTTTCCCAACTGAACATAGATCCTACATTTCCAATTTACTTCATGATGTCTGATTGAAACCATTTATGATCAAGCTGGAAATATTTCAGTAACCATTTACTTTCTCCAAATATTCGTAAGACAGTGTGGTTTTAAGAAGCATTTCAAGCAAAGCCACAGTAGCAGCCTTTCTCTAAGTAAATTGGATTTTTCAATCAATAAAATGAAATACAGTACTCCTTATGTTTACTGGAAACAGTAATTTTAAACCTGTGGCCAGCTGTAATCGACAATAACAAACTCCTGTACTTGTCAAGCAGAGTAATGTTTGTTTCCACTTTTTGAATTTAGCTACAGGAGTGTATTTGTTCAGTGTTGACTCAAAAGTAATTGCCTAATCAACCTAGTGATGGAATTTTACCAGTTGTTTGCAATAAAGAGTCAGAGCTGGAACATGAAGACAGGCTAAACCAGTGCTTCCCATGCACTGCACAACATATCAAGTGAATAGACATTGCCAGGTTCCCTTTGCAAAGTTCTAGTCCTGGAGAGATTTAATAAAAAATAATCATTCGCAGGCTTTTCATTTTAATTAAATATAATCAAGTAGTCTAGAAAGGAAACAGTAGATGCAGCTGTCTCTGAAGTCTATCAACACCATTTTTTATGCAGTTGATATCATTTCCAGAAGCAACACAACGTAAATGAACTAAAAAACCAGGAGAGATTATGGCAAAGGATTGTGGAGTCTGACAGAACCTGTGGGACACTTAACACTGGCTTTTTGTTTATTTAGCTTTAAGCTCTACTCTCACTCCTCACAGACTCATTTTTCACTCATTCAATGAGTGCTGACTCTCAGAGATGCCCATTAGTAGGGTTGTCACTCCTGAAATTGGAAAGGTAGTGGGATTTAGATCACCAACGTGCTGCACATTGTTTGGAGTGTGAAGCCTGACATTTGGCTACAGCCTCCTACACACTTTCTCTTCATGCCACTGGATAAACATTGAAAAGATCTCTAAACTGTGCCCCAAATGAGGAATTAATTAATGCTCTGTTAGCAGGCAGAGTCATCCACTTCAGCCTCTGATGTGCTCTGCAGCATATAAAGGGAACCAAAATTAAATCTATTAGCACCCAGGATAGACCTGCATTCTCAGCTAATTTTTCCCTGATATTGGGAAATTACTTGTACTCTTCTGCTCCTTTTTGTGTTTGTTCCTATGCCTTGCATTTCTGGGGAGGTGACACTCTAGTCTAGACCCAAGCATGGCCAAGGAAGAGAAGCATTGGAAGCAAGTGGAACTTAGGGCAGCCTTCCTATAGATCATTGTCAACCTTGCTGAAGTGCTGGCTCTGTGTCCTCTCCTTCCTGCCAAAAAGACACCATTAAATCTTCAGTGCTGGGAGATATCAATGTAATAACTGCAGTCATTAATACCGAATTCTTGCCTGTATTTAATGCTAGTCCAAATAACATATGTGAGGTGCTCTACTGCCTGCAAAAAAAATTCATACCACTTAGCAAACTTGGATCGTATCATCTTTGCAAAACATACAGCTATTCTGCAATCCATGCATAGTATAGTCATTATTTGGTAAAACTGCAAAACCCATACGTTTGCTATACAAAATATCAAATAGGAAACCAATAATTCCTTTGAATTCAACCATTTTTCCTAAAACGTGATTATTTATTTATGTGTTTTTCTATCCTGACTCAAAAGTAATAACTTCAATTGATGTCAAACAAACAAAAAAATATTTGGTATTGATGTCAGCACTGCTACAGAGGTAGCTCATTGGCCAAGATTGTAAAATCATATTCATAATATTCAGATCCTAGATAATCTCTCTTATGGAGTATCTACTTCTAAATTTTGACTTCTGTGTGCAAATATTAATTTTAAGTTATTAATTT
This sequence comes from Thryothorus ludovicianus, assembly GCA_013397245.1. Lineage (NCBI taxonomy): Eukaryota > Metazoa > Chordata > Aves > Passeriformes > Certhiidae > Thryothorus > Thryothorus ludovicianus. The sequence continues at coordinate 23,244 of VZTB01008063.1, read as the reverse complement.
AAAATTACAAAAGACATGAATTTGAAATCATACTAGGGAGATATTAGGAATGAAGGCATCACTGGAACAGAGTAGGGAAACTAATAGGCCTTTCCACCTCTCATTCATGAATTCAGTTATATATGAATTGTATGCAATGCTGATATCTGGAAATGTTTGCTTTTAGTATAAAAGGGAATATTGATTCTGTTAAAAAAGGGAAAACAGCACTGAAAGGAATGTCCAGCAACTGTTCATTCCATCTTTAAAGCCAAGAGAATGAGCCTCTAGCTTGAGCAGGGATTAAGAGGTGAAGTGTCAAAACTGGAGGGAGATTTAGCCAAATAGCTTTAGAAATGCCTTTGCTCAGAGTTAGAAATCTGTCCAGTGCTGACATAACAAGGGGGAGACCATGAGAGTAAACAAAAGCAGCTTTGCAGCATGAGTGTTGCCATGGGTGGGTAGGCAGTTGAAATCCCAAAAGGTACAGGGCAAAAAAGAAATCCTGGATGTGCTTCCCTGGGTTAGGCTGGCATTGCCCTTCTCCTCCTGTGGTTGTGCCTGCTCTGTGAGATGGTGACAGGGCTGCAATGCCAAGGGCATCTTGGACCTGCACCAACAGGGACCCTTCTCACCCCTCCAGTGGGAATGTGAGTGCCTCGCTCAGAAACTGCAGAAACACCTAAAAAGACACTGAAACAGGAAAAGGGCTTGAGGTGGAGATTACTTGTGATGTTCTCGAGAAAACAACATAGGAATCCCTTGTAGAAGTTAATTACTTGTCTCTTAAGTCATGAGTCTGTGATTTCCTCCAGAAATCTAAACAACTCTGTACATGACAGCACCTCCATAGGAGCTGAATGCTCACTATAGTAATTCCCATTTAATTGTATTTTTAAAATATGTCCTATTTCTTCCCTTCAGTTAATAGCCGTTGAAAAAAAAAAAAATGTTTACGAAGAAACTTATGAGAAAATTAACAAAATAAATGAGTGATTTTTCTGAGTTTGGTTTTTTATTGTGTTTTTTAAATATTTTTATATTCTTTGTAAAGGGTACAGAACAAGAATGTTGATAAGCTCAGGAACCTGATTGAAGGGTAGTAAAATCTCACTCTGTGATGTCTGAAAGGAAATCAATGAACTGTGAAGGTGCCAGACCATTGCTTCCAAAGAGAATCAATCTTGAGCAAAGGACTTTGAATAATGGAGAATTTATGCATTTATTCTGATTAGTTACTTTTATTAAAATATGTCTCATTTCTTACCTGCTCATTGATCTAAATTACAAAAGTATTTAAATCTGATCTCCTTGGAAAATGAGGTGGAAAAAAGGAACGAGAACCACCTGACATTGAAATAGTGGATTCTCTTGTTCTGTTTCTTGCTTTTTGGTTTTTTTTTTCTCCCTTTAACACTAGTTAAATGCTCCAATTTCCGCACATTAAAGAAAGAAATAGAGGTCCCTTCACAGGTAATGCACTTAATGTTTCTGGATGAAACTGAATGCATCTAACCCCCCTTCTAGACCTGCCTCTTTCTATCCCTTTTGCCTGGAGTTCAAATTTTGGAACCTTAGGACCTTTACACAATGTTGATAAAATCATGTCCCAACAGGATTTTGAAAAATCTTATATATTTAATCCCACTATTTTCTTTTGAGAATTGTATGGTTCTAGTACTTGATTAAACCTTTTGCTAAACTATTCCACACTTTTCCAGGAATAGCTGGAATATGTAGATATTCAAAGAAGTATATCCTGGGCTGTGAAATCAGGAAAATTTGTACATTAGCAGCAGTCTGCTTTTTCTTTCAAAAATCATTTACAAAGCAGATGAAAATAGACTGTACTTACTGAGCCAGGTCTAGGATAAGGAACTTTTCTTTCATAGAGAGCCCAGTGGTATTCAGGTCCTTCTTTATGAGCATATGGTCCATTGAAAGCTGCTCGGACACTTGCCATGTGGTAAACACATATAGCATATCCTCTAAATATATTGCTATGAGGTAAAATTTAAAGACATTATTAAAGTAATATGTCACATTCTGTCCAGACATAATTATGTAATTAAAAATAAGTCACGTTTTAACTTATTCTTTTTATTTCAACATTACTTATTCTTTCTTATTTGCTTTTCTTTTAAATACTGCATCCAATGTTCTTTAAAAGTCTTTAATTGTTTATATTCATAACAGTACACCAAGGAAACTCTGTGTTGTTATGCCAAAATTTGATGCTGGTGTACAAAAACTCTAAATTACTTGTTTAGAAACAAAGAAAGCAAAACAGACTGAACTCAGGTCCTGTATGTTCTTGATTAGTGACTTAAACTGTTGACCATTTTTCTTCTTTAATATTTTTCCTATTTTTTTAAATTTTTTTTTGAAAGGTGGGACCCAATCAATGCTGACTAAAATAAAGTCCTAAAATGAGTCCTATTTCAATTGAGTGGAGATGTTGGTTGGTATTATTAGTCAGATAAGATCACTTAATGTTGAAAAATTCAGATAAAAGTTTCTATTTTAGTTTTAAATTTTATTTTATTTTATTTTGTTCCAGAGGAGCAATTCTTGGTTTTTGTTTGGTTTTTGAGGTTTTTTTTAAGAAGTATCACTGCTTTCTCCAAAGAGATTATTTCTGAAGACTGCAGAAGGTGATCCAGAAAATTTCAATTTAGTGCCCAACTTTCTCTATTGACATTGAGTGTCTGCAGCCCTAGAGGAGCAGATCTGCCTTTTATTATTTAAAAAAAAAATCAGGAGAAAGTGGCAAAAGCATAGATGCTCTTTTCTACCAGCAACATTGCAGCTGATGCTTTAGGCTTCACTAAGAAGTCAGTAGGAATTTAAACTGCTGTCTACTTAACCTTGAATTACATTGGAACTCTGGAAGGAAGACAGGTGGCTCTGAGATGCTGTTCTTATAAGCATGCAGATGTGCATATACTTTAACATAGGAATTGTTAAGCTGAGAAACACTTCATTAATTTGTGATTCAGGTATACTGAATCACAGAATGAGCCCCTGAGTGTTATAGAGAAGTTTTTATATTAGCAAGGAAGCCTGCTGTGACTAGAACTGAGATTAAACTGTTTACTACATATTTGCTAAGGGATATGTATCATCCAACTTCCATCTCTTTAATAGACTGTTCAAATATACCTCTATGGCTGCTATTATTTCTTCTAGTTGTTTACCTTGTCGTGTTGAAGAGGCCAAATATCACTGGATTTTTGTTATCACGAGTTTGCAGCAGAAACACATCCTCTGTAAAATATAAATGCAATGTTATTGTTAAAAACTTACTTTTCTCAGCCTGCCAAAAGAAAATTAATTGATTCTTAAAAGCATAATGCTGTTTTACTCATTTATTCTATTTAATTTTATGCAGATTTTAAAAGTAATCTTTAAAAACCATGCAGTATATAAAGGAGTAATTGGTGATAGTGATACTCCATATGTGTAGAACTTCATATACTTTGGAAATGCTAACCACCATTCCTTGATAATGAATACAAGTACAATATTTGACTGTGTGTTATCATGAAGGTACATGTTTTTTCCATGGTTTCAAGTTTGTTACTGCCTAGGATATTTACCTAATTCATCAAAATGTGTATCAATTCCATTTTTCCCAGGCACAGAGCAAACTAGTCTGGTTTTGAGGAAAGTGGTCCATTTATTGACGAGCATTCTCTGGCCTCCCATGTCATTCTGTGTAGAGAGAAACAAATGCCAGTGGTAATATGAATGAGTAAGTCTAGAAGCACAAAACATCTCTGATGAATTAGCTGCTCGTTATATCTTCTAATGTTGAAAGCATCCATTTTCAAACCACATGTCTATTACTAAAATTATTTCTCCGGAGTCAGTTTTCAAGTATGATTGCACTGATCAAGTCCAGGTCTCATTAAGATCTGAGGTTTCATAAGAATTTTTTAATTCTTTACCACATCCCTGGATAGTTTTAGCTATACAGCTGTTCTAAAGCTTTTTTATATTGCTCATTTTTGCAAACTAGATATACTGAGTACACTACTGAAATTTAGCTTTGCTATAATAGCTCAGTGCAGGGTTAGTTCAATGTATCTGGAAACTGAAGCCCTGACTCCATCTATAGACTTGGTGCAGCTGGGGCAAGTCTGAGGCAATTATTTACATGGTTTTCTATCAATGTCAACAATTTTAAATAACACCTGCCTTGCTATGGCTGTCACACATTTTTCTTGCTCTTGCAACAGTTGGGAGTTTCAAGAAAAGGGAACATTTAGTACTACTTGCTTTAGGTAGCATCCTCAATCTGTGGCCTTATATTCAAAAACTCTGAATCTGTCTGCTGAAGTCTCTGAAATAGGGTTGCAAAGCTCTCACAGAGATCTCTTTTCCTCAGAAATGTAGAAATATGAAGAGTAGAAGCCTCTGTGTTGCAAAACCTGCTACAGCTCAGATGAAAATGTAAAAGCTGGGGAAAAAAAAGCCAGTTCTTGAATCACCAGCTTGCTATTTTTTTGATATTCACTAAATCAAATCTGAATTATGACACACAGCTGTGAATTTAATGGCCAGATAAGTTTTGGAGAAGTGGAAGAAAATGGTCAGCGGGGTTTTGGTTTAACCCATGGCCAGAGATAAGGCATCCAGGTGGATATATTGCAGAGTAGAGGAAACTATTGAAATAATCTATCCAGGCATATACTTAGAACATAAGACAAAGAATTCCAGCTTGGATCTTGACACAGGTTGGAATCCAGAAATCCAAGTGGCTTTGTGAACATTAATGTCTGAGGCTACAATTTAGTACTTTGAATGCATCAGATGTTTTTAAGTTATATGGGTACCTAAGAAAGTTTAAGGGGCAGTATGCTGGTGAGCATACATAACAAATACCACTTATTGAGATAAAAGAAAATAATTAACTTATATCTTGCTCTTTGCTCAATAGTTTTAGGATCCCCTAAACTATCCCCTAAACTGTATCCCCTAGAGTTAGGAGGGGGAATACAAACTTTTTTTTGAAAGAAAATCAAATATTAAGAAACAACATTATCTTTCCTTTAATCAAGCTGATGTAAACCCAGTGGGAAAATGAGAGAGCTCCTCTCATCAGCCTTACTGTAGTTGGTTATCAGAAGAGGAAGGTACCCAAAATTCATCAGTGCTTAGAGAGCACCAATATGGGCAGCTGGGAGATTACATGTTGAAAGTGCTCCTCTCAACAACTTCCCAGGATCTTATTCCTGTGCGTGGGGCTGGGGAGCCAAAAAGGGATGAGAGAACACACCAGGAGGATGGCCTGAGAGGGAAATAAATCATTGAACAGAGCAGTACAGGGAAACAAAGTCTTCCCTCATGATCTTTCCGCTCCTTCTGGAAATATTTAAGTCGGTTTGTGATAATAATTTCCTGGAAAATTCACCAGAGTTTCTTATCTGCATAATCAGAGAAAGGACCTTACCGCACATACACGTCCCACTCTGGTATATATGGCATGAGTGCTTGTCTCAGCTTCCAAAGCTTTTTCAGTAAAGAAGAAATATACTTTGTTATCATCGTGGTCTTCATTGTCAGGAATCATGTATGAGCCAACGAATTTTGGTTCTTTAAAAGAAAACAAAAAGGAATTGAGTATAGTTATTAAAAAATTGCCTTATTTTTTCAAGCCTTAAAACCAGTTGATAGCAGTCAAAAAATAAAACTTGAGGTAAGAGCTCTGTCAGAGAGCTATCTAAGGGCAATTGGATGACAGAAACAGTTAAAAAAATATGTTTTGGTGATTATCTATAGAACATGTGGAATAGATTAATGCTGAAGTATTTTTATACCTCCAACTGACAAATTAATATCCCTTTGTATTTTTGCAAAAGACAGTTTTCCAGTCCCATTCTCATATATTTTAATTCGAACTGGGCTAAAACCCGACACTAATATTTGCATAGCGACCTCTGATCCCATGCAAACCAGAAATTGTCTGGCCATCTGCAATCTCTCTGGTTTCAGCTCCTCCTGCTCCCCACACCTTTCAGCAGGCGCTCGCTGTCGGGCTCGGTGCGGAGATGGGCGGCGCGGTTCATGGAGCGAAACAGGGCAGCGTCTCTGCCCCAGTAGTCGCTGTAGAGACCAGTGAAAAGCTCACCACCTGTAGAACAGACATTAAAATAAACTCCAAAATGAAACGATTTGGTAATACTCTACATATTAATTACATTGCACCTGATAGGAAGCACATTATAAGTAAGGTTTATGCTAATCATTTGGCTGAGGGGTTTTCCAGCCAGCCTGCTGGAATCGTCCAACTTCACCTGGGATAACTACAGTTTGGGAATAACTTGCTGGCTAAGGGAATTCCATGTTCAGTGGACACAAAAAGAGGGATATTTTTCTCTGGTCCAGCAATAACTTGTTTTCATAGCATTGAAATATTTACTAGCATAAGGACAGAACCTGAGATTTCATCCATCCTCCACACCTGGTGATTAATAAATTTTGAAAACTTGATGAAAACAGAAGTTGAGTCTCACTTTCAAAGGATTTAGAAGGTATTCACAAATTAAGCAATCATCAGAAAATTTAGAAATAATACACAGAATATCAGACACTGTTGAAAAATCAATATGAAAATAGGTAAAATTTAATGTGTTCAAAAATCAAGCCTATCTCTGACCCATCTAAAATTGTGATATTTTACCTTGGTAAAATGCCATCCGTAATTCTGCCTTTCAGTTTTGTATGGACACTATTCCCCTTAACTGGCTAAGCATTAATAACTTATCTCATGTCCTTGTGGACTTGGATTAGAAATATTTTAGGCCAAATTTAAGAAGCAGGCAGCTATTGTCACTAGGTGGCATCCTTATGCTAGAAAAGAACACAAAAGGAATTCAACTGCACAAGGAGAGGAAAATAAATTATTTTCAGTTGAAGGCTAATCTGAGTGGAGGCTTCAGTGACACAGTTTCCTGTGTCCTAATCAAAATAAACACGACTGATACATCCAAATAACATTTGCTGGGATTTGTAAATGATCATTTGCAAGTTTCCCTCACAATGTGTTTTTTTTGTTTTTTTTTTCTTTTAAGAGAGACATATGAATTGAATGGTGGAATAATTGTGGATGATTATTCATAAAAGTTAATAGTTTGGCAGCTGGGGTTGGTTCTGACATCTCTGCTGAGCTAGAGCTGACCACAGTTTTGCCTTAGGCTTCATTATCTACAGAATGGTTATTGCCCTGGAAAATACATGGTCAAGATTTAGTGTAAAATACTTGCAAGAGAAGTAAAAAGTATAAATTATAGCATCTATAGAAGTTAAGATTGCCCAAAACTAATTGAAAACTTTATTTTTAAACAGCACAGCGCTGCTTAAACTGTAGAATTTGCTAGTGTCTATATAACTTTATTTGTTTCAAACTATATTCACAACCCTAATTAATGAGTTACATTATTCATATATCCCCCTTTGGGAATGCTATCGGAAAAATATCTCAGACTGGCTGGTATTCTTTTAAATTTGGTGATGTATAATGCAAAACAGGACATTTTCTCTTTTCAGAAGTATAATGAATCTTGGAAAATTCATCAGTTCAGGGTAAATGATTCATCACATATTGCCAATGATCAGGATTGACACCTGTGAGTCCAGATGTTCTGAAGTTCAAATATGAAGTCTATTCCTTCTGTTTGACATAGGTATTAAATATTGTTATAAATAACTAATTTGCTGGAATGGCAATCTACTGTATACTAAAGAAGTTATGACTGATTGTATCTGTGACATCCTGAGGGGAGAAAATAGAAGTTCCAGTCCTGGATAGATATTTTACAGATACAGAAATTAAATCTGATTTTTACACTGAGCTGTTACTAAAGTAACTATAAGTATCATGTGTGAGCAGACAGGTCACTTCACCTAAAAATGGGACAGCGCTTGACAAATGTGGCTGTCAAATATCTCAGCACAAAAACATTCAGCACAATTCTGAGATATTTTGCTCTTTTGACCCTAAGAGGATTGTCTCTTGTCATTTTCAATAGTCTCTTGTGTAAATGTAAATTACAAATTTTGAACACTGCTACATTTTTACAGGCGCTGACCAATTCTAGATTTAGAGATAATCTAGGATTGAGGCTTGAAGAATTCTGGAAAGATTTTTATGTTTTTTCTCCTCACTTGAAAAACTTCTATCACACATTGCTTCAGTCCTGTCTTGGTTGCAGGTTTCATACTGCTGCATATCACACTGATTAACCTCTACTTTCCAGTGAAAATCAGCTGAGTAACTTCAGAGACCTTCACTACTCTTCCCCTCATGCAGTATAACCTCAGATTAATGTTAAATTGGTAAAATGTCATTAATTTGGTCAAAGTTTCATTAATCTGGTTAACAGCCCTGTTAATCATGTTCTAAAATCAATTAAAAAAATTTTCTTTCCTTATTTAAGCAAGCAAAAAACTCTCATGGACCTCAAAGACCAACTGTAGCTCGTGATACACATATACTTTTTATATAGCATTTTTTCATCTTTTAGCTAACATTTTTCAAGCTAATAAATACATTGAAATTCAATGGTAACAGTTTGAAAATACCTTTGTTTTGCCTTTTATTAAAAAAAAATCCAACAAATTAAAATACAAACTTTTTCTTCTAAAACCTTCAAAATTCCTAGGTGACAACCTCAAAGCAAAACAGATTGAAGCATTTAAATTAAATTACTCGTATAAAAGATTTCTCCAAATGGGCTGCTACCATCTTAAAAGTGGCATGATTTGTGTACCTGCATCAAATTGGAAGGTACAATGCAAAGACAAGCTATTATTCATCAATAGTCTTTTTTATGTAAATTGGAAAATTTATTTTATGAATAAAGCATTAGAAGGTAATGAGTAGAACATAAACTTCATCTTTCATGCATTTCTTGGGCTGTCAGTCAATTATTACTCACATGACAACTAAAATCAGAAGGCTAATTCACATTTTAGGAGATTTTTACTTTTGGCAGTATGAAAACAGGAAATTAAGAAAAACATCAAAAGCAACAAACTATTGTTTAACTGGTAAATTAATACCTCTGTATATTTGTATTTTCAGTCTGTGAGTCAAATATTTTGTCCTTCGTTTTGAGGAAAAATGTATTTTTGTCTAGACTAAAGAAAAGATGCAAGTACCTAACACTTAAAACTGTAAAAGCAGAAAATACTTTTGGAATGGATTCCCTGGATATTAACCTATTCAGATGCAATTTAGATTTTTCATCACTTTCTTCTGATATATTACAGGTAAGAATACGTGGACATAAACTAATTTCTCAGCTAGTGTGGTCTAATCTAATCAGTGTGCAAGATCTGGTATCAAAAGCAGTTTTGGCTATTGAAAGCAGATGGAGGAGTTCATTAGGAATAAAATTCCAAAAGTTTTATGTACCATTGAGTTAAACATAAACATTTTATTCAGCTGTCTGCCATCCAACTTCTATTCTGTTTCCTGATGCTGGCAATAAATTAATTGACTGTTCATATATTGAGAAATTCATAACAAGCCACTTCACTAGTGGGTCAGATAACCTACAATAATGCTTACAGCAGCACAGACATTTCATTTTAAAGCCAAGTCACAAACTGTTGTTTGCTTGGAGCGGGTATTTTAACTCTTGTGTTGACATATATAAAGATATGCAGAACAAGGGATTATCTTTCTTCCTAAATTAATCCAGCTAAATCTGGTTCCAATTGCTTATGGTGCAAATGATCTCTCAGGATCAATATTTTAAAAGCTTTTAAAACTTTATGAGAGGTATGTAAAGTTTTCTTGTTAGCCTAATCCTCATTGTTAGTGAATGGCCAGGCTGGTGTAGGTTCTGTGTTAATGTGAGGGGCTTTGAATATTTTCCCTAAGAGGAAGGAGGTGCTGGGATGTGCTTTGCTAACAGGTTTGCATAAAACCTTTTCAAGGACGTGCACATTGGCTGAACCTGCATCAGAGAGTGCAGACAGCTCTGGGTGCAGCCTCCAGGATCATGCTGCCTTCATACCAGGAGAAGATTTCACTTTCTAAGAAAATTGAAGTGCATGAAGAAGAATTAAACCTCCAAGCTCTGGAGGAAGGAAGGCCAGGCCTGGAGGGTGGGTGGTGTAGTTTGCATCTCCAGTCATGGGGCAATGTCCATCATGAGCTGAGCTCAAGGAGCATCCCTTCCTTGTCAGTGCATTTGGCAATAGAAATCTCATTCTCAAATGTCAGTTAAAAGATTATTATTCACAGTGTTTGCATCTAGGCCTTCCAACCTTTCCAGCTGGCTACCTGCAGAGATAAAGGACATGCATCCTGGAGTCTAAGGGGTAGCATTTTAATCTGAGAACTGTATGTCTCTGGGTAGTAGAAGTTGGTAGAATAAAATAGAATAAAAGGAAATTTAAACTTCCTTAAGGTATTTTCCCTAAGTGTTGGAAGCATTTAACTCCAATAGTTAAAAATATGAAATAATAATTAAAATAATAAGATCTTGGAAGAATTTTCTTATGCTTTTAAAATATCATTGCACAATAACTTGTAATTGCAGAATTTCTTAATGGATGGCTAGAAAAACAGCCTCTAAATACTTTGCTAGTTTTGATGAAGAGGTGAGAGTTTGTCTATTTTTTGGTGCATCAGTGATCTGATAAAAATATTATTTTCTCCTCTTATTCTTGCTACATTACAGAATTTTTAGCTTTGTCAGATTTATTTTATAAGTCAATGGACCTCCAAGACTCTAATCAGCTTTACCAAGCAACGGCTTATTTAATTGTTTTATCCTTCAGATAAAAATATGAGGATCCATAGGACCTCCCATAATTCAGGCAAACTCTTAAAGCTCAGTGGGACAATCTGGCTTCCATTTAAGCAAATAAAATTCACATTGATCTCACAGTAGGAACATGATCAGGTTAATTTATTTACTTAGTTCTATCTGTGGAAAGGCTGAGAAAGACTTCAAGATTATACCATGAGGTTTCAGGCCTACAGCAATTCCATGAGTCTTTGTTCCCAGGCTAAGCTGAGACTGGAGTCTGTCAAAAACTGTAGAAAAATTTAGAAATAAAAGTGGGACAAAAATATGACGATCTGTGTTTCGTGGATTTTGGAGGGTCAGGCAAAATACAATATATTTTTCTGATTCTTCTATGACTGCTTAACCCACTAACTTTTAAGAATTAGAGCTCTAATTTACTTTTTTTATGAAAATGAAGAATATTTTTATTAATTGCTGCAAAGTGAAAGATTTGTCATTGCTGAAGATTCTTCTTTTAATTAATTAATTAATGTAAATGAACAAATAAACTTAGCATGCAAAAATACAACTGTCACTCATTATCAATACTTCATCACCACCACGGATGAGCCATGCTACTGTAGTTAATCATCAGATAAATTTGTTGTCTAATTTTAAGATGTAGAGACAAATGTAAATATCAAAATGTTCATAAGATTCTCTTTTTTAACTCTGAAAAATAGAAAAATTATTTAATTTTTAGCTTCTTTTTCTAACTCTTTCTTTTAATCTATATCCCTTTGAACCCTCAGTTTTTGTTTACATTTTCTAACCTCAGAAATCATTGTGCTACTCCCTAAATTCATCTCGTTCTTACCGTTTACCTCTTTTTCCAGGCTATTTTTAGTCAATGTACAGTTAGTTAAGAGTGCCAAGACTGCTTTTGCTTCATCTCACTTAAAATCTCACTTCTTAAAATGCTTTAAGAAAATATTTTTGAGGAAAGCCCATATGGTTTTCTATATCACAATTTCAAATATCTCAGTCCTATAGAGATACACTCCCAGCAAGGCACAGAGGAGCACTATCTCAGCACAGCTTCCTGGCATGGCAGAACTTAGACTGAATTCTATTTTTGTATCTTTTGAGTGTCAGATCAACTCTTCTAACATAGAATCACCAGTTTGCAATAGTTCTGTTAAAAGGCAGCATTGAAATGAAAAAAAAAATCTCAAAAATGGTAATTTTTAAGAATCGATACAAAACCAGTTAATTTCACATTTTAACAGGGTGCTTGTTGCTCACACTCATGTCAGTAGATGGAAATAAAAGTGGTGTAAATGACTAAGCCAGTCATGCCTCTTTGCTTTGAAGGAAAGCAGGAAATGATTATTTCTATAATTACACAACGATCAATTACTTTCAGGATGGCACATGTCATTCAACATTTCACTTCAGTGAGACACCCTTGCTGTGGTTAATGCTGCCTGGAATGTAATATTAATGTGGGCAGCACCACGAGGATTAAGTCTGACATGTGGAAGATTGCAAAGGAAGGCTGGCAACACTTTGGAGTGCTGAAGAAGGAGACTCAGAATGACAGATTGACAGGACTGTGAAGCTTGTGACATAAAGATCATTACCAATTAAGATGGAGGTGAAGGAAGAGCTGGGGTCAAAAGGGCACCTGCCTCGTCCTCTCTCAAATTTGTGCGATTCCAGTTGAAACAGATGATCCTTAAAAAAAACCACCAACAATTACAACAGAAAACACCATAAACCCTACTGGCAAAGAAACACAGCCCTTAGAGACAAGCTTTAACTTTGTTATACCTTTGTAGAGGATTGACTTCGTTAGGGAGAAAACACAATTATAGTTGCTCACTGGTACTAGTAAAAATTCTCTGGGTTTCTACAAATCACATTTGTGTGTGCTCTGCCCAAAAAGAATCAGAAAAATACGCACTAAAATTGCACTTATTTCATTTCTGTGGGAGTAGGGAGGAAAGATTCCTCTATCTTTTCTCCAGATTATCTAAACAGTAAATAGATATCATACCATGGAATGTGTTTTCTCCCTTTAAACAATTTTTTTTTCCCCAGTAGTTGTTAAATATATCAGACTGTGTTATCTTCTCTTCATAGTTTTGAGATGTTTATATATCTTCTTCATAGAAGTATGTTTAGGAATGAATCCCCAGTTATGGTTTTCAGAGCAGATGTGATTTCTTCAGTGGATTTAACAGAATATCAGTTTAAAAAAAATATTGGCAACTTGGTTTAATTTGTCTGTATAAGACTGTAAAGACTGAGAAAGGAATTTAAAATTTAAATTTTCATTTGCAATGGTACATTTGTCTCAGCTTTCACAGAAAAGTCCATTGATGTTTGATTAAAATATCAAGTGAGAGCACAATATTTTTAATTTAGATATTAACAGAACAGCATGCCACAAAACACAGAGATGGGGAAGAATAAAAGGGCAAATAGATAGAAAGCTATGAAAGCTTGATAAAAAATATTCCACACAGTCATCAAGTGGCTTGGTGGCTGTGTGGCATATTTGGCAAGTAGCAAATATTTTGATAATTTAGTAGCTCCAGTTTTGTGTAAAGTTTTACTCGAAAGCTCATTGAAATGCAGATGATATCAATGTATTGGATAAATGTAACCTACCCATTTATTAAACTAAATCTCAGGTTCATGTTCCTAATATACGTGGCAAACATTTTGTGGGGCATAAAATTGCATGCAACAGGAAACCAAATCTCCCAGAATTTTGAGAAGTACTTGCCTCAGTCTCTCCCTTACAGAACACATTATCAAAAAGGTCCAAGGGACATTTTATGCTTAAAAATCAGGTTTTACTAGACTGGACTTTTCACATCTTAATTAGACTAACTCAATACTCTCACAGAAAAAAGCTTGAAAACCTACAACATTTAAAATTCTCAAGCGAGTGCAATTGCCCCAGAAACTAAATGAATATTCTATTCAGGTGGCTCCATGAGAGTTATGCTCTCCTGCAAAAAAAAAACACAGCCTAAAAAGACAAGAACCAAAGATGCAGAAGGTGGAAAACTGGAAAGATAAAAATAATANCAGCTAGCTAAATCATACATGTCATTTTGCTGCAACTTCTGGTCAAAAAGAAATATTCTCAGTAGTAAGAGAGCCTCTATTAAAAATGGGTTGCAACTCAGACTGCAGTTCTGCAAAAAGAGGACATCTGTTTCATGTGTACTTGCAGTGAAAAAGTCATAAAATGAAGTGAAATAAAATAAAATAAAATAATAATTAAATAAGGGAAAATCATGCAAATTTTAGGTAATGGACCTAAAACTCAAGAGTGTTGATAATCTCACCTCTCCAGAAGCTCCTTTGTTGGCCTAACCCTGCTATGTTAGTGCCTAGTTGTTAAAGCTGATGTAGCAGAAAATAACTGCTTTGGGTAGAGTCTGATGGTGCAGGAATATTGTTTTATGCTGTATCAGCAACAATTGCAAATCAGCAATAACTATTCCTCCTCTGCTGTTGGGTAAATGTCAAACAATAAAGAAATATTTCCCTGTGTGTGGAAATCTCAGTCCCATTCCTTACTTTTCAAACATCACATACCATGTATTTTTCAAAACTAAATACTGTTGCATTTTGAGTCAACAGTAGATAATAAAAGAGTGAGGTGAACTCAGGAAGGAAAAGAAAAACTTTCTGAAATAATGTAAAAGTACATAATGGCATAAAATTTGATTTAAAGGAAATATTTCTAAAAATCATCTGGAGTCAAGTATTCTCTAGTTGGGTATTCCAAATAAAGTTACTCATGAAAAAGATTCTCCTCTGGGACCTCAGCTAAACTATTTGTAAGTGAGTTGTTTCAATAACGATTTAGAAGTAATAGGAGAGACAAATCAAGAGTTAACAATTGATAGATTATTGTGGTCTTCATGCTTTCTGCTTACTTTTCCACACATTAAAAAAAAAATTAAAAAAAAGAATGTGCCAATGCAAGGAAGAAGCAATAAATCAGTAAAAAAATCAGTAAAAACTGATTACAGAAAAAAACATACTCAGGTGAAGTGACTGTGTGTGAGAATAATATTGTTTTGAAACCATAGTTAAAGAAGTTGTATTATCAGTACTTCCTGATTTAGAGTTTGTGGCTCACATCCCATCCTACACAGGGAATAGAAACTGGAAGTTTTTCTGCTGTTGGAAGAGGCATAATCCCACCAGATCATCACAAAACACACTTCATATTTTGGTCTTCCCCTGGTAAAATGCCTCTGGTACTCAAAGCAGGGAGATGTGGCCAGTAGAAGAGTCTTCTGGATGATGTGGAAGAACTTTTCATCA
Organism: Thryothorus ludovicianus; assembly: GCA_013397245.1. NCBI lineage: Eukaryota > Metazoa > Chordata > Aves > Passeriformes > Certhiidae > Thryothorus > Thryothorus ludovicianus. Next base: position 8,161 of record VZTB01008063.1, on the reverse strand, counting down.
CTTTACATAAAATTCTACCAGCACAACGACAAAGCTACTAATGTAGTTAATAATTTCCTTGAGTACCAGAATTAAGTCAATGGTAAAGACAAAACCATCTCTTTTAACATACATAACATGACTCTTTTTAAAACACCTAATGATATGACTGTGGAATGAAAAAGCTAAACAATATGCATAATATCCATTCATTATCTGGAATTTATGAATGAGGATTGTAGCTTAAATATATAATCTATTGTTAACACTTGGGGTAGACAAAAAATTTGATTTCAGTGCAATTTGGTGGAATTTTTAAGAGGAGGTCACTAGTTTTGATATAAAGCAGGATGTGTATCTCATAAATGCTTGCAGATACATGTAACTATCTGAAAAGTTGCTGAAAATGTAAGCAATGACTCCCACAAAAGAGATTTTCCACCTTCAGCTTTTTAGGACAGCATGCCAAATATTCCATGGTTGCAATAAATTATTCCTATCACTGGTGTAAGTAACTGAAGTTCAGGTGTAAGATGTGTCAGCTTCCGTGGGGTACCAGTTTAAATGAAATAAGTGTTACACATTAATAATCAGCTTTGAAAGCTAATTCCATAATTCTAACCCTCCTTACAGTTTTTGACATTGAAATCCCTTGAGAAATGTCAGAGTAAAACTGACAGTTTCCTCACAGATTATACAGCCCATCAATTCAACATCACAATTTATTTTATGGACATTTTTCAGTGGTTAGGGTAAAAAACTATGCAAAAGCACATATGGAGGGCTGGGAGTGGAATTATGTGTTTCCACATGTAGCTTGGGAAAAGAAATGGGCTTCTGGGTTTGATTTATGATACCAGTGACTCAGGAAACATAATACACTTTCAACTATTATTAAAATAATAATGTTCTTTCAAAGAAATAGAAGATATTTTCAAAGCATCAAACATTTTGCCATTAATTTGATATGAATTGATAATTTTAGACAATGAAGAATAATTTAGGCTATAAACAATAGTGAAAGAAAAGGTCAATCAGAGGCATTAAAATTTAAAGACTGAATTTAACTTTAGTTGCAGAAAATCACTTNTAAAATAAAATAATAATTAAATAAGGGAAAATCATGCAAATTTTAGGTAATGGACCTAAAACTCAAGAGTGTTGATAATCTCACCTCTCCAGAAGCTCCTTTGTTGGCCTAACCCTGCTATGTTAGTGCCTAGTTGTTAAAGCTGATGTAGCAGAAAATAACTGCTTTGGGTAGAGTCTGATGGTGCAGGAATATTGTTTTATGCTGTATCAGCAACAATTGCAAATCAGCAATAACTATTCCTCCTCTGCTGTTGGGTAAATGTCAAACAATAAAGAAATATTTCCCTGTGTGTGGAAATCTCAGTCCCATTCCTTACTTTTCAAACATCACATACCATGTATTTTTCAAAACTAAATACTGTTGCATTTTGAGTCAACAGTAGATAATAAAAGAGTGAGGTGAACTCAGGAAGGAAAAGAAAAACTTTCTGAANTGGTTAGGGTAAAAAACTATGCAAAAGCACATATGGAGGGCTGGGAGTGGAATTATGTGTTTCCACATGTAGCTTGGGAAAAGAAATGGGCTTCTGGGTTTGATTTATGATACCAGTGACTCAGGAAACATAATACACTTTCAACTATTATTAAAATAATAATGTTCTTTCAAAGAAATAGAAGATATTTTCAAAGCATCAAACATTTTGCCATTAATTTGATATGAATTGATAATTTTAGACAATGAAGAATAATTTAGGCTATAAACAATAGTGAAAGAAAAGGTCAATCAGAGGCATTAAAATTTAAAGACTGAATTTAACTTTAGTTGCAGAAAATCACTTTCATTAATGCCAAGTGCTGCTTTGCTCTGGGTCAAGACAACACTTATGCATGCGATTAATTTAAAACATATGCTTACTTCCATTCCTCTTCAGCAAAGTACCTAAGCCTATTGTGAACATTAATGCAATATCTGTATCTTTTCACTAAACCAGAGACTTAAAAACACAGAGGTTTTAGTTGTGTTTTCCTAGGATATTGCTTTTATGAGAGAAAAATAATTTGATTTTCAGTAAGAATTTGTGGTCTTTTGGTTATTTCACTTTAAATTTTATTATTTTCCATGTTACAAAAAAGGTAAAACATATCATAGTGGTATTTTTTAAAGGAGATTGAAACCATTTCATAATCTTTAATTATACCCTTAAATGTGTATGCATTTGTTGCAATGGTACTGACATGGTCTGCTCTCAAGGAGGCCTGAACATTTTTATAGGTGGTAGGATTTTGTGGGGTTTTTTCTGGTGTGTGGTATGTTTTGATTTGTTTTTTGCTTTTCTTTTTCTAACAAGTTCATACTGTTTACCTTGCTGGATATTAAATTGTATTTAGAGTACAGTGGGGAAAGTCTGCAGATTTTTGTAGGTATGTTTTTAAACACTGGCTATACTATTCACTACTGCTTGAAAGCACTGGACAAAATTCTTTCTCAGGTTTAATGATCTCACAGTTCTTCAGCTTAGAGCAAGAATGATATTACATGCAAGAGCTGTTTGTTGCACTCCATTTCTAAGGATCATGTAATTTATACTTTTTTTAAGAGAACTAGAAAAAGAATTCATATGCAAAGTGAATTGAAAGGGAAAGCACAAAATAGAGATGCAGTGTTTGTGCAAAGCTATGAGAGATGTTCTTTTGAAATTCTTTATAAAGCCCCATGGCATTAGTGTGATATATGTTGCAATTTTTTTATTCAAGTACCATCAAAAATGGGAGTATACATTGCACTTCACTTTTTGTCAGGATCAAAACATTTTTATGCATTAACTCAGTATTCAGCCACATGAGGAAAAAATCCAGTTTCACCAGTAAAATGCTTTACAAATCTCATCTTAATTTCCATTCTCTTTTGCACTATAATGGTTTTAGTATAAATTCACGTATAAATTTTCTTTTTTGCAGCTATTCTTTTTGTTCTGTGTATTCTCAAAATAGTATTTTTCACTTCTCTTTCTTTTATACTTATCCTTATATTTTTATTTCAACATAGAAAGACACACTGAATACACTGTGCAGAGGCTTCTTTTAGGAAGTATGAACCTTGACNATTAACATTATCTGATAAATATAGTCCAAAATATTAGATAGGTGTCTAATTGCTACAAAGCCCACTAATTCATAGGAAAAATTAAAAATCTAATCCCAGTGAAATATAATTGAACTTCTATAGAGGAATTTGTGCTCCAAATACTTACAATAATATTAATAAATTCCTATTGCAACACACTGCCCTATTTAAATCAACATAAAACAGGCATGCAGGTATATAGGTGAGAAGACAAGGATGATCCAACAGGGAGAAAACTTTTCCTGTAATATCTTCTTTAAATAATCCAAACATTAATTTCAAAAGGATCTAAGTACTGGCAAAAAAATCTCTTCTCGTTGTCAGAGGATTACTGACTTTTAAAATTACACCTTCAGCATCCACTCAACTTTATTTTCCAAGCCAAATGGGGATACAATATTAGGAATAGAGTCATCAAAAACTGTCTGCAATAGTCAGGTCTCTGCTATTTGACATAATTAAGATTATTTGGGAGGTAGTATTTCCTCTGAGGATCTGTTTTCAATCCTCTTTACTATCAACTGACATACTGAAAAGATCAATCGCCCTATGGGATGAGAGTGCATAAAATATTATAGACATTAAATCCTCCCTAAAAGATTCAGATGCATTTTTCAGGTCTGTGCATTTTATTCCACAGTTAAATGATTAAGACACATTGGGCTCCAATCTGAAAATGTGTTTAAAATCTGGAGCTATGTCAGACTGCTGTCTGAGTTTGCAAAAGGATTAGCAATTTGTGACTTGTGTCAAAATATCTGGCCTAAAGTGACAGAAATAATATATTTTCTTGACTTAATTAATGTGAAAAAAATCTGGCAAAAGAAAAAAAGATCCTTCACATAGCACATAGAAATCAGAGGCATTTATCCTTAACAGCTCACAGTATTTCAGTAGCAGTGATTGTATTGGTCAGAATTTTTGAAGGGACACCTTTGTGTGACCTTGAACTGATACATAAACTCTTTAATGGTTTTATGGCAAAGAATAGAGCCATTAGAAATTTTGATTATATTGAACTAATGTGA
>VZTB01008061.1:176647-212615 GCA_013397245.1 Thryothorus ludovicianus | reverse complement strand
GAAGCCAATATCTCATTTTTATTATTTTAATAATTATAGATTCTATTATTATTGCATTTTCATAATATAGCAAGTCATAGTTTCAATGGTTTAAGTCATCTGCTTCTTGAAGCTATTTTCAAGCTCTATTAGTATTTTTTTCTGTTTACTGTTTGTATTATACAAAATTCCTGATAAGAAACTCATATTCATTCATGTAGTTCTTTCTCATAACTGTTAGCAGTTATCATATGTCTCTGATATGATAATGCTTTAAATATGCAAAGATTTTTCAAAGTTAAAAGTTAGCACAGATCATAATAGTCAGCTTTAACTTATGTCTAAATGGTCTAAAGGTCATAAAATCAAGAGAGACACAGAAAGAGGAGATGATACAAAAGGCCTAAAATAATAAAACATGCAATGAGATCTGAGCAACAGGAGATAACAGTAGGCAAATACTGTCTTGGTTATTATTTCAGGCTGCTTGAATAAGTTTCTTTTTATTTTAATGTTAAAATATGCTACAATATCCATCATCCTTTTTATGTTCAGAGATAACATCCAAAGCAGGAAAATCTTGCTACACTTATTCACAGCCCCTTCCTCTTCTACCTAATTTAAATATGTATTTTTTTTTTTTAGTAAGTAAAATAAATGAAAGCAGTTTTCAAAATCAAATTTGAATCAAGGAACCATTATGGGAAGGTTTGACATCTGAGTAGGTTTGCAAAACTGGAGAAAAAGGGCAAAAATTTTTTCAGATCTTACAGAAAAGTATTTTTTGTTTCTTCAGTGAGTTGCAGTACTAAAATGGGTGATTTCACTAACTTTTCTTGAGTCTTGTGTAATTAAAGAACATTCAGTTGTGCGGCGCATTATGGATACATGAGAAGATACCAAAACTGGAATCAGAGGGAAAGTAAAAGGTAAAAAAGGTGAAGTAAAGACAGAAAGGGAAGATACTAAAAAACTTCAAGTTTTTGCCTTGAAGAGGGTGAAATGGAAAGGTATAATGAATCTGATGTGGTGAGATCAAGGGGTAGGACAGGACCTGGAGTACTCAGCAATCCCATTTTATTTGGGTTACTGACTATTGGGAACAAAATAAAGGGTATTTTCCTAAGTAAGATAGAAGATGAATGAAACTTTGTTGTTAAATCAAAGAGAAAAAGTTTGGTTTTAAAAGTACTGTGAAATGGAAAGCAAAAACAAGTGGCATAGATGTCCATAATGTACAAGAGCTGAAAATATTTTCTGTGATTGCAGGTCAGCATTCTCAGAATCTTACAGTTCAATACAATTACAGAAACAATGTCTTAGACTGTGTCTATGTTTAATATGTTAGTGACACTTCTTAGTTTGCCATAACAAACACTGAAGGTGTCTATAACACAGAAATCTATATCTGAATGGATCGAACTAATTTTATATATATAGACGGGATGACACATTTCTTAATGAAGTTGACATTTAAATATATTTGATGAATCATAAACCTCACAAAATAAATATTTTCTTCACCAATACAAAGAGACCAAAGTATAGCCATTAGAGTGACTAAGGGATTCATGGATTCAGAGTAGCTTTTGAAATTAATTGTGCATCTCAGTAAAATGCTGAAATGAATCTAAATATGGGATACTGACTTTAAAATCGCATTTATTTTTAGTGCATTTAATCAATGAGAAAACTAAAATAATTCAGTTACCAAGCATATATTTGATAATATATATCAAAATCCCTTTGGTGAAAAAATGGCTGAAAAGATTTAAATCCACATGAAGAAAGGAAGACTAAAGAATTTAGAAGTTCCTAAAACTATAAATACTTAAATTTAAAAAAACAACAAAAAGCCAAAACCAAATAAATACACTATAAACACTATAAATTCTATGATACCCGAACTCTTCTTTTTCAGCCACAAATTGCTTTTCATTATTCCTATATGTTTTAATAGCATTGCATGGCCCTAAGAAAACAGCTTACCATTTAATATGCTTAACATGCCAGGTTCTGGTTATATGGTACTTGTCGCTATCTTTTTTTTTAATTTAGCATAGATATCAAATGAAAAGAACATATCAGAAGAACATTTTGACAGTAGATTTTGAATAACACATTCTTTTGCAATGCAGACATGTAACATAACTGAGTAGCCCTCTGCTTAGCTGTGATCATACCACAGTTCCCAGAAAAAGAAGCATAGCATTATAAAAGCATAATGTTTCAGTGAGCACTTGAAAAGAATGACATGTGAAATATATTTGCATTACCTAGAGAATAAATACCCTTGAACAGAAGAATAAGTTAAAAAATTAGTTTTAAAGCAATAACTAAACTTCTAATCTAAGCTACTTTTATCCATGTCTCTCCACTGACTCTACTATAACCTATCTTGCTTGACAGTGGTAAATAGATTGATAGGTATAGTGAGTGTTTGAGTAGCAAGTAGAAAAAGTAGCCAGGATGAATCTGTCTTGAAATGGCAGGGCTAAGTGGCTGGGATTGTTAATGAAATAAATAATCCCAAAATAAGTAACTATCATTAGATATCAGTTTCTGTTTTTTCCTCCACATAATTTAAAAAAATTATCTGCAATTTTAAAATATCATGTACTTTCTCAAACTGGTCAGAAAACTGAGATGCTCAAAATTTCAGCAATTATAAGTAGGTTTTGTCTAGACTACTGTTTTTAGGAAGACACAGAGAGACTGCTGAAATTATGGGTTTGTTTGTACCCTGTGGGATGTTTGCTTAAGAATTGTTACAGGTTAATACTAGTAAGAGAATCAGATTGAAATGTTCTGTAAATTAAGAATATTTATTTCCTTTTTCAAATGCAGATAACAACTTCATACCCATTTGCTGAGACTCAAAACAAACCAAGGGAATTAATTATCATGTTCACTTGCTAACAACTCTGTGAAAATTGAGAGAATTTTTTTTATGAAATGCACTTTAATGACTAATAAGAACTCATATCTTGCTCTGTGTCTCTGATAATCTAAGAATGTTATTTACTGGGCCAGTGAAATCTGACTGCTTGGATCAAGCTGACACATTTTGTGACACTGGCCGAAGAAAAAATGGAAGCAACCTGAGCTGTTCTTATAAAAAGGTCTATTAATGAGAGTATTTTCCACTTCCATTCCAGAAAAGATCTTATTGCAATCTTCCACAAGCTCTTTATACAAATGTTATCATACTCATAGGAGTGAGTCTGCCTTAAGTGAAAAAAAATGAGAGACACAGAAAAAACTTTTGTCAAATGCTGTGATATTTGCCTTGCTACTTTGACTGCATACAATGTGTGTTCAAGACATTATTGAGACCTATGACTGGATTGGACCTATGACTTGTAGCACTTCTCCCTTTTAAAAATCTTATTGGAAGAGTTTTCTCTACATCTCAAATCTTCAACAAATGTCTGTCTTCTAAAGCTTAGAGATGTATAGCAAAAAAATCACACAAAATATATTTTACGGCAGCTCATGGCTATATGTAAAATATGTCTGCATTCTCTGCCCTATATAATTTCTGAATACAGTCCTTTTTTCCAGTGCCAGCACTGCAAACAAGGAACTGTTCTATTAAAGTCAACAGAGTCAAACATGGTAAGAAATGATGTGACAGACGACTCATATACTTGATCATTCTCTACCTCCTTCACAAAAGAAAGACCATTTTAGTTTTAATCTAAATTCATTAATGCTAATGGATTTTAGATGTATACAGAGTCAGCTCAAGTGTACTAATAATTAGTGATCTTCCAATGGGACACACCTCTTGTATTGTATCCATTTAAAAAATACTACTGTAAGCACTGATTATGTTTCATTCCCCTCCTATCAACTTAATGTTATTTATTGGCATCACTTGTAATGGTACCATTGTTCTCAAAATATCATGTCCTTTTCCATCCAGTGTGTGTTATTTTCTTACTTATGATGTTGCTGTCTAGCAAATCTTTCCTATTATATTGTTTAGAGTTCTGTAAAGGCCCATTTCTGTCCCTGCTGTTGAGTACTTTCACTTGTAGCTGAGATTAACAAGGGCACTGAACATCTTCAGAAAAAGCTCTTTGCCTTGCAGGATTGATCTTTTGTTGTTTTCTTGCAGGAGTGATCCTTTTGTTTCCTTTCTTTTTCATAATGTCATTTCTGTACTTCTATAGAACAAAGAAGGGTCAACTCCTCCTCCATCTCCTTTTCACTACTCTTTCATTTGCAGACGAAAGAAAGTTTTGCAAAAGACAGAAAAGTCTCTGTATAATGCAGGAGCAATGCACTCCTATTGCACATGACCCAGGACTTCCCTGCCTCCAGGTTCCAGTGTAAAGGGGATCATGGCATAGTACCATTTTGAAAAATGTCCTGGAGATCAATGCAGACCAGTTAAAGGTATTGAGCAGAAAATGTGCTCGTCTGAGTTGGGGAGGGACCATATATTTTTGAAAGACAGTATACCAAAACTTTGCTCTTGGCCTGTGATCACAGGCATGTGCTTGCATACCTATTCACTTCTGAGAGATGGACTAAAGAGCCTTCTGATTTGTTTCACTTATTAAATTTTTGAAAATTCACATTTCAGAAAAAAATTCTGATTCCAAATAGAGATTTAATGTTATTTATTGACAAAGTAAATAGGTTCATATAACAGGATTTTTTTTGGGGGGGGGCAAAAATCCCTCTACCCTCAAAAAACTTGAAAGATTCTGAAATGTGATCAGGGATTAATAAATTGTGACATTATTTGTAAAACAGAATTTCTTGTCTTTCATGTTCTCTATTCAATGTATCTCATCTTTTATTTAGAAAATCTTGATCAAGCCTGAAGTTTTCTTCATTTCTCTCTAGGAAAATTTATCTTTGGTTTGTAAGGAATGTGTGCTCCACAGAGGCAATAAAAATTTGAATTATTTTGTTGTGTACTCAAACAAGTGAATGTGTTATGTTTTCACTGAATTTCCAAAATGTTCTCAGCAGTTTTATCATCCATATAAAATTCCTGGTGTATAGACATTGTATGGAAAATTTCCATATGAAGGAGTACTAAGTGAAAAATTATGAGTGTTTTAATAATCCTGGTTCTGGAAAGCAGATTTGAAGAAATGTGGTTTTGCATTACAGGAAACAGGTACAAGATTTTGAAATTGAATCAGCTGCATACTAATCATGTCTCTTTCAAATAAATCATACCAGGCTTATGCCATATATCTACAAACTTCACCATATCATTGTATGCACTGTGCTGTTAAACTAACGGATCAATTTTTAGAGTAGAAGGGTGTCAGGCCAATATCTTGGTACATATTTGAATTGCTTACTAATGTCTTACAAAGGCAAAAAAGAACCCAAGGTTATTTGGTACTTCTACAGTCTCTTTATTAGACGTTCAGATGCTTGTGTTTGCTTTTATTGGAGAAGTACTTCTTTATGTGTAGTAGCTCATGCTAAATGAGTGGATTGCCAGTGTCAACTGTTTTTCTCTACTGTTTTAACTACTTCCATGTAGCTAAGCATCTGAGTGACACAGAAAATCTATTTTCAAACCTACAGTGATTGCACAGTTAGATATTTACACAATGTTCTGCTGCTCTGCATATTTATCTTTGACCTTCTGCAGTTACCAAGTACATAATTCTCCATCTCACATAAAATGAAACAGCCAGATGAAAAGATGGTATGTCTAAGTCATGCATGACCTAGCTATAGACCCTGCAAGGGCCAGAATGGCCTTTTTTTTTGTGGAAGCATTCTCATTTCTGATTTGTTTCGGTTAGTATTTATCTGAAAATGGTAGAAGTGAAGCCATGCTGCTTATAGTCAAAACATAGTACAAGGCCATAGATCTATCAACGAACTAAATATTTTTAAAAATCTCCCTCAGCTTTTGAAGATGTTCTTTCAAAGAATAAGGGTATTCATATTTATATTTAAATTTCTGTGGGATGGGCCATGTGAAAAATTATAATTGTACTTCTGTTAAATATAAACAACAGTGAAAGTACTCACAGGATAACGAAGTAAAGCTCATCCTTTGCCTTCTCTGGTCCCTTTTAATTTACTGTGCCTCACACACAGCAAAACACTTGGAAGCATATTTTTAAGAACCTTAAGACAGGAATTTTCTCAGTAGAGGAATTTTTCTTAGTAGAGGAAATTGAACATAGTTCCTTTTATTTCTTTGTCATAAAAGGGTGTGGCAGTTTCTCTTGGGTGCCCAGGCCTCAGCTTTTTATCATCATCTTGAAAATGAAGCAGCAATAATTGCAGATCATAAATCACATGTATACCATAATGAAAAAATGCTGGTCCCCCAAATTCAAACCCACATCACTATTATACAATTATATAATAGGGAGAAACTTTTCCATTTTAGCAAGTAGATGGATGTTTGGAAGTTTAAAAGCATGTCTGCTGTTTTTCAACAAAAATATTTCTATGGTCATAGCATAAGTGAAGATCTCTGTGCTAATTATTAAGGGAAAAAAATTCTTCTTTACCAAAACCACCAAAGAATCACAGAATGGTTGAGACTGGAATGGGACGGCTGAAGATCACCTGCTCCAACCAGGGCCACTTAAAACACCTTCTCCAAACCTATGGTCAGATGGCTTTTTAATATCTCTAAGGATGGAGACCTTGCAACCTCTCTGGGCACCTGTGCCAGTGCTCAGTCACTCTCTCAGTGAGAAAGTGTTTCCTGGTGTTTGGAGAGAACCTCCTGTGTTTCAGTTTGCGCCCATTGCCTCTGGTCCTGTCCCTGGGCACTGCTGAGAAGAGCCTAGCTCTGTCCCCTCTACACCCTCCCTTCAGGTGTTTAAACACCTTGATGTGATTACTCTGAGCCACCTTCTCTTTATTAGACTGAACAGTCCCTGCTCTCTCAGCTTTTTCTCACAGGCATGTCCCTTCAACATCTTTGTGGCCCTTCATTGGACCCTCTGCAGTACATCCATGTCCAGAACTGGACATACTGGTGTGGTCTCACCAGTGCTGAGGTGAAGGGAAGGAACACATCCCTCAGCTAGACAGTAATACTTTGCCAAATGCAGTCCAGGATACCATTTACCTTCAGAGTACATTGCTGGCTAATGTTCAATCAAGTGTCCACCAAGACCTGCAGGTCTTTTTCTGCTAAGCTGCTTTCCAGCTTAGTGTTGTGCTCTTATTTCCCCCACTCTTAATCCCATCATACAGCAAGAATTTCTGTGTTTTTATACACAGATACAATAAAATTTATCACAGATTTACATTAGAGCACAATAGTTACAGAGAGTATTCCTCATAAACTCTTACAAGTTGTAAGTTCCTGAATCTTATGCAAAAATCCATTTAAAACACATCTAGCGGAAGGAAAAAGCTTAGCAATTCAATTTTACTCCAAAATTGTGCAAGATTATCCAAAACTTACTTGGATTTGTCCACAAGTTCTACCCAGCAATGGTAATAATATTTGTTATACCATTATGTAAATTGTCTTTTCAGGAAGTTCAAAGATGTATAAAAAAGAATAATTTTACATGGAAAAGGCAGTTGAAACTTAGATTCTGGCAGATGTTTTAGTGAAAGAAAGATTTTATTTTACCTGTACCTATATGAACATCCTTAATACTTATTATGGGGTTCCCATCCTGAAGTTCACTGTGAATTACTGAATATCACCCATTTTGCATACTAAACATTATATAAAAGATTTGACTTATCCACTTTGTAAAGACGTGCTAGTGGTCCTAAATCAATAATTTTTGATGCTTTCCTGAACTATTTTGAACTGGTCCTCTAAGCTGAAGGATAGTGGAGATACCAGAGTGGACCTTGTATTAAAATTTTGTAATGAGGAAAGCAGTGGTTTCTTACTACATCTCTCCAATTATATCAAATGTTTGGTTGTTGCTTTAGATTGTAAACATTTGTGGACATGAACATATTCAAATACATATTAGATCTGAAATGGGACTTTTGAGAACTACAATAATAATAAAACTGATAATTCTCATGTCTATTAAATTAAATACTAACTCTTAAGATAAAGAGGATTAAATTTCCTACTAAAATTATGCAATTATACTGAAGAGAGACAAGAGGATTTCTATGGTCTGACTACAATGAATTAAAACTTCAAATATATGAAATTGTGATATAAGGTCAGAAAAAGCCTTTGACAACATTCTAGGGAATTAAGAGCTTTCCATTTTTTTAAGAACAGATTGTGAAATGGAGATTCCTGCAGATATGAAATTTAAAATTATTAGAACTCTTTTTTCCAGTTTTGTATCCCAACAAACACATTGCTTTTAACATTCTATTTGTTGAGATAATATACAATAAGTTAAATTGACTATATAAAATGTGATACTTAGCTCTTATGTAAGAGAAGTGGGAAACATGTAAAAATATCTCAGTGTGTTTGCCACAAGAGGATTTTTAAAGCATGGAAAGTGTGTGAAAATTGAAGAATAAGTACAATTTAGTAAATGTAATATTCCTTATGTGTTATTTTAAAAAGTATCAGAAAAAGTATTAGTAGAATATATCAGTGGAATGTAGTGTTTGGATTTCTAAAATACATTTGAACATTCTTTTTACAGGGTCCTATGAATGTTGATAAAAATGGAATAGATATCAAGTTATTTATCCAAAGGAAACCTTAAAATGATAGAATTTATTTGCCTGTTTTGTGATTAATATAACAGTCTAATTGTGTTGTGTAAAATCACTAGAAGAATATTTAATGAACAGGATTTAGTTTGCTGGATGCTATTTAAACACTGAGAAACTTGGCATTTTCCATTCTCTAGTTGGAAGACAAAGATCACCAGGTCAGTGATCTTCGCTAGGGGAGTGCGAGAATTTCGAGCTTCTCAAACATAAAGCACAAGACTCCTGTGAGTCACAAACAATCCATTCAGTCAAAGACAGGCTGCAATTAAAGAAAAATGAGTTGACATTTGTGCTCATTCATATCATAATGATATGAAAAGATTTCCATTCCTTTATGGGAGGGGTAAACAAAATAAGACTGAGCGGGCTGTGAGGACAATTGCTGTAGTCCAGGCATATGTTAAACCATAAAAATTATTTTGTAGTGTGTTCAGAGGAGAAATTGTAAGGTAAACATTTTGGTCTAAATACAAAAAAATGGCTGGAGCATCTACTCAAAGGTGCTGCTGCTCATGAGCTGGTCCAGGCTGAGGTTTCCCAGTTATCATGCATTCACACACACTCCCTACTCCCACCTGATCTGGGAAAGACACAGTCACTCATTTTCCCCAGCAGCTGGCACCTAGAGCATGGACTCTATCCTCAGGTCTTGTTTCAGCCTCTGGCACTGATCCCCTCATCTGCTCACGCCTGTCTCCCTCAGTAGCTGGTTTTGGGACTTGCATTGTTTTACACCCAGAGGTGGAGGTTAAAGAGCCCACTCATTACAATCATTGACACTGAGACCCCACTTGCTCCCACAGCTGGCACCACAGGTCGGGGACACCCACATCCTGGTCTGGCTCCAGGATCTGGCAGCAGTTGTCACTTGCACACATACAGGTCCCACCTGTAGCTGGCACTGAGTCTTTGCAACATGCACACATAGAGGATAGAGTGGGATTATGCTGACAGATATTACAGGAAAAGATTTAAAAAGAAGATAGGACAGATGGCAGTGATCAGGTGCAGGACTCAGTCAGACAAGCACACTGACTGGCTCTGTTGTACACAGAACTGCACCTTTTGTACCTTTATGTCTACCCCCCTATTTTTTCCTCCCAGCCCCTCTTCTCCCTGTGCATTCCTTATAGATTTGTACAGCTCTGTAGAGATTTCCATGCCCCTCAGAGTCTAGGATCCTCATGGTTTACAGTCTTACCAGTTACAAAGTTTAGGGTGAGCTTTCTGAAAGTTGCACCCGTAATTTCTTGATAGCTCCTCAATTAATATGAGTTGTGGCCCTCTATGTCCTTGTTTATGGCTTCTTATTTTGCTTCTCTCTTGCTGCATTGGAAAATGTCCTTGATCAAGTACTTTAAAAGAGCAGCCTTTCCTTCCACATACACTTACTGAAACATTCTATGAAAGGAGCTATTTGGCTTCTGGGTCCCACTGGGACTCAGGCTTGAGATACAGCAAAAGAAATTGTACCTTTTTTGGCCAAAATCAAGAGATCTCTCAAAACACTTCCATGTCCCTTGAGGGTCTGAAACTTCATAGGTAGTTGACAAAAATCTGTTTGTGAGCACCTCTGTGCACCATTTTCCAAATTGGAGGTATTTTAAAAATCTGGTTAAAAACTTGGAACAAAACAATTTCCCATTACAGTAATAGCCAGACAATATAAAAAGTCTCTAAAGTGAGCCAGAAGTTATAGTAACAGTCTATATGACAAATTGAAGACTTCATATACAAACATACAAATTCCAGCTGACCCTTTCTCAATAGATTCAAGGAGTCTTGTTTGCCTTCTCCTTAGGGCCCACTTTCAATGTCTATCCTATCTTTGCAATGAAGGTGTTGCAGATTGAAACCAGGAGGAAGATGATTGCCTCTAGCACAAAGGTATCCCAAACCATACATCAATATACCACAAGCACAAATTAACACGGATTTCATTACTGCTTTTCATATATGGACAGAATCAATGTTGCCATCCATTTGCTTCTTCAGTTTGGTGCTTTATATTTTTTGACAGGCAGGAGGGAAAAACAGAGAGAATTGGAATAAAAGTTAGATGATAATTTACATTTTTCCCAAACACTTCCCCAGTTTGAAGCATGGTATTAAAGCTGCCACAATATAATACTACTGTGCAAGGTATTGTTGATGGCATTGTTAATCATTTTGGTTTAAAGTAGGTTCTGCAAAAGGTAGTAAGTATCATGCTTAACTTCCCACTGCCTGATGTTAAAAAATATTATTATTTTTGCCAAGAAATATTAATATGTATGAACTGCATCATGGTAATGCATTTTTTTACTGTGAAGAGTTGTTATGTTATCACCACTGAATTCTCCTCCAGATGTAGGTAAATTTAAAACCGTGGAAGCAATTGTTATGTCATCTTCTAATCTTCACTCAAGTCTCCATAATTACATGGCCTGCTGCCTTAGATGAGCCAAATATGTCACTTTTTAGCTTCAAGCTTATTTTCACAAATCTGAAATTTTTGAAGAAATTATTTGTGACTGAAATATTGAAATGGTGTAGTTTTTTCACACTAAAATACAAAACATTAACAGGCCCATCACTCTATTCAAAGTATAAACTATGCATGTTGCTGCTCTTCAGCACTATTTTACACCATCAAATTTCTATTTGATTAAACTGAAGGATTTTAAATAAGAGAGAGTTTTATGGCTTAGTTTGCTGTCTTTTGCTGTTCATAAAAGAAAGAGACAGGGTCATAGTAGCAGGAGAGTTTCCAGCAGGTCAGAGCTTGTCTTAGATAACAGCTGATTCTGGAGGAATCTGGATAGGGCTGATTCTCACGGAAGGATCTTTTCTAGTCAGAATTAGAAGTGTATACTATGGCTCCCAGCAGGTGGAAACAACTGCAAGGGAACATATGGGATGAAATGAATCTAATAAAAATAAACACACTTCCTAGAGTGATTTTGACTTGTAACAGCATCAGGTGACATGAATATTTGTAAGGGTTTGAGAGAAAATGGGAAAATATGCCAGATCTAATTTGGTAGGTTTATAATTTCCAGAACTAGAAGATTAGGTTTCCATTTAAAATAAAGAATTCACTGTTAAATTGTCAGGAATTACATTTGCAGTCAGACCCATTGCCTAACTTGGGGGCTTTACATCTGCTGAGCATATTCCATACATTGGGTTATCAGAAGGGCATGATTTGTAGATTATGTTCAACTACTAAACACCTCCCTTTCCCCCAAAGAAGGCTGCAACAAGAAAACCTTGCAAGACATAGTATACACTGCAACTGCAGCATATACAGTCCTACTTCCAGTTTTTTTTTGCATGCAACAGGATCTTTTTTTATGTAACAAAATGATCAAATCCAGTCCATGTTATGTACATTATGTAATACATGAAAAACTTCAGTATGCCAGCTGGTACTGCTAAGATAAAGTAAGTTTCATACAAAAGACAGATTGGGATTTTAAAGATTAATGCAGCTGAAAATGAGGAATGTTATTCCTCATAATCGCTTAAAAATGCAAAAATTATGTCTACCAAGAACTGAGAAAAATCGTTTCCTGAATATAAAAAGTATCCTAATATTCTAGGCTCTCTCACACAGATAATCACTATGCTATATCAGTTGCATTTGCCACAGGTCAAATATTTTGCATGGATGTACTCCTTCAGCTTTTGTTATAGTGGTCAATTACACTTCTGCTCTCACAAGTAAAGAATAGTTTCCATTCTTCTGTCAGTGTCGCTTTGTCTCACATCACATTTAATTCTCTTATAACAGAGTTCCCTTGCTTTACATTTGCATATACAAAATATCATAGGACGACCAACCTTTATCAGCCCTGGAAAGTTGGTGGGCAGTGCTTCTCACCCTCAGGCACCACATCCCACCATGAGACTTCCCAGCTGTTCGTGCCCCTTCCTGCACAACACTGTCAGGAGCCACAGAACACAGTACCCAGTCATGCTGGAAATTAACCCCTCTGTTGAGAATAAGAATAAATAAAACTCTGCGGACATAGAGAAAACCAAGACTTATGATAAAACAGTTCTGACTCTATAGTCCGGGTGACTCTGGTCTGTTTTCTCCTTCTGGACCTTCCTCTTCTGTTTTACAGCTGCATTAATAGTTTCTGCAATAGATAGCTGAGTACTCAAAATCAGTTCTATGCTGCTGCTTTCAGACCTGTCAGGCATGGTGGGTATTGCTATGACTCTTCACAGTTAGGTACTGCAGGTTTGTATTGCCAATGTTTTCCAAGAGTTTGGATAACTAGTACAAAAATGCATATCTCTCCTGGGAATCGGAGACATCTGAGACGCGTAAGAGAAGAATTTACTTACAGAACAATTTACTTAAAACTGGGTTACAATTTGCCATAATCCATGGTTCTTGACAGCGTGACTAAGGGCTTATGTGTTTCTGGACAGACAAAATATGAGCTGGTGCAGTTTGCACAGTCCTCCTAACTGTGCATTCAGAAATGACTGTGTCAAACCCTTTTGTGGGGGTGTTTTGGGGATTATTGGGGAAGTATATTAGATGTGTAGTCACGAAGTGAAATAAAGGGCAGATACACAGGTACTTTAATATTAATTAGGCCAGCTCTCTCTTCTGGATATGCTGCTTGGCTTAGGAATCACATATGCATCAGAGATGTCAGTGCAGCAGCACACCTCAGTAGAGTCACTTGTGCCCAAGAAGAAATGCTGTAAGGTACTAAACAAGTGCCTGCCATTTTAAAAGAAATGGCAATTGGAAATGAAAATAAAATGTATACCATAAAGATCAAGTTGAAGAACATTTTAAAGTGCTGTTTTATACAGAAGAAAACATAAAGAAAGCCATGGGTCAAAATCAATCAGTTTTAAAAAGATTGCTACTGGCATATTTGAGGGATTACATAATCACAAGTCATTAAATTCAGAAAATTATTATGATGTATTTTTGGTGGCTACCTGCCACAAATTCTCAACCCTTTCAAAGCTGAAATACAAGGGAAACATCATATTTTATTACTTCCAGTGATCCACACCTTTAAACCATCAATTTGATCATTACAGAGGCTACTGAGAATTGGTTCCAGAAGACAAATATAGGTCACTGCAATCTGCTATGCAGGCAAATGCCAGGATGTATTTCTGCTCTTATTATGCTGCTTCTTTGAGAAAGTAATACCTCTGATGTAAGGAAAAAATTGCTAGTCCTGTAAAATTTGCAGAAGTGCCTTTTTAGCTTAAACCAATAGTTCAGTTGGTCCAGTTTGCTATTCTGAAAAATGAGTAACATCCAATGCATCTGAGAAAGGTCAAGAAAATTCTGTAGTGCACAACTGACCAGAGGGAAAATATATTCCTGACCTTGGGCAGCCTAGTGTTTAACTTATGCCCTAAAGCATAAATATCTCTATCTGCTCTGTATTTTCAACTTTATTTTTTATACAGCAGTAGGCAATTTTTACAAATTCATACTTTGCCATTATACTTTTTGAATAACGAAGTTTTTACATCCTATTTTTTTTTCTTGGGCACTGGTCAAGATTTCAATAAGGAAAAGTCCCTTTTTCCATTCTAGATTCTATTTACAGAGAAGAGTACCTTAAAATTTTGAGCATAACAAAAATCTATATATGTTTCTCATGCAGGCTGAGGATGTGTAATGTCCTTTTTTAATACTAACATCTTCTGTGATACTAATTTAAGTTTCTGTTTCAAATTTCATAGTGTGATCTGGCAGACAGATTGGAGCAGGCAATATCCAGATCATAGAGCTGCCAAGACACTCCTCAGTTGTGTGAAAGAAGCCACTTTTCAGGCAAAGTCAGCCCATCATGGGAAACACATTGAGCAAGATAATGCAAGTTCCAACTCAAACAAAATTATATTTCTTTTTATGCTGGAGATAATATTTTATCTTAATTTAGGTATTTGCTCATTATTTAATTCACCAAAAAGTGGCACAGTTTAAACTTCTCACTCTCTAAAGCAGTTACAGTGCCTATCTAAAGACCAGAGAAAAAAGTACCCCATGACTACCAGATTAAGGACAAGATGAACCTTTGTAATGCTGCACAGAAGCAAGGACAAGAATGTGGGGAACACAAAGAAGCTTTTCATCCACTCATCCTCACACTGCCCTCAAGGGAAGTCCCAGACTCTACAGAGGCTATACATTCTGTGTAAAAAGGCACATTCAGACTACATATAAAAAGGGAGGCAGAGATTTTGTCCGTATTCATCCCAGGCAGGGCTCCAGACTGAGAAAAGGTCCTTGAAGAGGCAGCATCCTTCCGTTGTCCCATTCCACTGTTCCTCAGCTGACAGAGAGCTCTGCTAAATGGCACGAGGAAAACCTATGTGAAGAATCTAATCCTGCAACAGTTTAGGGAAATTATTAGGGAAACAAAAAAAATGTTTTGCTGGATTTTCAAGTGTCAGTTTCATAGAGACATTAGTGTAACAAATGGCTTTGTGTAAGAAAACCTATTTCCCAAGTCAGAGAAACAGAAAGATTTTAGTAAACATCTGGGTTTATCTGTTCAGAAGAATGTGCTTCAGGAGACCTGGTACAGAAGATTAAAGACAGACACAAACTTTTCTAGTAATGTTGTGTGTCGCCCTGATTTTTCAGGCTTTTCTTAATGCAGTTTCTAACTGGTTGTTTTTACTGTAGCTAGCTTCTTTCTCACACTTGGAAGTGTCTTTATCAATAGTCCGTTTGATAAGACGAAGTTGTTTTTCATACTTTTCTTGTGAGGAAACAACTGATGGACAATTGTCTTTACCAATGGGATAGGAGAGGTGTCAGCCTTCTTCTCCAATCCCTGGTCTTTGTGGACATGCTATAAATATTGGAGTCAGATGTTTAATAAATACTTGTTCTCAACTTTCTCAAGAGAAGGTGTCCGTGTGTCCTTGCGTCCCGCACAGCGACAGTTGTGGTGGTTTGGGCTGGTGTAGAGTTAATTTTCTCTATATTAGCTAGTATGGAGGTATATTTTGGGTTTGTGCTGGAGATGGTTTTGATAATATAGGGATGATTTAACTAATTCTGAGCAGTGCTTTCAGAGAATCAAGACCTTCTATGCTGCTCGCCCTGACCCACCAGCAAGGGGGTTGGGGGATGCACAAGGATTTGCAAGGGAGAAGAGCCAGGACATCTGACCCAGACAATATTCCAGACCATGTGTTGTCACGGTGAGAGCCAGGGGAAGGAGAGGGAAATGGAGGATGTCTAAGCAGCCATCGTGCATGATGGAGTCCTGTCTTCCTGGGGATGACTGAACATCTGACTGCCCATGGGAAGGAATGAATGAATGAATGAAAGAATGAATGAATTCCCAGTTTTGCTTTGGTTGCATGCACAGTTTTTTTTACCTATTAAACTTTACTGTCTTTATCTCAACCTACAACTTTTCTCTTTACCCTTCCAATTGCCTCCCCCATTACACTGTGGGGAAGAAAATGAGTGGCTCTGTGAGACTTCGTTGCTGACAGGGGTTAAATCATGGCATTTATGAGAGTCATAAATTTGGCAGTAATATAATGAGAATACTGAGGACAGTTATAAACCTATGAGCTTTAAAATCTCATTGAAGGAACTTAAAGGAACCTTTTGCAAATTGTGTGTAAATTCAGTTACTATCTATGTCTATAAGCCAGAGAGTTCACTGGAGAAGTGAATGGAAATACTTGAAAAATAGTGATGGATTATATAGTATTAGTTTTTTCTACTAAACTGATATATAGCTTGCCTGATATTGTACATGTGTATATGTAAACAATTTGGACTAGGAGTATTTGATTGAGCAACATGCTCAGTGCCTTATTTCTTGAAATAAGAAAGGGCAACTTTTGTCCTTAATTATTTTGTCCCTAAATTCTGTGACATGGTTATGATATAAAAACAAAGATGATTGTATGCCCAAAACCAGAATCAATCAAAAAAACAAGCCCATCTCATCTCCAAAAAAATCATCAAATTTTTCCTTAATATACGTTGATGAACAAAATTACTCACAAAATACAGTCAGAAATGAAGAGAATTTTAGTTTGAATATTCAGAGCATTTAAATTATTTTGATCAAAGGGAAAAACGGTC
Organism: Thryothorus ludovicianus; assembly: GCA_013397245.1. Classification (NCBI taxonomy): domain Eukaryota; kingdom Metazoa; phylum Chordata; class Aves; order Passeriformes; family Certhiidae; genus Thryothorus; species Thryothorus ludovicianus. The sequence goes on along the minus strand of VZTB01008061.1, from coordinate 195,871 downwards.
ATCTGTGATTCCAAAGAATTGGTATAGCAATTACAGGAAAATTAATATATACTTATTCCTCTCCTCAGAAAATTATATCTCCTTTCAAAAGCATTAGAGTAAGATAGAAAACAGCCAGGTAATTCTGTACACAGAGTTCCCACTAAATTATATATTATATAAGAGCAACTGAGATAAACTCCTGGATAAATTCAAGTAGATGGAGAGAGTAGAATTTTAGCCACTGTTTGGATGATACTTATTGAATTTTGTTCAATAAATCCTGCTAAGGGGTCTTTTAATTTTCTCTGCAGTACCACAAAAAATATGAACCTACATATGAAACCTAAAGAAGCTGTATGTATTTTGCAAAACAGAGTTGGAAACACATCCATTTTATATTTGATAATTAGTTTCATATGTACATAAATGTGGTAATAGCTCACCTACATGAACATCCTATGCATAGGAAGAGCTCTGCTTTTGAATTCCATGCATGTATTACACATATATGTGTGTATATGTATGCAAGAAACCACTTGTAAACAATTTTTTGTTTGGGGGGGAGGAGGTAAGTGGTGGTGAAATAAATGTGTACAGGTTTAGGTGGAGTAAGGAAAGAGTTGTCTGTTTACAGCTAACTAACAAAAGAAACAGAGGCTGTATGCTTCCAAGACAGAGCAATGACATTAAAACCCTCATTATGCATTATCCTCATAGAACAGCTGCATTGTCACACAACAGCATCTTAAGTCAATCATTTATCTAGGCCATCTGATGGAAACCGGCACGTAAAGAGCAAAATGGTGAATGAAAGTATCATGGCAAAATATGCAGGTCTTACAACACAAGTTTCTGTAATAGAGAAAGACATTTCAGACCCCCTTATACCAGTTGAAACATTATCAAAGTAGTTATTAAGACCAAGACACGACTTACATCAACTCTTTCTTGTCTTCCTATCAAATTAGCAATTTATAGATTCCTACCCTGGCAGATAGTCTTATTTACAAGGAATTGTAAAATCAACAACAATGATGCAATCCCTCAAAACCAAACCAAACCAAATGATAAAAGAAAATTACAAAATAAATTTACTAGATATCATTATACTACATGATTTACAAATCTGTAAATTCTCACTTCTAGTTTTTGGAAGGAACATCTTTTGAAAGTTCAGCTTCACTGAGTTAAGACCTTGTGTGTTTGTTGCATTTCTTCCAATATGGTGCAAAATTTGCACTATATCACAATGAGTAAGAAAAAGTAAGGGCATGCAGCTATTATTTTGTGCAATAATTATTACCATTCCTGTACTTTCTCAATCAGGCAAAGAATACTGGAATTAACTTTACAGGTTAATTCCATTAGAGAAAGTAGAGTTCTGGATTTGAATTAGGCAGTATGTGTTTTATACTTCGCTATGCAAAATTTTTTGGTATATAAAAACTTTAATTTTAGTTTAATAATTAGCTGCCAGATACTTTCAAAGCTAAGTAAACCCTTCTTAGCTTAAAGTGGAACATTGCAAAGAAATCATGTACAAAGTAGAAAAGGAAATATACATGCATATAGATTTTTATTGTATTCTAGGTTACTATATTCATTGTCATAATATGTCTCTTGAACAAACACAAATCAAAGTCTACAATCTTCATGATTTTTTTCATGGTTAGCCAAATGAATCTTCACACAGAATATGTAGATTTTTCTTGTAGACCTGCACATAAATTAGTTCAATTTCTATTGAAGTATTGCTTCATCAATCAGTAACGCCCTAGGGGCCAGTTATTACTGTTACAGAAATTCATCTTTAAAGCAGAGCAACGTTTCATCATTATATTTGTGTCATGATTACTCTGACAGGTTAATTTCAAAGATAAGCTATTGAGCATGCAGGAGTATTTGTCAAACAGACAAATGAAAACATTGTGTATATTCATTTTCTGAAACAAGAAGACAACTGTTGAGGAGCTGACAAAGACTGAAGTTGAAAACATTTTCTACATTCTATGTCAGGAATTTCTGAACACTGAAAAATGGAAAGAAATAAAAAGCAAAAGCAAGTCTTTCAAAATTCTATTGAATTCTCATGGCCCAGATAATACTTGTGTGCTTTCCTGAGTTACAGAAGTATTGCCAAAACCAGAACATATCTACTTTTTCCTTTTGAAGCATTCAGAAATACATTTTTCTTTCACACTTGTCACAGAATTAGAATGGTCTTTAAACCCTTTACCTAGAGGGTTTCTACATAAAATCTGATGTATATAACATTCAACATGTCACTGTACTGTACTGTCAGCAAGCTCAGTTAAATGCAGTAATATTGTGAAATAGGCATCGGGATGGGAGGAAATAAATACTCAGGAACAATGTTGAGACACCAACCCCAGAGGTATTTAGAAGACATGTAGATGTGGTCCTTGGGTACATAATTTAGTGGTGGCCTTGGCAGTGTTGAGTTGACGGCTGGACTCGATGATCTTGAAGGTCTTTTCCAACTTATATGAATCCATAGTTCTAGTCTATGATTATTTAATTTCCAAGAATTCAGAAAATATCCTCTGAATATGTCAGCTCAAAACTACTTATAAGAGCAAATTTCCTATGAAGTGCCAAAAATTTATGCCATAAAAATCAGGTCTTGTCCCAGAGATGTCATAAGGGATGCATCTAAACTCTTGAACCAGATTTGAAAAAATCTGGTCAATATTTATAACTGCTTATGAATTATTATATTATTATTTATAACTGGTTATAAATCATTGCATGGGAAAAAGAATGACAATTACTGAAAATATGTAACTCCTCCCCCCAAATTTCTGAGAGTACATATTTATGTCTTCAAATCTACTATCTATCTTGTAATTAATCAGACTTGGGCTTCCATAAGATTTAGCACTGAGTTAATTTGTCATTCATGATGTGTAACACATCTGTTAAACTTCCATTTAAACTAGTTACCAACTACAAAATAAAAGACAAAAAAGGTCACCAAGAAGGATGTTATTAGGAATTGTTCTTTGTATAGTATTGCAAGTTTTCTTGTAATTGAACAGCTTTCAAAATGAACAAGTCTGTAAATCTTAAGGAACATGTTTGTCATCACTAGGTACAACTTTCAAGAACAAAACTGCTACAGGCATTCCCAAATAAAGCATTACATCTTTTGAATCAAGTTTCTTGCCTTTGTGGTCCAGAACATGTGGTATCCACATGTCTTGATGTCTTAACTAAAATGAGTCTGTCTAGAAGCTTGAGGATGCACATGACAATAAAGATGACAGAAAAAAGTTGTGTATCGAAAATAAAAATGGATGATTAAATGCAGACCAAATATATCCCCAGCAGTCACAGCTTTACCTTTTATTCCCTTATTCTGAAATCCTGATTCCACAGACTGTAGTGAAGCCTATTTCTCCCAGCTAGTGTCTCTGAAGCAGCTATTGACTTAAAATATACAAACACACATTCACTAAACACACCTGGAAACATTTTTTCTTCCAAGACTGTGTCAATAAACATCTCTTTTGACAGGATTTTGGAAAGCATTTGTGCATGATTGCATGCTTCAAATTCAGGATTGTTTCTTGGTTGGATAGTCAGGGCAATTTTGTGAAAGAAAACAGAGGAAAGCTTAGCAGAGCTGGGTAAGCTCTAGCAAATACATTTGATGTGTATGACTTTTTTTTCTTTATTCTTTTCAAAGCTTTTAGCTTCTGCTAATCTTTATATTACTGCATTTTCAATGGCCTCTCCCACAGACAATACGAAATATAAAGATTCTGCCATTTTGATCTGATATTTGACTCACGTTTCTTGCTTTAGACTAGATCAAGCAGGACTGTCTATCCAGGTGTCAGGACAGAAAGATCTGTTAATTTCTACACCTATACAGGTTGTCCTTTCTGTCATCCATGACTCATGCAAAGGGAGAGGTGGAGGCTTCTGCTGTGAACTACAAATGAATTTGCAAAAATTCACTTTTTTTTACCAAGATTTTTGACATGTGAAAAAACAACCATAAGACCTTTAAAATGTCTTTTTTCAAATTAATCAAGCATGATATAACACTGTCTTGTATTCTGTTCACCAATGCTGTGATGAAGACAGGAAAACATTTATCAGTGTCATATGTTTCTTCACAAAAAAAGGCATAAGAAAAAAAAAGCTCCACTTGTGAAATGAGGCCTTAAGCAGCACAGTATATCAATACAGGATGTATTTTATGCTCCATGCTCATCACTTACCTTCTCTATGTGCTGTAATCAGCTAAAGGTGTAACAACACATTTTGTTCCTGCTTGGAAGAGCAGAAAAGTGGCCCACATGGCACATTACTGCAACATGCCCTGAAGAGTCTTACAGGAGGAAGCAGCTATTTTATTGTGAAAGTGGTGTGTCCATTCCTTCATTCTTTATTATTACTTGTGTCCATAACAGGACACCTAATAAGGAACTGGGCCCCCTTATCCCTAGCATTATAATGAGAAAACAGGGCTGCCCTCTAACAGAAAGGTCAGGATTTAACAGTATAACTGTTGCAATAATTTTGCCCTAATTCCGTGGTAACAAGATAGTCAACTGTTTTTTCTGTTTGCTGCACCATCACAGAAAGCAAGATGATTGACTTTAGCAAAGAATAATTGGAATATGAGTGCTTCTTTTTCATGTAATGTGGTACAGTCCTTTCTTATTTGGATCAACATTCAATTTAAAATAGATTTTTCTGTAGCATTTGCAGGTCAGTGAGCAAAAGCTTTCCTCTTTGAAACACAGAAGCAACTTCTCAATTTCCTATGATGTATATAGATCTACATGGTAAAACAAGTACTTTGGCACTACAGAAAAATTGCATTTGAGGCAATTTTTGGCAAAGTAAGAAAGGAAAAGTGAAGAATTCAGGAAAATTGATAGAAAAGTTGTTTAAATATTATAAAGGCTTTTGACCTGTATAGGCAATTTTTAATGATATCTTTCACAGAATTAATTCAGTGAAAGACTGCATGCAGGAGGGTAAGTAGACCGTAGACTACATAGCAACCTCTTTGCAAGCAAAACCATTGACTTTAAAGCCATGGGTTCTCCCAAGTTATTTGTAAAGGTCTCATCAGTCTCATAAAAAAACCATGAGGATTTAGGTCAACAACAGCATATTTTCTGAGAGAGGTGCATTTGTCAGGCATTGAGGGAACTGCAGAAAATCAGACACACTTTTGTCAGCTCATGAATATTGTAAAGACTATAAAGGATCAAATCTGAGCTGCTGCACAGCAGAAAAAAAAAAAATGGGAGACTACTGTTGCCCAGTAAAATACATAGCAGAAAGTAGGATTTCTTTACTCTTGCTCTCTGTGCCTCCAAACACATATATTTTTAAATGAAAAAAACATGCTATGATAAGTCTTACCTGCATCCTCCATATGGTACTGGCTCAGGATCTCACAGCACACTCCATCCACACAGAGGATGAATGGCATTGTGTTTCTTTGTCAACATTTCTTTCACCTCTTATCTCATACACCTACTCTTTTAGCAATATAGCAGTGAACTGACTATGCTAAAGACTTCCTGCCGAACTGTTTCTTTTTGTTCTCCTCATAGAAGAACAAGGAAGCTCTCATTTAGTTTTACAGAGGACAAAAAATATATTCAGCCAGTATCTGCTTCACAAATAGCCTCTCTCTCTCTTGTTCACCAGATTCAGTGTCACCTTAAAAGTTCAATATGACCCAGCTATGTGTACTCACAGTCCAGAAAGCCAACTCTGCATCAAAAGAAATGTGACAGGAAAGTAAAAAGAGTTGATTCTCTCACTCTGCTCGTCTCTCATGAGACCCCATCTGGAGTACCATGTCCAGCTCTGAAGAACATGAGAAGCACTTGGATCTGCTGAAGTCCAGAGGAGGAACATGAGCATGATCAGAGGGCTGGAGCACCTCTCATATGAGGACAGGCTGAGAGAGTCAGTGCTGCTCAGCCTGGATAAGGCTCTGGGCAGATTTTATGGCACCTTCCAGTACCTGAAGTGGCCCTACAGAAAAGCCAAAGAGGGACTTTGTACAAGGACTTGTAGTGATAGAACAAGAGGAAATGGCTTCAATATGAGAGAGGGAAGATTTAGGCGGGATATAAGGAAGAAATTCTTTACTATGATGGCAATGCAACACTGGAATATGTTGCCCAGAGAAGTTGTGGATTCCTCATCCCTGGAAGTGTGCAAAGCCAAGTTGGATGGGACTTTGAACAAACTGTAAAAGGTGCTGCTAATGGGAGTGCCTTACATGATCTTTAAAGTTCCTTCCAACTCAAACTTTATATTTTTTTTTACATTTTCTTTTACAAATGAGTTTTTAGGGTTACTGTATTCATAGAGTCATTAAATGGTTACTGTTACATGGTTGAATTTGTCCCACTTACTGAGGAAAATGCATTTATGCTGCCTTCTGACCAAGAATGGAAGACTCACAGGAAAATTCCAGGAAAGATAAAAGCTTATCAAACATGTATATTTATTTATAGAAGTAAGGAGAAGGTGGATTCACTGAAATAGAGAAGGAAAGCCTCAGAGGAAAAATGGCCTTATGCCAATGTCATCTCTGAGTATTCAAAGTTTTGATTTAAAAAGCCATTTAATTTCTATGCAATTATGACATCTGAGTCCTCATTTTTTTCCAAATGGTTGTGAGCTTACTTTTTATGCAATATAATATTTATTATTAATCTTAATTTATTATGTGTAAAGTAGTCAATAATGCATATCATATAGATGTCTTCTCAGTGCTTCATTTAAGTGTGTGAAATAGATCATTAATTGAGGTAAACAGCAAGTCACCTTGATTTACACTAGCTGAAAATGTGGCTTGGTAACTGTAAATCAGAGACATAAAATTGGATCAAATAAAATCAGAGGTGGATTTAGGGTACTAAAAAATCTTTCTGTCTTCAATTTCAGTCACACAGAAGCTCTGGTATTTCAGTTACTGTGAAACTAAGCACAGGGAAAGATGCAAGACAATTATTAATCAATACCAACATTTTGTCTTGGAAACTAGCTATCCATAGAAGAATTTAGGGGTCATGGTAGATAATCACCATGACCTTTTAGCATAATACTGCAGTGAAAGGGCCCCAGGAAATCTTGGACGTATATAGAGTGGATAATACAAAAAAAAGCAAAAAAAACCCAAAAAACATTTTGGCCTCTTTACATTTCACAGGCAAAATTACTTCTGGAATACCATCTCCCACTTTAGTATCCTTGCAGCAAGCAAGATATGGTAAGGTTGAACACAGGTTAAACAAGAGGCACATGGAGATCAAGCACTAGACATAAACCCTACGATGTAAAATTGAGGTTGCTGATATCCAAGAAGTCCCATCATTATTCCATCTGTACCATTGGGTGCTACTGTTCAAGGAAGAATGTACTGGGGTGTGACAGAGTGGCAGTCCTGGCAGTAGTGGCCACAAAACACTGCAAATCAAGATCTTGAGGGATGGAGGAAAGAGAGCAATAGAGCACAGATTCTGGACTTAAAAAAAAAAAAAAAATATGGCTGTACAAGGATCTCAAACACAGAAGAAAGTTACAGTGACCCAATGAGCATGATTTGTTTCCAAACATGAGATGAGCCATCTGGCTACATTGTGGAACTAAATGCTCAAACATGTCATGATATCAGTTCAAGTGCATCCAAGAAAAAAACCAAAAACAACTCAAAACTAATTTTTCTTTGTGTAACTTGTTGTCTGATTTTGAAATCTAGAGTGCCTGAAGAAGAAAGTATTTTCATTACATCTCTAATTTCATCATCATATTGAGCTCCTAAAAAAAAAAGAAAAGCATAGGAAATGAAATAAAATACCTCTCCCTACAAAATAGTGTCAAACTTAAAGAGAAACTAGTGTTTTCATAATCTATTTTCATAACAGTCAGAAAGAATTCCAAAGTAGAATATATACATTAAAAAAGAAAATTTTAATATTTTCAAGGCATATAAAATTATCTTTATATACATTTATGAAGGAAATTATGCAATATTTTAATAGAGTATTTTACCTAATGATTAGAATGTTTTTATTTTAAGAGGGAAGGCACTGAGTCCTTGGCACAATTGGAAACATTCCTTCTTCAAATCTTCATACAAAATTTTTAAAATCCAGTACACTTTAAAGATTTTAATTTCTTCAAATGTGAAGTTTCTAGGTTTATCATTTATGTATTAAATCAGCTCCAACAGAACAGATGATAATTTCTTCTTTCTAGCCAAGAAGGTTGTATCAGTTTTTAAAAATATATTACAAGGGCAAGTAGATTGCAATGATTGTAAAAAACAATAGATTGTAGAACTTTCTTGTAGAAAACAGTAGATTGTAGAACTTTCATATTTGGAGCAGCAATGCTGAAAAACAACACCAAAAAAAGAAAAAAAGAAGTAATATAGCACAAAGTATTTGTGGGAAAATTTCCACAGAGTATGTGTGGAAAAAAATCAGTAACAATTTTTGGGAAATATTGGGAAAAAAAATATTTTCCCAGTATATAAACATCTAATCACAAAGAGGCTTTCAAATATTTTCTCTCAGTTGCTTGGGTTTCTTTCAGAACAGAGTTAGAGCCCATGATCATCCCTGACTCAGGGAATTATGATATCATTCTCTTAGTGCTATTATTCAGGTAGGTTACCAAAGACAAAAACTTGTCTGGGCAGCTGGAATGTCAAAGAAAGGAGCACACTCAGTTGGGATGAATGCAGTCTTTGATCTAGAGGAAGGTGTCCCTGCCCATAGCATGGAGATTGGAATTAGATGATCTTTAAGGTCCCTTCCAATCCAAATTATTCTATGATTCTATGATCTTGGACTTCTGTGCCAACAGAAGTGGACTTCTAAAATATATTAGGAATTGCTTCTTCTTAAAGAATTTATTCTTTTGATGACAAGCTATTACCGTGAAACATTCAAAGTGAGTTTTAACTGACAGGAACAAAACTTAAAACAAATTCATCTTTCTGTTTGACCTCAACATAATGCTTAAACAATGAGAGATGACAGAGTGTGAGTAATGAAGCTATAATTCACACCTTGTGCATGAGTAGGTACAACAGTGGAGCCTGAGTGTTGTTAAATTCACACAGTGTAAAATATTATGCCATAACTCAACAACAAGTCATCTCTTAATTTAAACAAATAAATAGAATTGGAACAAGATAAAAAACCACCAAGCAGTAAAACTTATACTACAGCTTGCTAATTTTATGTAATATTACATCTAAAAAGAAATGTTTCAGGGTATTCTTTACTCATATGGAAAAGATAAACAACAATTTCCTGTAGGTTTTCAGAGGACTCAGAAGTGCTTATCTACAAGCTGCCAGACCAGGTGAGCTCTGAGTGTGCTGTGTTTGTGCTCAGCTGCTTGTCAGCTGCTGTGAGGTGCATGGATAAGTGTTCCAGCAGCAGCTGGGGCAGAGGTACCCCAACCAGGAGAGCTGAAACACTTGTGTGGAGATAGGAAAACAACAAGGAGGAGATTTTAAAATCTTGCTTGTGAAAATTAAAGTGATATGTGATGTAGATAATACTAAAATATAAGATCTTCTTTTTTTTTTATATATAGCTTCCAAGTTACTGACTGCTTCTTGAAACTCAGTAGTCAGTGTCCATGGGTCTTTTCAAAAGATTATTTAACTATTTGTGAATTTGGCCTTCAGCATGCTTAGGAGATAGATTCATTGTTTATCAAACTTTACAAAATAATCATTAATGTTTGTTTAAATTGTGGCTAGTTCAATTTTGATACTCACAATATAAAATAGGTAACACACTCAACAATTCAAAGAAAACAAGAATTCAGGTTTCATCATAATTTGTGGGTAGTTGGTTTAGCAAAAATGGCCTAGAGATAATTATCTAACCTCCTTCCTTTTTTGTAAAATATTTTTAGAAACAAATAACTTAAAAAAGGCAATCAGTGGTTCTAACACTTCAGACTGCTAAAACAATTTTATGCAATATTATCAGTAAAAATCTGCATAATTGAACACTTAGGACAAGTGTTATAAGACAAGAGCTGGAAACTTTACTCATTTCTTCAGACAAACGACAAATGAATATTCATGGAAATGAAGTACTTTTTATTGCACCAAGAACACAACAAGGGGGAAGACAAATCAGAAAAGAAGCAAAATGCTTAGCCTTTAGTCAAATAGTAACTCATTCTGACCTAAAATAAGAACTTGAATAAAAAATCTTAAAAAAAACCCAAGTGTGCTCTATTCTTTAATGATAGTACAACTTTTGGAATAAACTCTTTGGATTGCCAGAATTGTTTCTTGCTATTTACATTAAGAAGAACTACTGGATCTTTGGGTAGCGAGAATGGGATTTAACATTGAAAAGTACATGATACATTAATGAGAATATTTTTTTAATATAAATTTTAGAACCACAGAATCATTTAGGGTGGAAAAGACTGTTGAGTTCAACCATTAATCCAGCACTAAACCATGTCCAGTCCCACACGTACACATCTTTAAATATCTCTATGGATGGTGAATCAATCACCTGTTTCAGTGCTTGACAACCTTGAAGAAATTCTTTCCTAATAGCTAATTTAATTCTCTCTTGGTTAAACTTAAGGCAATTTCCTCTTGTCCTATCATTTCTTACTTGGGAGAACTAACCAATCCCCACCTCACAACAACACTTTTTCAGGCAGTTGTAGAAAACAATAAGATCACCCTTGAGTGTCCTTTTCTCCAGGCTAAACACCCTCAGCTGCTCCTCATAAATTTTATTCTCCAGATCCTTCACCAGCTTTTTTGTCCTTCTCTGGCAGCACTTGCCCTTCTTTGAATATTAAATTTGGATTTTAAATCTANAATGTTTAATTAATATAATAATTTAATTATTTTATTATATATTAGAATTTAATTTATTTAGTATTTCTCTTCAATTTTGTTTCCTCACAATCTCTATTTCTTGCCTTTCCAAGTAGATTTCCTAAATTTCAGGTTTTGTCTTTCACAAAACATCATCACAGGGATAGTGAATGTAATTTTCCTGATTTATTAAAGATGTTAAAAAGTTATGAAATGTTTGCATTAGTACATATCTTTTAATTTACAGAATTATGGACAAATTCAATGGCTATCATAAGTGTCTACTTTATATCTTATTCTCTCGCACACAGAAGACTCCCAAAGAAACATTAATAGGGGTTGGTTTGTAGTGCAATACATGAACATGTAGAATCCATCTATTAATAATTAGCAATTTCCAATATTTTAAGGCCTTCCATCACCCCACATGAACAAAAGAGCAGCTTTCCAGCAAGGAGGACAGGACTGGGATATGAAGAGTACAGAAGAGTGCACAGACTCACAAAGCTTGCTGTGGGAATTAATGGACTGTCCCTAGACAATAGGAACCATTTTCAGCTGATGATAATTCTAGGGAAAAGGTGGCAAGTGCATGCATACAACAGATTAGATAAATAATTGACAAAGATTAGAATGTCACTCTGGTAATAAATTTAGGAAATTATTAATTTAGCAAGATTTGAAGATTAGATTAGTTGTTAGATACTTATAGTCTTTTTTTTCTTGAAGTATTATTTGTTTTGAATATATTGGGTTTTAGAAAAAGATGCTGTGTTCTGAGTTTTTTTTCAATTTTATTAAAACTTTTGCTATTTGATGTTATCTTTAAATGCCTCCATGGAATGGACATGCCTTAGTAATCATTATGAAATAACTCTGTTTCATAGTTTTAACATAGGTCTTTAATAGCGAGTTAGAAGTGTTAGATGCATTCATTGCTTGTAATTAACATTGTTAATTGTTTTCACTCCAGTCAGTGATTTCTGATGGTCTTCTTTGCCACAAGGGTGCACTGCTGGCTTGTGGCCACCTTGTTGCCCCCAGGACCCCTAGGCTCCTCCCAGGCTCTCTCCATAGAGCTGCTCTCCAGCCTCTGGAAACCCAAATGTGGATTGGTGCATGTAGTTATTCCTCCCAAGTACAGGAGATCCATGTGTCTTTTCCACATAAGAAAGAAATGTACTTCTGCAGCTTTTTAATGTATAACCTACAGGCTGGTAATTCTACAGAGAGAAAAGAAAGCAATTTTTAAGAACTTGAAATTCCACATTTGTGAGGTTCCTGCTTTCCACTTCTCCAACCTGCTGAAATTCCTCTGGATGGCATATCCATCTAGTCTGTCTGGCCCTCCTTCCAGTTTTGCTTGCAAAGCTCCTGGGAGTGTAAACTGTCCCTTAATCCTGATCATTGATGAAGACATTAAACAGTACTTGCCCTTAGGGTACATTAGTACTGACTGGTTTCCAGACAAAGTCCATGCTGCTAACTACAACCCTTTAAGCCCAGCAGTGCAGCCAGTTTTCAATTTGCCTCACTGTCCACTTGTCTAGCCTGTATTTCATCAGTTTGTCTATGGGGATATTAGAGTAGACAGTGATGAAAGCATTGCTAAAGTCAAGATAAATATCTCCTTATCCACCAAGTCAGTCATTTCATTATAAAAGGCTATCAGCTTGATAAGCCAGTATTTTGCTTTGAGAAAGTCTCTGCTGTTGCTCAACTTCCAGTCAATTTTTTGTCCTTCACAAACTTGAGTTTTGCCAGGACATCCTCGTTTATCTGCTGGCCTCCCTTCTCCTTGGCTTTATTTTCTGCTTATAGGGATGGGCTTGAAGAATGTGATATTGGAAAGGATGAGGTGATCCCTCCAGGATGATCTCCCATGGATTCATGAAAGAAGAACCTTGACCAGGTCAAGGTCTGCTGCCCTGTTGTCCAGAATTATGATTCTACTGTTTGTCTTGTTCCTTTCTCTCGGGATCCTGGATTCCATCATCTCACAATCACAACAGCCAAAGCTGTCTTCGAACCTTTACATTCCTAAAAAGATCTTTCCTGTATGTGAATATAATCTCTAACAGAGCATGTCCTCTATTTCCATGTCTAAATCCACATCTAAATCTATGCCTGTGACCCTTCACTGCAGTATTCCAGGTGTATGAGCTATCCCAACACCTCTCTGTGATCCTACCTATATCTACCCTGAACCTTTATGTGGACCTCTAATTCCTCCCTTTGTATCCCATTCTCTGTGTATTAGTGTACAGACATGTCAGAGACGCGCTGAGTGATGCTGCTTTTCCAGGAAAACACTGAGAGTTTTCCCTTATGCTGTTCTCTTAGCACCTCTTCATTTGTGTGCATAGACTTGGAATGGGACTCCTTCCCTGTTTTGCTGACTGTAAGGCATTTCACACCCTCATCAGCTTTCTTCCCTTGCTTGAAAACCTGGTTCACTATTTCTTCACTTGTTTGTGAGTTGTCAGCTCCCTCACCACATCAGCCTCATGTTAAAAGTTTCCTAACCAGACTAGCCATACCATTCCTAACCCAACTAGACATAGGCCATAAAAGACATAATTGTTGCATCCTAGAGAACATTCAACTTATTCTTGATCTTTTCCTAATCCTTCCCAAGATCTTAGTCCTATCAGAGCAGTAGATGAACAGTAAATATCAGATGAATATACAAAAAAAAAAATGAAACTAAATGTCTCTGTTGACCTAAACTGAGTCAGGCATTAGCAATTTTTAGTTTTTACAGTAGAACATATTTTAATAACAGATGCAAGAGAAGATCCTGAGGTTACGTTACAGTCATGTATGGAGAGTTCTTTTTTTTTTTTTCTTGGAATATTATTATCAGTTTCTCTCCTCCTCAAAATGTTGGCAAGTATTAGCCATCTGTGTTTCAATTATTATTAAATACGTCTAAATGTTATTTTTTTCCGTTCTGGCCTGGCAGTGCTCTTAAAAAAAAACATGATTTAAATATCCCTGATGCAAAAACATCACAGTACAAAACTCCCCATATTTAAATCAAGACAAATTCTACCTTCCTTCAAATTAGGGAAGGCTGCATGCTTCATATCTTTTATCATTCAGAGAAGAATACAAATTGTAATGCAGATATCTAGTCCAACCTCCAGTCCAAAGCAGGGTCAAGCAAAGTTTCTCAGATTTGTATCCAGTCAAATCTTAACCTCCAAGGACAGGGATTGTGGAGTTTTCCTGGAACACTTCTTCCAATGATTGGCTGTCCTCATGAGGAAAATGTTTCTCCTGTACCTGTGTGGGTACTCTCACTTCAGCCTATAAAATTTTCTCTTCTCACAGTGCACCATTGTGAAGAGCCTGGCTTTTTAATCTCTTCAGAATTACCAGGGCTGCTGCTAACATCTGCCCAAACATGGCTTCTCTCCCGACTGATGAAGAGTGGCTCTCCTGCACTCTCTTTCCAGGGGAATTATTCCAGGCCCTGACCATCATGGTTGCTTTGTGCTGAATGCATTCAACTTTATTAATATTGTTTTTCTACTGGGGACCAAAACTGGGAACTGTATCATTCCAGTAAGGTATTTCAGCTAAATAATAGATATTCCATTAAAGGACTGGCCACAGTGCTTTCAATTTCAATTACAAGCACTTTCCACTATAATTTTTCTCCATATATTTCAAAGATGAAGCAGAAGAAAGCATCTTAAGCTGCTGGAACTGAAGAAAAATGCCTCCTAAGAAACAACAGTACCAGGAAATGAAAAAAAATATCAGTGGCAAAATGAAAAAATGAAAAATTTTCTGTGTAAAACAGTAGAAAAACTACAAGAGAAAACCACAAGAAAATAAAATCCATCAAACAATATTCAACAAGAATTTAAAACATCTGTTTTAAGACATCCTTAAGGAAAATATCTCTGGAAGTAATCAGGAAATACCAGGGCCTTGTGCTTTAACTGTTCTGTACTCTTCCCACTGTAGCAGTTTTAAGCAGGATAAATTGCCAAAGAAAATTTAGCCTGACTCAGTGTTGGTTTGTCCTTCTGAATTGAAAGACAAAGCTCAGCATTGTAGCTGTTCTGAATGCCAGTGCCTTCTTTTTCAAGACAACTGCTTACCTGTATCCAAGGGTGAAGGTATCTCACACAGCATGTAGAACAGATCAACAGGGAATGGCTCCAAATGGAAAGAGGGCAGATTTAGATTAGACACTATAAAAAAATATTTACTAGGAGGGTGTTGTGACATTGGAACAGGTTGCTCAGAGAAGTTGTGGATGCTCCTTACCTGGCAATGTTCCAGACCAAGTTGGATGGAGCTCTGAGAAACCTAGTCTAGTGACAAGGGTCCCTGGCCATGGCAGAGGGATTGAAACTAGATGGTCTTTAAGGCCCTTTCCAACTCAAATTATTCTGTGATTCTATGAAGTCTTCTCTTTTTTTTAAATGAGTAGACTAGAATAAGTCAGATCACTACAAGGTTGTGAAAAAAGAGCGATATACTGTGCAGGTTGCTAATTAAAAATGTATTATCAGTGCCAAGTAGCAGAATTGCCATGCACTTTTCATGTATGATATTAAAAACTACTTTAAAAATGTTTTCCTTTTGTCATGTGCCCAGTTTGGTCCTTGGGTGGTTTGTTCCTTTAAAGACTATTGAAAAATTTGAGAACTGTAGGTAGCATCCAAAAAAGTAATAACTGCTTGAGAGAATAAAGATTTTTACATCAAATTCTGTATAATTTTGTTATATACCTAGAACCTTACTCAAATGACACCATAAGTAGTAGCATATGCTAGATTTTGTAGCCTGTTAAATAATACACTGATTTTAGCAATAATTGTATCTTTTTTCGAGTCATGATAATTAGTGTTTGGAAGACTACAAAATATTGAAGTTTGTTTAATTAGCAAACAAACAAAAACATCTGAAATACCAAGGATAACTCATGAAAACATAAGTGTTTTTTTATTTTGACAATTAGATTTTTTACTATTTTTATATTTCGTATCATGAAACTGTAATGCTTTTCTTTTTTTCAAATGATAGTTTAATAATATGAGCTCTCACTAAAAGATTGTCATATATAAACTTTGGTGAGGTGTGCAAGTAATTGCCAAATTTTAGTGTGAATTATAGAATATATAGATCCCCGGAATGAGAAAAGTTATGCTATATTTCAATCATTTTTCCAGTATACATTTAGAAATTGATTTCTGATATCAATCTTGTCATTTACATCAAAAAGGGAAGACTGAGCTGGGTTCTTCCTTTTTTTTTCCCTAGGAGTTTGTTTTAAGGAGTCATTTACTTGATCAGAGTGGAATATAATGAGGAAAAAGTCTCCTGGACACAGTTGTTTTATCTGTGGGTAAGACTCATCTCATCATTAAGCTCTACAGCTGCTTTTTCCTCCTGTTTCTTCTCAAGAAGAAAGTGCAGACACAGGAGTGGGAAACTCAGGGCACTAGGGAGAGGTCAATGAGAAGGACTCAGACTTCCCCTTGAAAAATGAAGATTTCTTCTGGCTGTGAGCAGTGCAATTGGGATCCACACTTTTGTAATTTCAGAGACTGTTACAGTGTACATTACAGACTATACTTGCAGCCTGTTAGGAAATTAAAACTGGGCCAAAATGTAGGAGCTCACTCACTACAGAAAAGATTCAGAGATCAACTGGTGACAATGTGACTGTAGATAAGAGTCAGATCCCTAGACAAAAAGGAAGCTAAGAACAAGAAATGCTTATTTCAGAGCTCTAGCAAATAAAAGGAGAAACAGTCAATAAAGAGAAAATTGCAGACTGCATATAAAAAGTAAATCAGAAATTATTCTAAATATTTTACTATGAAATGGCATGATGTGTCAGGGAATAAATGTACCATCAACTGAACTGGGAAAATGTATTACTATGGCTGTTTTTAATCGCTTCTTGTGCCTGAATCTTTACCATCTACTACTAGCCATTGGATCAGTAGCAGGAGAGTGAGCTGACAAGATAATTGCTCGTCTACAGTCACAATAGTTGAATAATGACCCTCTAGACCAGACACTGATGAGGAGAGGTTAAGTACATGCCTCTGGGCCTGCTTGCTTTGCTTTGCTCTAAAACTTTACTTCAGGGCTCTAAAATTAAGTGAGAAGAGTTATATTTTTATTTAAGCCATAATTTTGCCCTTTTTTTCAGACTATTCAGTAACTTTTTACTCAATTCCATGATATGTACTTGTCCTTTGGAGCAGTGTCTGTCTTTATGAAAGAGAAATGCTTAAAAAAAATGAGTTCTTGAAGTAATTTGTTATAGGATACAAAAAAGTCTTGCTTTAAGGTTGATTATTCCTGCTTATTTTCCAAACAGAAATAAATCACAAATCTGTTCTACATTAGTCTATGAATGGCATAGCAATATGAATTTAGTTAAAAGTTTTAGGCTGTATGAAATTCTTTTAAACTTTTTACGATGTGCATGTATACAAAACCAAAGGAATCAAATGAAGACAATTATTTAGAGTATTGTTGCTGAGTGCCTTGGCAATGCTGTTTATTTTTCAGAAGTATATATATTACTTTCTGTCAGCTAATACTTTAAAAATAAGAAGGACTTTTTACGACTACAAGAGCCTGAATTGCACTTGACAAATTGTCTCCAGTCATATATTCTTTATAGGAGATAATTGGAAGAAGTCATTTTAAGTCCCAGTAGCTGTATTAAACTGAGGGCTACTTACAAAAATATCCTTACCCTGTAGCTGAAGGAATGAACAGTAGTATATATGTGACAGCTGGAGCTAAGATGAAGTGTGCTTCTACTTCAACTGTAACACAAATGGGAATAGCTGGTACAAGCTCTGTACTATATGCCAAAAGTGAAGTAATTTGAAGAGCTATGCTGAATACTGATAAAACATATTCTCAGTACAAAAATAAGATGCAAAGCAAGCAGGAGGAGGCTTCCTATGGCAAAAATAATAGTAAAAAAAAGAAAATGTGTTCTTCTGTTTTTCATCTAATTATTTCAGTTTATAGTAAAGAGGTTAATTGAGTATACCCTATTGATGTTTAGATTTTAAAGTTTAGGAGTTTTAACTTAGGCAAGTAACTTATGGATAAATTTTAGGATATAATTGAAAAGATCATCTTTAATTCCCTGAATAACCAGAAGAGACAGATGCCTTTGAAGACCTTTACAGGGACAGTCTTTCTGCCTAAGTGTTCAACCATACACAGGCACAGCTTTTTTTCTATAGGTTTTCAAAGGCATCTCCTTCTCTCCAGTGACTATTGACATTTCATTTGAGTTCATTGCTTTTCCCCACTGTTATCTACATTTTAGGCAGAAGAGCAATGACATAGCCATGTAAGTTAGTCAAGAAAACTCACCATGAATTGTTAGTGGAACTGGAGGTAATACATTGGTGCAGAGACATAAAATTTATACCTATCTCAGGAATTAACAAAATTATATGCTTATTAACTAAATAGTATTATTAGTTCCAAAAACTTTGAATGTAAATATGTCAGACTTGACTGAAACATGACAATGAACTTGTTCAGTGTCATTTGTGATGCTCCAAATACATAAATAGCTATTGTTATTATATTCCTCGGTACTTGCCAGCAAGGTAATAATTTTTATCTCATGGCTTAAGAGCTGCAAGGAAAGAAATAACAAAAGGACAAATCAAATTAATTTATTCTCTAGAACTGCACAAGAAGAAGCCATTACTGCATGCCAAAGTACAAGGCTCAGGGTTGCAGATGTTTTCTTCGTATATTGGACTCGTGTGCTTGGATTGAACGTGGAAATAAGACTTTTCTGATAACATTGTTGATTTGAAATATATGACATTTGACAAAGATTAGGTTTTACTCTTCTCAGGAAACATACAGATGTAGAAGCACACTGGCCTAAAGGCATCCCTAACTGGGCTATTTTCTGGTGTACCTATTACATGAGAAAAGGATTCTCCAAGACAGTTTATGTTATTAAAACTGGATGCCTTCTCACTCAAAGATGTTTTAGTGACACAGTAGTTTTTGAATAGAAATTAGACGTGAGAGAACATTAATTATTTTCAGAACTGAAATTAATAAGGATGGTAATGAGCTGTACAGGCTGAAGTGAATTCTTTCGCATGGGTACAGTTTTCTCTGTGAATAAATGCTGGGCTTAGCTTCAAGTTGCCTCTGACCAGCACAACTTAAAAACATTATGTTCATTACTAAAATTTCATGTAATTGTGCAGCCTGGGGAAAGAATACACAGGAGAAAATTTATTCATAGAATGTCTTAGTTTGAAGACAGGTATTCCTGCTAGGGAAAAAATGACAAAACAGGAATCTTTCTCCTGCAATGGAGG
>VZTB01008061.1:123478-176328 GCA_013397245.1 Thryothorus ludovicianus | reverse complement strand
CCTTCCGAGCCCTTCCAAAAGGGAGGTGGGGTTGATCCCACCCTTCTCTGGACAGACACTTCTTTTGTCTCTTTCAAGTACCTTAAAGTATCCATAAGTACCCAGCAATCAGTTTTTTAGCCACTCTTCTGGGAAAAAATTCTACAAGAAAGTAACCCAACCCCCAACATAGAATTACACAGCTTATGTAATTTTTCCACCCTACAAAAGAAATGTTTTAGGAGGGTTAATTCTTTAGCTTCTGCTTGAAACGTTTTTTGGAGTCCTGTCTACATAGTATTTAACACAACTCTCAAGCAAGCACCTTGTTGGCAATTATTTCATCATTCTGAAACAGTTGCTTTGGATTTAAAGATATTTAAACTGCTAATTGCTAGGATCACTTTCATTACACCTTCCATATTAATGGCAAAAGAGATAGTATTAATATTTTAGAAATGGACTGTATAATAAATCAAAGGTAGCTATTAAGGAATAGTTATTTAAATTCATGAAGATGCTTTCTCCAGTTGTTCCATCTCTTTCAAAAGTTGCAGAGGAATTGTGTTTGGAAAATTAACGTGGTGAGTTCTTTGGGTAGAAAGAGATCTGCCTGGCTTAGATGCCTGTCACCAAGATTTCAAGTGCTTAGGACTTGATTAACAACCTAGGTTGTTAAATGGTTAACCTAACAACAGGTTAAGTACTTCTCAAGGCACAAATTCCATATGCTTATGAGAACAGGCAACAAGGGGGAATATGAATGTCTCTTCTCTTGGAGTTCAGTCTGTCTAGACTTTGAGGAACAATCTCAGGAAGGGAAATACTGCTGTTTCAGGGATGTAGCCTGCCTTCTGCTCTCTAGGTACACAGTAGAATCATCCAAGGGTAGTGTAGACAAAAGGTCATGAGACATCTTCACTGAAACCCACTTTGTAGCCCAAAATGCAAGAACCATATTGACAGCAGAGACATCAGTGCCAAGGACACCTAATGGGATATACTTCATGTTTTTCCTGGAACAGACATGCATTTCCTATCAGAACAGTATTAATAAGGAATAAAAGTCTTTTAGGCATACAGAGTACAAGTGAACACCTTCTCAATATTCTCTTTCCTTGCCAGCTGACTGCCTTCAACATACTAGAAACTGGGATTTCTTCCTGGGATATAAGGCTATGTTCTGTAGGTCAGACATTCTGTTGGTCAGAGGAGATTGAAACTGCATTCACAAAACAATTTATTTGCCTGAACGTCTACCCTTCTTAGTCCCTTTTTGCTGTGGGTCTGTTGGATGACTGAATCTCTCACTGAAAAGATTATTGAATGTTATAACACATGACCAACTTAATATATACCCAGTGAGATTTATATGGCAAGAAGAACAAAGAGAATCCTAAGTTGTTATAAACAAACAACTGAATGAATCTGACTTTGTTTTCTCTGATAAAGTAGAAGAGAACAAGAACTAACCCAGGTGAAAAACCCCACCAAAAACCAAAACAAAATAAATAATCTCCAAAATATCAAAACCTCAAACCAAAACAACAAAAAAATCCCCAAACCCGCCCTTCCAACAACCAGACCACCATCATGAAATCACATGTACCTCTTTTAATATGTAGATTTCATCTCAGAAAAGCATGGTATTGGTACATAATTATACTTGTTTTTTCCAGTACAGTTATGTCTTGAGGTGATACTACTAGCATTGACAAGTGGGGGGCTATTACAAGAAGTTAAGTATTCTACACAAAACCTTCAGATTTGGTTTCCATTGCAGGAAATACTTAAGGTAACCTGCCAGGAGACTTTCAAGAGCAGTTAAGAATGTTTTAAGGCTGACTGAGTTGAAGAGTAAACTTTTCACTACTCTAGATGAAAGCACAGATAAGCCAACACAGACTTTGTTAAATCCCAACCTGAATTAATAGAATAGGCTTCTTTTGAGACAATCTTAAACTGAAAGAAAGAATAAATTCATTGTGAAGAATCAGAAGTGGAGAATATTTTTTTCTTACCTTATTCTCCATTTGTCAAGCTAATGATTTTCTTCTACCACTTGCCAACCTCACAAGCTTAATTTCTTTCTCACTTTACCACACTCAACTCTCTAATAATTTTCACCACATGTATGTACACTTGACAATGTTCTCTCCATCTGAGAAGTCTGACAAGATATTATTTTATCTATAAAAGTGGGGGTGCAGTGTACTACACATCTATCTGAAGGCTAAACATAAATAGAGAAGGAAATTTGATAAAGGTCTATTCAGTATCAGATCTAGAACTGTGAATTTGTTTTTCATTCCCACATAGAACCCAGAAGATTAGTTTGGTCCTTTACAGATTGATGTAATTTCCTAACAAAATACATGAAACATATGCTAACTGCTTGCTTTCTAAGTAGTACCAACTGAGTGAAACACCTTTTAAACCTCGTGGCTCTGCTGACACATAAACCCTTTCTGTTGCATTTTTGTAACTTGGGACAGCCTTTGTGTCCCACTGTTTATCCATTCCATTTTGTTGGACTAATAGTTTTTCTTCTTTTCACTCTAGTTTTTGATTACTGTGAAAGGATTTGTGTAGTAGACAGAGGTATTCATTTTGTGATCACTTGTAACTGATCATAGTAGGAAACTAATGAATCAGTCAGTTAATATTTTATGCAAAAACATATACATTACAAAATTACAAAACAAAGTAGATTTGTTTCTTTGTTTGTGGGCTGTATTCTAGCTCTGAAAAGCAAGGTTCTTATTCACTCTGATTTTTTTACTCTTATTTTGCCACCATTATTTTGCTTACTTAAAAGTTTTAATTTCCAGTATACAACCCTGTTTGCTGTTCATATTTCATACCAATTATTGCATATAAGCCTACAATTCCTGCATGCATTGTTTCAAGATCCAAGATTTGTTAGTGCAGTTCCTCATTTCAACAAGTTTCATTATTTTCCTCACTCTTCTACATTCAGTTGGAGAAAAAAGATTGTGGTACTGACTTACCTTTTTTGGTTTTAGTCCTAATATTTTTCACACACAAATGGCTTTTTTCCAGTGTAATGCATAACAGAAAGATGCCATCTGCAATGTGAAATTCATTTAATTCTGAAGACTAAATCTGTAGTATGCAAACTAACAAAGGCCCTTGTTGCTTTTGCAAATATTTCTTAGATAGAAGTGTTCTTTTTTCTATATTAACAGAACATTTTATCAGAGACTGAACATTTTTGTATGCCCAGAACTGGATTTCAGTACTTTTACCTCATAGCATGGAAGGCTCCAGGCAGTTTATCTCCTACCACATGAATTTTTCAGAATTATATTCAAGTTTTTAAATCATATATCTAGAGCAGTCTCCTCATTCCCTCAACTAACTTCTTTTCTATCATTTTCACTTTCACCTGAGGGTATCCTTTCATGGTGAGCCCTGACAATATTGGTCATACATAGAAACAAAGCATTTGGAAAGTATGCATTAGAGTTTGAGACAATTTTCTCATTGTGAATACTGATAGTAAGTTTAGATTAAGATTTAAAGAGAGAGAGTGTATAGTAGAGGTCTCCAGTAATTACAGAGTGGCCTCAAGAACTTGTTTACAAGCATCAGTTAAAAATGTCCATTATCTGATGCCTAAAATGTGGATGTCAGTCTTTATCTGAAAGATTTCTAGATATGTTATCTATTTCTTATCTCATACTAGACTATATCCTCAGGTGAAAGATAATGAGAAATGTGAGCCAGGCTTTACGATTATATTCACTGAACCCTCACAACTGAGTTCTTATAATAACAAAATATAAAGTAATAAATACTAGCAGACAGAAAGAAAACAACTTACGTGAGGGAAGTTATGAACACTCCTTTTGTATTTACCATCACTTCTATATGTGGAGGAGTGATCTTTAGAAATTTCTATTGCTCCATGTATGGATTCAATTCTCACGGAAACCAGAACACTCATGGGAAAATGTAATCTGAATGTTAGCCATAGTAAGCAGGCAGACATGGAAGATTGAAAATGCTCCCTATTATCCTAACATAAATTCCCACTATTTTAGCTGAAACTAAATGTTAATTTCAGAAAGCAAACTACAGCTCATGCAAATAAGCAATTCTGAGGTAAAACTAAAATGTTCCAGAAAGTTTAACACTTCCATATGATCATCTAAAATATCCAGTTACCTGAGTTTGTCAGGATGCAAAATCTGCCTTCTTAAACATATTGAACTCACACTTATACTGGATCATATTCATACTGAGACAGTCTTTGCAGAAGGCAAAGTGTTAGCATCAGTGTTACTTACAGATTTAACACTGTGGCATAATCAAACGAATATGAAACATCAAATTATGCATGCTTTTTTGACAGCGACCTTAAAACAACTGTGAGATCCAGGAATAATATCTATCTATCTATCTATCTATCTATCTATCTATCTATCTANCCAATTGCTATAAAATGCTCAAAGGAAATGGACAGTGATTCTAAATCAGAGAAGTTTTCATTGGCAAATGAAAGTTTTCATTTGCTTTCTTACCCTTCATATACCCTAAGAAAATATAAGTCAAACTCAGCAAATTGGACTGCTTCCTTAGAAGTGGCTGATAGACCAGTCCTACAATTCAAGATCCCAACAACTTGAAGAAATGGACTGGTAGGAAAATAATGGAGTTCAACAAAAGGAATTATGAAGTCCTGCATCTTACCAGTAATGATCCCACTAACAGGTGCAGGCTGAGGAAGCTTGGCTAGAAGGTAGCTCTGCAGGAAAAGGACCAGGGATTTGGGTGGAAAACCAGTTGACCACAAATGAGCAATATGCTCCTGTGGCAAAGATTAGCTGCTACCTGTCAGGCTACAATAGGTTGCCAGAACACAAAATGAAATACAAAAAGATCCACTTTTATAGTGTGAGTGTTACCAAACCCTGGAATAAGTTGTCCAATAAAGTTGTGGTCTTTTTTTTTCAGAAATGTTAAAGACCAGATCAGTATAATATTGAATAAGGTGCTCTAGCTAACTCTGTTTTGAGGAAGGATATTGGACTACATGATCACAAGACGTCCTTCCCATTGTCAATCACCCTGTGATTCTTTGATTTTAAGGTTCTTAAATCTGTTATTTCACTAAAATTTTGCTCAAGTTTTAATGCATTATTCCAGTGAATTCACTCTTCCTATATTAATTTTTCTGATAGTTTCTGTTCTGTGACTATTTCCCTGCTTGAGTTTATTCTGCTCTCAGAAGAGATGAATGTAAGTCTTAAAATGAGATTTGCAGTGTAAGTTATTGATGATGAGCTATTAATCTGCTTTTACTTTTTAAATTTCTTAATTCACTTCTTAAAAACACTCTTGTGACAGCAATACATTGTTAATAACAGAGAAAATGAACACCACTGACATTAGTTTCCCAAATTAAATGAGTATTCATGCTTTTTTTTTACAACATTCTCTGAATTCTAGTCACACCTAAATTTTCTATTTTTCTTAGTGGAAGGTCATTGTTTTGTATGAAATCTTCTTCCACCAATGGGGTAAAAATCAGTCGATTAATTCTTTAGTACTTCATCATGTTGTGGTATGTAAAAGGAGTCAGTGAAAAAGAAGATACATATCTGTATATGTACATTCAAACAAATAAAAGGAAAAAAGCAACAAAATTGATAATTCACCTTGAATGTCTTGTATGTCTCAAGAGACACTGTGAAGAGTATTTTCAAAGTATACTGCCTCCTGTTAGGAAACATTAATGTTTCTAGAGAAGATATGGACTCTCCAGGAAGGACATTAGAAATTATTACAAGCACTTGATAATTTGTTTTCCTTTTTTTTTCTTTAGTTATCTCCACAGGAACAGAGTAAAGATAAGTAAAAGATAAATAAAATCTCACTTTGAATCCACTGGAGAGACTTTGTGGCATTTTCTCTTTTAACCTTCGTGATCTCCTGGACTATGATCTGTATTGAAGCTGCTGAAAGGAACATTTCTTAAATTTGCTATTATAACCACTATTTAAAGTGAGCTTCTCACAAATATTTTGCAAATACAAATCTGTCATAGCCATATTCAAATTTAAAGACAAAAGGTTATTGCATTAATCCAGTCTAAGACTTTGTAGAAAAATAAATCCAGTGAACACATTCAAGACACTACACTGCATAACATCTGCATTAAATGCATGAATTAAATATGTGACATCAATGGCATTATAAGACTAAGATGAATATGTAAGCAGAAACAGCCATGGTTGTTTAAAGTTTACACAGTCTAAATTGCAAGGTCATTTCCATAGTGATGAAATCAAAATGAAAAAAACCCATGAACATTTCTTTTTTTTTAGTTTGTATCTATATTTTAATAATATGCACCCTTTTTTTATCTTTCCCCTGCTAAAAGCAACTCTCTGTATTTCTTTTCACAAAAGGGAAAAGGATATGATACTTATCTAAAATGTCAAAGTGATTTATAAAGTAAGTTGTGAGTTATACGCTAAGTTTTGAAAGCTACATGTGCCATTCCTAAACATGCAGTTTCCTAAAACTTTTATATTTCCTAAAAGATAAGTGAATCACTTGAGAGAAATTATTTGCATATTTGAAAAAATATTTCATTATACTTATCTGAAAAGCACAATATATTTTTAATATATTGATAATCTTGAAACAAAGAGATTAAGCTTAATTTATAGTGTTAAATCTCCATATGTTTATCTAGAAATAGTTTCTGCCTACAATCGAGAAAGTTTGAGTTCTATTTTCAAGGCAGACAGAGGGATGCAATCCTTTCCCATTACTCATCTAAAACTGTACAGGCATTCTGTATATATACATTAAGACTTAGAAGAGACAAGCTAAACTAGAAATCAGAATTATACATATTTAATAGGTGTCAAAATGGAGAAATGACTTACAAAAACTGAAAACAAGTCTATGCTAAACCAGGATATCGGGCTCCAGGATGAATCCAAAGCACCATTTCAAACATATCTCAGAAGCAATTAACAAATCTGATCTTTTTTATGAGCAACTGTCACACGTACTCTTATTTCAAGCTACCCAAAATTTCTTACATTTGTTATATGAAAGGATTAGGTACTGAGATCATTGTTTGGTTTACTTTCCATCCAAACAAAAAACCAGAGAAATCTGCCTTCAGTTAAATAAAATTTCTGAAACACACAGATGTTCAAGGCTATAATCTTCAATTCATTTGATTAATTCTATTCTCTTTCTTGTTAACCATAAATATTGACTTGTATAAAAAAAGACTCCAATGGATGAAGATTTATTTTTTTAATTTTAAACGCTAACATGATTAAAGAAGAAATTAATAGAAATAGCACTAATACTTAGATTATACAAAAAGAAAAATGAGTCTGTTGATTATTTATGTTAGAACAGAAAAGTATTTTCCTACTCATAAGATAGTATATTATTTAAATTAGCATTACTTTATTGTAATACTCACCACTTCTTAATGCATGTTGGAAAAAAAAATTATATTACAGATTGTTTCCTACATAGCTCTTTATGTAATCTCTGAAATGTCCCTTCTCAAATTGTTCCATTTTAATCTGATCTACAGGGTGTACAGTCCAGCAGATTTTTTTCCTGTGACCCAGCTGATCTCCATGCATCTTCTTGGAATCCAAATCCACTATGTTATACTGTAGGTTTTAGAATTATTTCCTCTGAACTACTTTTTAAGTAAATTGAATTTATGTGTATTAGTCTTCAGATAAGACAATTTGGGAAGAGCATATTCTTCCACATCTAAAATGTAATTAAACATATACCTTGTTATAGGCAATTTATTTGTTTTCATCAGCTAAAATTTTTTGAATTACCACCTAGAACTCAAGGTATGATTGGATCTGATCTAGTGGAAGGGCGGTTGAAACGAGATTATCTTTATGGTCCCTTCCAACTTAAAACCTTTCTGTGACTCTATGCTTGCTTAATTCAAATTTTCTTCATTTTGTTCTTCAGGTGAACTCCTTTACAAATTCTTCATATGGAGTCTGAAGAAGCATTTTGGAAGGAGAGAGTAACCAAACCAACCCTGTGGGTTTAACAGCTCTCTAGAGAAGGTTACCTCTACTCCCTCTTCCCCATTTTAATTTGTTTGCTTCTTTCTTGAGCTCTACTGATCTAGAAATCTGGGGCATAAGCAGCAGAACACAGTGGGGAAAATACTCATTTAATCTGTGCAGGCAAGGATAAGAGTTGTGCACAGGCTGAAGAAGCTGAGTCAAATCAGAGTTCAAGCCTGAATAGAGGGAATATTCCAGTGTGAAGAACCTGAGTTATAAAGGTAAATTTCATTTCCCTCTGACTTGTCATTCTTTATCAAAGCTTACAAGTTAGAGTGTCCCTTGATACAAAGAGACATTCTGAGAAGTTCTTAATGTGAAACAACTGCTTTTGAATCTTTTACACATTCTTCATGGTGAAAGTAGTATTTTGAATACCTAGCTACTAAATGTCAAGTCTTTGTGAGAAAATGGAAGGATCATAATTCTTTCCAAAAGTGATTTCATTTCTCCCCATGGATAGAAGAGTATGAAAAGCTGCTCCTGGAAACTAAATTATCTAATTTGTCTGGAAACAGGTAAAAATGGAAAAAGAAGTATCACTCAATTTGATAAGAAAAACCTGGATTGAGAAAAAGTACATTTCTCTTAGAAATTCTGAGCTACAAAAACAACCTGTGGACACAAGAAAAAAGTAAGGTTTTAAAGTGTCTTTATCAATGCAGGACATTGCAGAAGACAAACTCTTATACTGAGAGCTAGGTAAGTTTCTCATCCATGTATTTTATCCTAGTTTCTTGTACTAATTCAGATCTACTATATATTCTCTGAAGTCTTCTCAGTGCAGGACAAATAGGTATCAGTATGTGAAACTTATTCCTCTAAACAAGTGGCATAATTTTCTGCTAATTTTTCTTAATCCAGTTTGTTTCTCTTCTGTTTTAATGTGCAATTCCTTCCTGAGAAAAAAGATGGTTCATGGTGTTTTAAGGTTTAGAGAATTTTAACATATTTGGTTGAAAGCTCGAATTTTTATGTTGCTTTAGAAGTTAAATGAGACTCAGATTAACTCTGCTCTTTGGTATCTCTGGCATCAGGAATTTTATGGAGTTGGGAGATGTCAAAAATATCCAGTTAGTTCTGAATGGGTCTGTAAGTCTGAGGTAATTAATCCATGAAAAGTTTGTGCAGGATCTATTGCTAGACAGAGCAGAAATGCACTCAAAATGCATGAGTTGATCATTCAAAGAGAAGGTCAGAGGTGATTTGCATACATCTTATTTAGTGAAGTGTATAGATCTCTTTCATTTTTGCTGCTCTGGATATAAATTATGTTCCTGTGTCATGATACTAAAAGGAAACATTCAAAAGAGTTAAAATTATATTTCTCTTCTATAAATGAAATAAAATTTTAATAAAACTGAACAGAATGTCATAAAATTCAGGTTCAGATAACCTGTATAATTGCTATCACCTAATTCTTATGAGTTGCACTTAGAAAGCTGATTGGTGTTCTCAGCGTTAGCTACTGTTGATTTAGTGATCAATTTTTAATAATTATTACTGATTTTAATAAATCTAATCATGGAATTAGAGCTCTCACGTTTCATTTTCCATAAAGTTTTTCAATGCATGAAAAACAAGGGAATGGTTGAGCTCAGATTTCTCCAGGAAATTTCTCTGGAAATTTTTCCAGAATTGTACTTGACATAAAAGTAAGAAAAACATTTTGTTTTTTAATAGTATCATGTATATAACATTCATTAAGACAGTCTTCTCCCAATAAGCTTGCAATTACTTCTAAATAATATATGAGAAATAAACAAAAGTGGAGTTTTCCAATGGAATTTTGAAACAGCTGTGACTATTGAATTAAATATAGGAAAGAAGTAGTTGAAAGATGAGAGGTTTCGATTAGATTTTAGGAAGAAATTCTGTATTGTGAGAGTTGTGTGGCACTGGAACAGGTTGCCCAGAGCAGTTAGGGATACCTCATCCCTGGAAGTGTTCAATGCCAGGTTGGATGGGGCTCTGAGCAACCCGGTCTAGTGGAAGGTGTCACTGGGGGTTGGAACTAGGTGATCTTTAATGTCCATTCCAATCCAAACCATTCTATGATTCTATGATGTTCATTGTTATTTGATTTACGTTCTGAATGTACACACTAGAATGCTACTTGCCATCTTTAAACAATATGCATCATTACTTAGTTCAATATTTTGAAAACTTCTTGGATTTCAGTTATCCACTTTTTCCAAGATACAGAAAGCATCCTCTACTAGAAACCAGGTAATTTCTCAGCATCTTGAAAAAGATGTATTTCTTTTCACATTACTCTTGAAATCTCTCAGACATGTCAGCTCTACTACTATTATGCATTCAGTTAATTCAAAATTTAAATATTTTGCTCCTGAAAAGCATTAGGACAGTGAGAAGTGATGAAGAAATCATATCAACCTCTAGTTTAGTATGAAGCATGGGAGCAGTCCTCCAAAAACAGATCAAGAGCCTATATTATTCTAACCTAGATAAATACCATAGCTCCTATGTATACCTATAGATTCGGGCAATCTAATGCCTTCACTCTTCTACATAAGAAACAAGCATACTTCCACAACTCTTTTGTGTTTGACTGTTTATTGACTGTTTATTCAAGTACATTTTTGATAATTAAGAAATGCAGATTTGGCTTCTACAGAGAGAAGAGGAAGCTATCTTTAAGAATAGAGGACATAATTCTTTATGGCTTTTGCCTTTAGCTCCTTTTGCCTCAATTTTACCTCCTTTGAATGTTGTGAGAATGATTATAAGTTACTTCTATGCTGTCATGAGGGTGCCTTATATATAGCATACAAAAATGGATGGGTTAAGCTTAAGGATTCCTCTACTTCCTAATGATATAATTAGAAAGCTTTTACATTTAGATAAGACACTACTCAATTCCTCTGGCTTTGTGAGACCTAAAAGATACTGAACTGAGGATATCATTAAGAATGCACTGAATAAAAATGTAAATAATAAGGAACCAACCATGCTGTAAATATGAATGTAAATTCCTTCGCCATTTGTCTTCATTTGAAGAATTTCATGCTTCTCCTCTAGCAGTCAGAAACTGTTGTCTGATATGCTGACAGCTTCTAAATTCTCAACAAGTGAAATCATCTGGTCTCTCACTCCATATGATAATACACTGTGATAATTATGGCCTACAAGTAACTGTACTTTCACTGTGGCAGCAGAGACTGGGGTAGACCTAGGCAATATAATCTTCTGTAACTTTTTTATATTATATATATATTTATTTAAAAACCATATGTGTATCAACAGCTGTGCTTTTGTTACCTATAAGGCTGAAAAAAAATTACATGGTAAAAGAAGTTCCACTGCCTGGGCTTTCAAGAATGCTGTTTGGGAGTCAAAGACAACCGCTGCAAATGTAGCACATCTCGCTCCCTTATTCTTGCTGAGAAGTAATATAACACTGCATAAAATTTTTATGTCACGGTGCATCATATAGAACTATGATTTCAAGCTTTCTCTTTCTTGTGAGATAGCTATAAAACACATTTGTTCTGAAAAAGAAGGTGGCTGAAGGAAGAATATATTTTCTATAACTGAGCAAAAATGCAAGGAGTAAAATCTGGCAGACTATGTGTATGATACTGGGGACTTCCAAGTTCAAAGTTAGTGCCTCATTATTGGCCTGATTTTGTAGATACTTTGGGAGTAACTTGTGGGTTGGTGTAATTTTCTTCACAGCAGCTCATATGGTTCTGTGCTTTGTATTTGTAAGTGAAGCAGTGTGGATAACACACAAATGTTTTTACTGAACAGCATACAGCATCAAGGCTTTCTCCATATCATACTCTTCACCTTCCACCCTCTCTCCCTGTGAGTGATCTTGGGGTGGGTGGGAGCTTGGAGGGGGCACAGAATTATAAGTATTTTTAACATAGGATAGTTAGACACAGCAGCATTGTGGATCCTTGCCAACAAATTCATTTTGATGTGGACTAAGGGGAAGAAGTGTAGACAAGGAATGAATGTCTGACATACAGAATGAAAACTGCATCATATGTACCAGAGTCCAGAGAGGATTTAGCAGAAAAAGAGATGAGAACAGAATAATGATACACAATCATTTTGCAAAAAGGGCTAGTAGCATTCACAGAGGGATAAATGAGGGAAGTAAGGAGATGTTTGCATTTAACATGTGTGACACTACTACCATGTATACAGCTGTACTGTTGCCATTCTTAAAAATAAAAAATATTGTCACTATTAAAAGAGAAATTTTTTATTACAAGAGAACATCTTGCAATAAAACAACCAGACGGAGTAACTCAATTTAGTGCATAAGCATTTTCACAAGAAAGAAAAACAAGAGTTTTTTATCCAGACAAGATACATAGATAAGAACATAACATTAGCTAGAAAAAAAAAGTCAGATTGTTGCATCAGACCTCTTGTTAGGGGTAGAAACAAGCCAAGACACAGACACTTAACAACATGAAAAGGGTCCTGGTTTATTTTTCCTTACAGCTCAGCCATTCTGATTGATTACAGCAAGCTCCTATTACAGAGTCCAATTGCAGACTGACTGCTGGTTATCTCCTCCTGGGCTATGTCTGCAAATATCAGATAGCAGACCCTGAATGCAAGCCTTAGCTACCTCGACTGTGACTGCAGGCTCCAACTCCATCAGACCTCACAGCTGATCTTTTACAGCAACTCTTCTCCTTGTTCATGTCTCTCTGGATCATTCCCTTATCCTCAAGGCTCCTCTACCTTCTCCTGACTCTTCTTCAAGCCTCCCCAGGCCAGCCAATCCACCCCTTTTATCACACTTACCTTTATTAGTCACAGCTGCACCCCATTCAGGGCAAAGCTGTTGCTCTTTGGTGATTAGTACAATTGTAATTTATCAGGGGCAAGGTCACCAGTAATCCCTTTTTCTACATCTACATTCAAGGAACACTCAGAACTAGCTACTTGCTAGAATACAATACATAGGAACAGGCACAATTTTCATATCTTGGTGTCTTCAGGTTAAAACTGGATTTCTCTCTGGAACAGGTACTTGCATCAAACACATATTACTTGTTTAAGACAGGAGTAAGTGAAATTTTACATCTTGTGACCTAGTTGCATTTTCCATTGCAAAATCAAATAAGCACCAAAATTGTCCTGCTAGATATAGACTAAGAAAAGCCTGTCACATCAGTTCTGAATAATGAAACTATTTTTGCTTTTTGCATTGCAAAGCTACTCACCAGTCTTCCCAAGACTATTTTCAGTGTCATCTCTGAAACTTGCAGTAGAGTCTATTTAGGATTGTATCACATTTTTTTCTTTTCTGTTTGTATGTACTGAAAAGATGTTTTTTAAGAAACTGCTCCATAAATGTTGGCTTTTTACTGACCTGTATGGTACATTTAGAATTCCTTCTTTGAATAGTGTGACCATAACTACATCTTATGCAGCATGAACTGATCTTGGCTTTCAGATTTAGTCAAAGTCACTCTATTTTTCCTACTATAATCAATCTGGTTCTGATAAGACTCAGGAGCCATAAAGATGTAATCTTATTAAATTCCTGGGTTTTGCCTCTTGTCCTAATATACGTGTGTCTTCTAAATGATATGATAATTCACTGTAGCTGCAACTCACTAATACTCAGAAAATTGAGGTTTTTTTGAGTTCTTTCACACTGAAGTGAGAAAGTTTGGTTGAAAGTTGCCTGCTAGGGCTTAGTGCTTTCCTAATACTTAAACAAAAACTTTCCCTTTACGACAAGATCTTCTAAGTTAATTGTTTCAGTGTCATAACAATCATGGGTGGAATTCAAATTTGGATAGACATAGATGTCCATAGTGCAGCACCATGTACCTGGAGTTTTTGGTGCTACAAAGGCCATGAATCAGTAGATCTTTGGTTAAGTCTGCCAGTCATGACCCTAAATACATGTGCTTATGTACCTGAATCACTCATAGCGCTTTCATTCACAGTTTCTTTTAATTCATACTGGCTCAGCCTGGCTTAGTGTTGCGTTTTAGATTTTTGACCAAGACAGTGTTGGCAGCACACCAGTGTTTCTGTTATTGCTGAGTAAAGGGCTTTTAAGTTTCTCACTCTGTCACCAGTATTCTGGAGATAGGCAAAAGGCTGAGAGGGAACACAGCTGGGACAGCTGGTCCAAGCTGACAAAAGGGATAATCCATACTGTATGCCATAATGCTTAAAAAAAATGGGGTGGGGTGTGGGGCAATTTTTTCAAAGTAGCTCTTCCTCAGAGACTGGCTAGGCATTGATCTGGTGTTGGGAGATAATCTTTTACATCCCTTGGATTTTATTCATCCTTTACTTCTTAAACTGTCTTTACCTTGCCCTATGACTTTTTCTCACATTTACTTCCCCCCTGCTGCAGGGGCAAGCGAGCAAGTGGAGGGTGTGTAGTTGGCAGCAAAGGTAACACATCATGAAGAAAGGTCATGAAGAAAAACTGCTCACTGACATTGAAGAGTCTCACAGCTTGAACTGAGCTGGGGTGCTCCTGCTAGGGGAAGGGGAGTTAGCCCGTTCTTGACACACTGTAGTGCTCCAACATTTAAATGTTAGGGGTTTACCTGTACTCTGAGGTAAATACACGAGAGAAATGCTGATCAAATATTCTCAACAGGTCAAAACTACTTTACTGGAAAAATACAGAAAATCAAGGAACTTTGGCAAAAGATTTAGTATAACATTAAGTCAACATAAATCACTTATCACAGCATTAATTTGGCCCATTCAACTTAGCAAACTTTAAACCTGTTCAACGTTATGTTAGAATACTTTAATCCCATTTGATGCTGTTACTCAAAATGTTCCAAGAAGAAGGAATTAGAAGAAAGACAGAAAGGATACTACACATATAGCTACCACCTCCTTGATTCCAGCAGGGTCCAAACAGAAAGTCCAAGCAGGGGCTGGATTCAAGGCATGTGCTCATCTCATACTCAGTCTTAAGGTCCCCTGGGCCTCTGTGGGCTCTTCTCCCAGGTGGGGTTTCTGGTCATTTGGCCACTCAGGAGCTGTGTTAGGTGAGTGGGGCACTGCCTCTAGTGTGCAGTGATTGGCAGCTCTGCCAGGCTGGGATGCAGACTTGAGGCTGGGGAGTGGGGTGGGTGATGGGGCAAAGGCTGACCTTCCCTCCCCCACACACACATGCATCCCAAAATATCTTGAGATATCAATTTTTCCAATCTCTGGTACCCACTTACCTCCATGACAGAAAAAGACAACTACAGCACCATGTGCTGTTACCTAGGAGCAGACAAAAAGCCAGGTAAAGAAATCATCTTCTTTAACAACAATTAAACTTTTATGAACAACAATTATCACTTTTATGTCTCTGTGACAAACTCAATAGAAACTTAGATGTGATTCTGAATTGGCAATAATCTGTCAAACAGGTGTGTTGGAACAGAATAATATTAGGTAAAATACTGCTATTTTGCACCAGTGTTAAAAGAAGTGCTCAGAGCGTTATCTAAAGTTTGTCATTAACTCCATTGATTTCCAACTAGAATGAACCTGACTGTAACGGGAATATGAGGAGCTAACTCATATAAAAACGTCAAAATTACAAACACCTAAAGATTAATAAAATAAATCTCATCCAAAATCTGAGCTTACCTATATTCATTACGTCATACAAAATTAGCAGAACCTGTGTGACTCTTGGGTGTCCAAAATCAAGTGAGATAAATATCACCATTTCTAAAGCAAGAGCACAGAAATATTCTTTCATATCACGGTGATGTGGTACAAACCCCAAAATGTTTCTGACTATCAATATAAAATAGTGAAAAATATACAGTTTGCAAGATATGTATACTACATATAGACGTACACACTGCCTGGTACAGAGAAAGGCCAAAGAACACCAGCCCAGCAAGACTTTTTGACATTTTGAGCGGAGAGTCAAAATATTCCTGTCCATCTCTTTAATCATCTTTTGTTTTTGCCTGGAGGGTCTCTCTCTTACCTTTGGATGAAAACTCAGTATATAAATCAATGAATGTAGAAATGCAATGCTTTAGCAATTCTGATTTTATACTGTGTCTAGTTAAAATTCACAGTTCAGCACTATACTTAATTATAAGAAAGAAAAAAGAGAATGTATGCCAAAAATCAGCTTGATATTTGCAAAATACCCAGAAGATCCTAAAATGACTTCATTATCATAGTGTCTTAAAGCTCAAATCATAGAAAGCTATGAGATCAGTCACAAAAGCCAAACAGGGAAAGCAGTCTGGGTTAGTCTAATTTGTATCTACCCTCTGATGCAAAGGGTATCTTTTAAAAAAAATCTTGTAATAGGTACTGCTTTTTAAAGTTTTGCTTTAAATTTAAAATTATTCTTGAACCCTGCACTCTCAGGTATTTTAAGAAACTGCTCATCATTCCAAAGGTTTTAATGAATAAACTGTAAACATCTTATCCCGACAATAGCCATATTCCCCTGAATCATTTTGTTAATGACATTTTGTTAATGTCATTCCCATTTTAACTAACAGCAATTTATGAGTAACCACCACTTAAGCATGTCCATATCTGAATCGTTTAATGAAAAAATACAACTTAACTACAGATTTGTATAATTGTATGTCAGAAAAATGGGAATTAAGATAGTAAATTTTATTTTTCACAAAACGTTGGTAAATAATCCAGTGAAATAGGAAAGTATTCTTTACATAGACACTTTAGTTGTCACTGCCCTTAAGCAAAGTAGTAAGTCAAACTCTCAGCAGTCCCACAGATACGAATGACCCCAAACTCCTACACTTCTGCAGAACTAATCTGTGGGTCTTATTCATACAGGTATAATTACAACAGTTGCAATGACAGTTATTAACCATCATTTGATATCTTTGTAGGTGTGTGGATAAATGTTGCCTTCAAATGTCAGTGGAAAACTCACATTTTTCTACAAATAGCACCCTGTAAATACCTTATACTGCACCTCCCATATGTCCAATCCCACCTGTTTATGGTCCAGGGCTTGGACCAGGCTTTGGCTTGGCCCAACTCTGCATCCTCAGTTTATACCTCTGAAGAAATTTTTAAGTTGCGAAAAAGAATGATGAGAAAGTTTATACAGAGGCATCACACAAGGGAAGAAAGGTAAAGATATAAAGAGAGCATTGGAGTAGAGATCATTAGTTTTTCAAGGACTAAAGAAAAAAACCACCACCGTGGAAAAGTACAAAATTATAAAGGAAAAGAAACCTGGATAACTGAATAACAAACTACAATTCAGCAACTTGAGTATCTGTAATGGAGAATGGCTCTTTTATTTCCTGACCAAAGCTTAACCAACTAGAAAAGACCTTTAAGTTTGTTTTCTGGTACAAGGAGTGTAATACTGCTTATTCTAACCACTCTGTCCATCCTGGCTATCTTTTGTGTGAACAAGCTAATGGAGATGTTTTATGCTTTCAAAATGCATTTGTTCTTCCTGCAGAGTATCCTTATACATGGCTAAAAAATGCACTTGAAGAAAACGATCTTGATAAGAAGGGCTAACAAAGTACCTGTTTTAGGGTATTTAGTGATATAATGTTATGTGAGTACTTTAATCAAACTTTAGACATCTGTAATATAGACATCTACACTAGACAAACTTGAGATAATTGTTTCCTTTTGAGTCAAGGAAAAAAAATAAGCAATTTCAGGGTACTATTCAACTGACCTATTTTAAACATCAATGTTAGGTGAAATCAATACTGCTTTAGAAGTACCTCCTTTTCTCACTATTGACAAAAAAGGGGGCCCTAGAGGATTAGCATGGATGTAGATGTACCTTTTGAAGACGTTTTGAGTTAGATGACCTCCAATCAGTATATGTAATTCTGTACGGTTTGGTAAAATCAGCGTATGATTAGTTCAGCTCTCTGTAAGGACAGAGAGAGATTCAGTGTAAAGTTCAGACAGATAATTTTCATTTTAATTGATATTTCCTTATCTTAAAGCTTCCTTAAACAGCTGAGTTTAGTAATAGGCTCAGTAGCTGGAGAAACACATCTTTTTACCTATTAGTACCTCAGGAAATTGCATATCTTCAATCAATCCATACCAAGAAGGCATGCTGTATTTTTTAGTTCCAGTGCTCTCCTTCATTTTATCTTGTCACTCTTTCATTTGATGACAGAACCTAATTTTTCAGGCTTGACTTCCTTGCTTGCTATCCCTATACTGCTGCTGGAGTACTGAACACCATGATCTCAACATTAACCAGATAAGGGGATGAATCAAGTGACTTTACTCTGAAGGCAATCATAATCTGGCTAAATATGTAATGTATCACAGAGACCTTGAATAAATATGCACTGCAGCACTATAAATCTTAGCCACATGTTTAGACATACTCAAGAGTTTCCTTGATCACTTAACTCTGACTCTGGTAAACAACATATGGTAACTGTGATAGAGTATATTTTCTGTAATTGAATCCTTTAATGTTATTTCCTATGGGATCAGACACTTCAGGTCAAGTTTGGAGGTGACAGGCATACAATGCTGTAAATTACACACTCAGATCAATGTAAAAGGTCTAAGAAGTAAAAGATCTCAGAATCTGGCCCCATGGTTGTTGTCCTCTGGTTATTTTCAGCATGTGTTGTAAAAGAGTGAATGTTACCATAACATGCAAGATGTGAGCTGCATTGATGTCATTACCCTGGGAATGCTCTTCAGAGATGGTTTTTGGAGTGCAGCTATTTTTTCTAGCTGATGCCCTTTCTTGATGGCTCAATGGACAGGCTAGGGGGAAAAGAACAGTGTTACACTGACCATACATGGTTTTCCCCTATACCTACCTTTTGTTCTGCTTCACAGTGAGAAAGACTTGGTGTTTCAGATCCTAACTTTGCACACTTAAATACTTTATTTTCCAAACTATTTTATGCAAATTGAGTCTGATTTATACTGAAGGCAGTATAACTTGGCCCTGGCCTCATCCTGAGTAATATCCTATATGGCATGACATGAGAAGCCTCTGGTCATAAAAAGTAACACATCAAGTTATAGATCACACCACAATTCCCTGGTTGAATTTCACAGGTGATAAAGGTGGAGTTACATAAGAGACCATGGAACTGCAAACTGCACAGATACTTGGAGGAGGACATCAGGGACTTTTTGTGCAGTACAGTCTGGCAAGGTCAACAGCAGCTAGGAAGCCCTATGAATAATGCGAGAAGAGCAAGGTAAATACAAAACTTTCTGTGGGAACCTTTGAGGCAGCCTGGTAAGTTGCTACCCAAATCTATCATTCACACATGTAAAACCTTCTGACATTTTCTCTGGAAAAAGAGGTTGCTTTCACAACAATAAAACACTCAGATGAACAGTTTAGGCATCCTGTGACTACATTATTCAATGGTATCACTGTGCCATGTCCATTCTAGGCCCAAAGGCATCCTCATCTACTCATCACTTCCTGACACAGACTTCTTGAAGGAATGCTAATGACAGTGTTTTGTTAACACTAGTTAATAATACTAGCACCTTACTGCTCTACTGCAATGAATGTCATTTTCCTTCCTTAAAACTCTGTGACTCTGTTTTTTGCTATCCCACAATCACAGAATAACCAAGGTTGTCCAGAACCTCAGGAGATCATCTAAGCAAACCCCCCTGGTCAGAGCAGGGTCACCTAGAGCAGGCTGTTCAGGGCCTTGCTATTCTCCCACTTTTTTTCTTCATTCACTCTGTAAAAAGATTCCTTTATAACAAAATTGGCTAAAGCAAGGAAGGACCTTCCTCATTTCTTTACCAGAATATATTGTTTTTCCTCAGAAACAATAAATTCCACCTGCATTCAGCCATCAGAAAATCCTAGACAGAAATAGAAGAGAGTTCTGAACTGACATGAAGGAACAACATGATTACAAAGCTTGCCTCTTCTTTCATCTCTTTTGTAGATTTTGGCTTTGTTGTTTTATGCTTCTGTTGACTTAAATGTTTTAAAATAACTGCTTGACAATTTGGTCAAGGTCCACATTCTTTGATGTAGTTCTTTTCTTGAAATTTCATTTTAGGGTACTGACACTCAGAAAAGCTAATTTTTTTCAGTCTGCAATATATATATACAAACATATATTATACATATAAATATATATAATTATTTAACTGCATAGGCAAAATTCATTTGTTAAAAGAGGTATATATATTATTGTTTTGTTTGTTGATTTTTTTTTGTTTTTCAGTAAAATAGCTAAGCTACAAACACTAAATGAAATTCAGACTGAAAGAGAAGTCATCAGTGCTCTGTCTCCTTGAGCTTAGGTCATTCTGGTCTTCTTGAATTCATTTGGCTAAATGATCTAACCAATTTTATAAGAATGTCCTACAGATGTTGCAATATAGTTTACTGCTTCACAATAAAATGAAATAAAAAATTAATGCTTTTTTGATTCATTATCTCTTGAGAACAATTTTCATAAGGCTATGATGTAAATTCTTCCTTTTCTATTCTCTCTGAAGAAAATTTGGAGCTGGAACAGATAAAAGCTTTTGTTCTCTTTCTTTGACCACTTTGGAATGTTTTCTTTCAGAAAAAAAATATTTGGAACCCAAAGTTCTTCTTCTAAACACCTTGAAATGTTGTGAACTGTTTCACAACAATAGCAGTGACTACAGAGCTAAAATTTAATAAAACACATTGCATAAGATAGTAAGTTTTCCTTTGAAGCAAAATTCATCACCAATTATGGAATAACTACATTGAGAGGTATGAAGTGGGAAAGTATAAAGGATAAAAACATGTAGATCAGCTAAAGTGTTTCACTTTACTGATGTTCTAAAATTTTACTAGCTCTTCCAACAAATCAAAACTTACTGTTAAACATCTGCATTATATTTTGATATCCTAACATGATTTAATTACAAAAGAGGTATAACCTCCTGCAGGAGTGCTGCTTGTAACTGCTAATGAGCAAGAGGCAATAAACTATCCTTTATAAATCAATATGTGAGAAATTAAATATGAGTGCTTGGTCTTGGTTGGTCCCATATCTAATGGAACTATGAAAGACATGAATAATTAGAAAGGTGTTTTAGAAAGGTTAATCAGTTTATTTTTTAAATTATCTGCTGAGATAATGTGTTGGCTAAAAAAATATTCCTACATCAAAAATTAGCCAATGATTTTTCTGAAGATTCAGAATAAACATATTTTGGGCAGCAGGTAAATATGTTTACTATCTGGCAATATTTTTCATTGGTGACATTTATTACATTTCTTGTCTTTAGTTATCATTGTAGGGTTAATCTAAGGAATAAGAATTTCAGGTTTGGATTATTATTTTTAATCCTTTTAGAAGTCATTGAACTTATGTTTGGATTTGGGTTTTTGTTTGTTTCTTTGTTCTTTAAATTTAGTTTTTTAGGAAAATCATAGACCTTGACTAATATCTCAATTAGTTGGCAGCAATTTAACCAGAAAGACAGCCTATGTCATCTTTCAAATGAATACATAATTTGAGTGTAAAAGTAAAGGAAACAAATGAAAAAATATGTAAAAAATTGAAATATTATAAAAATATTGATTAGCTTGAGAGGGAGCTTTCTTAGTTCAAATAAATATAATTTTAAGGATTTAAAAAGGAAAATACTAAGGTAAATGTGAGAAGCAGTGTACCCTAAACATAAGGAGAAGTGTGGGAAAAGCTTAAATAAGTGTTTATGTTTGAAGGTATCTATGAAGGAGATGTCATCACTGTAAAAATCTGAGAGTACTAAAGATGAAATTACATTTCATTGTACACTAACCCTTCTTTCATGGGCTAATGAAAATCCTTGGAAACAAAGATAAGCAGTTTGTAAGACAGAAAATCTAGGGAGTTTGCGCAAGGAGAGGGATCTCTTGGATGGAGGAAATGAATGAGCAGTGTCCTCAATTTACAAATTTGCAATTATGAAAGTCAAGGAAAGCCTATATAGTAGATGATTGGCAATGCTGGTAAGAATCTAAACTGCAGCTACTTGGACAGAAGGATAGAAACAATAAGATTTATTAATATCTTGGGTGAACAATTCTATTAAGTACTCAAAGCTAATATTTATGTTATAAATTTAAGCAATAGTAAGTTAGTGCTGTTGTCTGCAGAAGAAAAGTAATTAACAAAATGATCTATGCCATATGTCCGTTACTGAATGAGTGTTTATGAACATTCACAAGATTTTAGGGAAACATCAGAGTGCTAAAAAGTGACCTTTAAATATGCAGATGCATATGCAGATAAGTATGTGGGTAGAAGTCTCATTTTCATTGAACAATGGCATAAATCTTGCATTTTATTCATTGAA
Organism: Thryothorus ludovicianus; assembly: GCA_013397245.1. Lineage (NCBI taxonomy): Eukaryota > Metazoa > Chordata > Aves > Passeriformes > Certhiidae > Thryothorus > Thryothorus ludovicianus. The sequence continues at coordinate 153,949 of VZTB01008061.1, read as the reverse complement.
ACTCATTAAAGGAATAGCAAGAATGATCCACAGAAACATACATAAAACAACGCATTGTATTTATTATTTATAGCTTCTGAGAAATGTATTGATCACTAGCTAAATAGATGAGAAACAAATAAATCTGCAGAGCAGCATGATGGAAGCAGAGGGTTATCATAAAAGGAACTCTGCAGCTGTTTCCTATTTTTTAGAACTGATTCCAATACTTAAGAGATTAAGTATTGGAAAGTACACTGGATCATTGTAAGCAAGGCTGTTCCTGAGCAAGGTCTTCACTTACCACACAAAGATTTTCTTTCTTACATTGAAATAAGATTTTGACTCAATTCCTCTATACCTTCTTAATAACACTGTAGGAAACATAGATTTATTTTTTGTTTGTTTCTCTTGTCTCTACCATCAATATAATTTAAAAATGCCATTTCCTTAATCTGAGGCTATTTTTAAATGTTTTACATTTTCAGTTATCTCTTTGATTTCTCACTCTTTCGGTTTCCAATATTCACTTCAGAGTATGTTATATCCATTCACCACTGTCTCTACATTTTCAATTTTCCTTTCATCTTGCAGTCTAGGACCAAAGCTCTTAAATTCAATCTCCATAGCAATATTTGCTGTGTAAATTGCCTTCCTCCATTTAAAAATACTCATGAAGATTTGGTGTGGTTTTTTTTGTTTTTTTTTTTCAACTTGGAGCCTAAAATTACTGGATAAATTCAATGTGAGTATCATCTTTCAATGGAGAGATACTAAACAAATGCATTTCTCTCAGGCAGTGAAAACTTAACAATCAAGATTCAAAGTTATGTGAAAATTAAGATTTAAATATTAAACAATTAAGATTGAAACATATCAGTCATGTTTCTCACTTCTGTCACCACATTAATGAAAAAAGTGGAAAAAATATAAAATAGAGGTTAGCAGAAGCACCAGCAGTTCAAGCAATATTTTAGATGTTGATTTTATAAATATTGCTGGAATCTGGATTTTTTTGATTATGTTAATAATTCTACACAAGTGTTGTGGTTTAACCGCAGCCAGCCATTAGGGCCCACACAGCTGCTCGCTCCCTCCCCATCAGCAGGATCAGGGACAGAATCTGAAGCATAAAAATAATTGTGAGTTTAGATAAAGACAGTCGAATAGGGAAAGCAAAAGCCATTCATGCGAATAAAACAATAGAAGGAATTAATCTGCTTCCCATGGGCCTGCAGGTGTTCAGCTGTCCCCAGGAGAGCAGGGCCCCATCACATGTAACAGTGACTGGGGAAGACAAACACCACATCTCCAAATGTCCCCCTCTTCCTCCTTCCATTTTATACACTGAGTATGATGTCACATGGTCTGGAATATCCTCTGGTTAGTTTGGGTCACCTGTCCTGGCTGTGTCTCTGGCCCTGTACCCCAAACTCCCTTGCCAATGTGGCTATACAAAAAGCAGAAAAGGCCTTGGCTCTGTGTAAGCCCTGATCAGCAAAAACAAAAAACACCTCTGTCATCAATTCTGTTTTCAGCACAAATCCAAAACAACCCCATACCAGCCACTGTGAAGAAACTGACTACTGCAGCCAAAACCAGCACAAGGCAAATATCTACCTACTTGTGAAAAACATGGCTGAGAGAGAGGAATTCAGGCTGACAAGGGAGAGGGAAGCCCAGAACAGCCACCCATGTTGATACCAAAAAATGGAAAAGATGATGGTATCAGAGAGGTGAGATTTAACATAAAAAAAAATACACGCTAAAAGCAATCTGAAACCTGCTGATTCACTTTTCAGCAAAGGTAGTGTTCACACAGTTTTGTCCGCACAAAATTGGGTAATAAGACATGTCTCTCAAAAAATAAGAGAAACTCAAGAGGACTGAGGGGACTATTCACAATTTCCTAAAATTTTTGCATTGTCTTTCTTGAAATTCAAGCTACAGTATTGCAGCTTGAACTAAATGTTTTGTCTGTCATGATCTAGGAATCTGTGGGTCTTGTTTTGTAGTCGTTTTCTGCAACATGGAGGATTTGAAAATGTTCAATTAAAAAAGAAAGGAGCTTTGTAAATAAAAAAGAGAAGTGAAAATGTTCATCTTTATTATTTACATTTCCCCCTTATGTAAATTATTGGGAGAAATCCACATGACAGAACAAATTATTTGAAGGCCATTAGATTTTTTTGTTTGTTTGGTTGGGTTTTTTTTGTTTGTTTTTTTTGTTTATGATTTTACTAGAAATGTTCTCAAATGACAAAATCATTCCCTTAGGATACCTCCCTTAGTTCTTTGCTGAGAAAGTATATATTGTAGACAAGAAGATAACTTTTTATTTAAGCATATAATTTATTTTCATCAGATTTTCTTTATTTCTAGATTGTGTGTTTGGGGATTTTATTTATTTAGTTTGAGATGAATTAGCTTTTAACTACAGTCCTGTGCTATATGAAAAGCCTGTTCCCTGTTCTCTTCCCCCAACTCAAATGTGATCACAGGTGAATACTCCTTGAGCTTCAAACAGGAAATATTTCTTGTCTAAGGAATTAGTTTCTACTGTTCATACATTGACATTGGGTACTGCCTGCTGGGCACAATTCAGGCTAAATCTCCAAAAAATATTTTTTTCAATATGGGATGAAAATAATAGTGACCTTTTCCATTTTGAAAGGTTAATGAAAGAATTCCAGTGTCTCTTTAATGGCTGACTATAAGGGAAACACATGGTAAACATGAGTTATTGTAGACCCATATGGCTGACTTTTATTTTTGGTTCACTGGATCTCATGCATTGAGTTTGGTCTGCTATCAGTGAGACAGGCAAAGGAAAATATTCCCTGAAAAATCAGGCAACTGCTCCATTATACTTCATTATAAGCTTAAAAATGTGCTTTATGACTTCTAACTGCATTGCTCATTAATGGGTTTACTGTGAACTTACCGGTAGGTTCATGCAGTATCTGGTGTAATGCCAAATGATAACTAGAAGGACTCATAACTCTTATTATCTTTCATATGTGAATGTTCCCTGTTTAAAGGCTACAACAACACAGAACAAGGATGTCTAAAGAAAAAATGTTCTTTCTCAGTTTTCTTACATCCAATTCCCTTATTCTAATTATTGAAAGTAGATTAGTTAACTCTGTATAGGAAAAGAATGTCTGTGAGTTGAAGATCTGACTTTCATTTATAATGACTCAGTGTCTCTATGGATTTCTTAATTAATATGAATAGAGTAATTCCAATCTAAATATTAGATGTTACTTATGAAGAAATAGATTACTTTAACTGATTTTCAAGCTAAATAAACTGAATGTAATAATATAAGACAGTCATTTACTGTAAGATACTTTGGGAATACTGCAGTACAAGTAGTAATAAAAGCAGTGTCTAGGCATCACATTTTGCAGTACATAAAACTGAGCAGGTACAGGCCAGCTTTCAAGATTTGGGCCCATAGAATCTTATCTTTTTATTCAAAAAGTAGTTTTTAGTTGAGCCTTTCCAGAGAAAAACAATTTCCTTACCTGTTCAAATTAAAATCTGGAAAATCTGGAAAAAAACCAATAAATTGAATTTTGCCTTCTTTGAAGGGATTAGGGCAAAAAGATACAATGCCAAAACTTTCAGTGTACTGTGCAAGAAGAATGATAAGTCACAAAGCAGAAAGTACCTCAAGGATATTATTTATGATGTATCTATTTTGTCAGGGAATTGAACTCATGACCCAAGTTTTGGAAAGTGCTTGGCTTGCCTACTGAGTCACAGAAAAATCTCATTTACTGTCAGTAGTAGTCATTTTAAACTCAGCTGGGAAAGCTTTCAGACAAAGGGCCTTCGCCTTGAAAGATTAAACTGAGGATACAATTAAATGGAAAAATCAATGACAACTAGTTAAATAAAAAAGAAACTCTCAAATGAAGATAAATAATTGGCTGAATTTGTCCCTTGTGTATCTCTGTTTCTTTCATTAGAGACATACTAGGTCTAGGTTTGTCTCTGTATGCAGCAGAACACAGAAGACAAGCAAATAAAAAATGTACTTTATAATATAAAATGACAAGCAGTCACCTAGGGGAGTATTGAGGTTAAAACTTGCTTCATAATTGCAGATTTCTAAAAAAGATCTGAATTATCACTATTTTAATCTGAAAAAAAAGTGAAACAAGGGTTGTATGGCAAGGGTCATATATCAGAAGTTCTTGGAGTTTCAAGTCAAGGAAAATGAGAAGATAATCCTAATTTAGTTTTAAATAGCACAGAGGATCTGAAACAATAAAGACCATTCTAATAGTGAGCACATTCAACTGAGTTCAAGGTTATTAGAGGACAAAACCCCAAACCTTATATATATATATATGCATATTTAAAAATACAAAATAAGTATATTCAAAAAAAGAAAATGAAAAGTAGCAACTATCATGGTAAACTGCATGTAGTAGGCAGAAAGATTGAATAGGCATGAGAAACAGCATATAATACACTTGTATCTCAAAATATATTATACAATAAAATGGAATAAAGATTCAAATTTTTTTATCTTTGAGCAATATTATGCTTCACAAATCCTTTAGTAGTCTCAGAGTCAGAAACTGTGAATAAATGTGATCTAGTCCATGCATCATAGTGTGATTTTCAGAAAGCTTTTGATAAGGTTTCTTGCCATATTCTGAGACATGTAAAACTGTTGTGGAATAAGAGGTATATCCTTTTATGCATTAGTGATCCTTTAAAATAGAGAAAAAATACAAATAAATTTTTCAGTTGAGGATAACGGTGGAAATCCTTATCCTAAGGGATATGAACATGTTACATAAACTCTTCAATGTAATCATAAAATATCAAGGAAAAGGTGTGATTATTGAAGTAGTAAAATTTGCAAATGATAAATAATTACTAAAGATCACTAACTTAAAGCAAAATGTGAAGAACTAAAAAGGAATTTCATAGCACTATCTGGTCAAAATAATTTAGAAGAAAAGAAAATTCCTATCATCTAACATAAAGTATTATACAGTAGAAAAAAGAAACACCCTAATGGTTACTGTCAGTCAGAAAATCAAGGCTGAGGTTAATAATTCTTAAAGGATGGCTTTTGAATGCTATTTAGCAGCTACAGAGGCAAACAAAAAGCTGGGAATTGTTAGGAACAGAATAGGAAGCAAACCAGAAAATGTGATTAGGTTACCGTGTAAATGGATGGTGTGTTCATGTACTGGATGCATTTCAGTGTAAAATGCTAGTTGTCCAGTCTTGAAAGAGATATAGTGGAATTAGAAAAGAGACAGAAGAGGATGATAGGCTGAAGAAGGGATTATCAGCTCTTCAGCTTGCAATAGAGCTGTGCGTAGCAGTCTACAGACACTGAGTTCACTACTTTTCACAACTTACAAACTGAAAAGTATCTAGTGAAGTTGTCATGTGGGAGTCTACAGTAAATGAAAGAATATTTTTTTTCATACCGTTTATTTAAGATATGAAGGTCCAAAAGAAATATGTCAAAAACTATGTTATGGAAAACTAATAAAAGAAATGTCTGTCAGTGGCCTGTCTTGATAAAAGATTCACAGAGTCCCTAAAAGCATAGACAGTGGCAATTTGGGAGACCATCGCAGAGAAGGTTCAGCATATGTGTCTGCTGTGTCTTGGACTTCAGTCTAACTCTGGGCCTTTGAGTTGGCTTAAGTGCCTTCAGATCTTGCTGTACAAGAAAGAAAAAGGAAAATTTTGTACTGAATACTGCAAGTCTGAAATTACTTAGGTTGTACTTTCACAATGTAAAATAATTGGTGAATATAACACCTTCATAAGTGTTATGTTATGCCCACCTTCTCTCTCAATATTTTGCTACTCATTTCTGCCCCAATAGTGAGGCAAATATCAGCTGAGCTCTACACAGACACATTTAGTTTGGGGTTAGAAATGAAATAAAGTTTGTGATTCATCTTAAGAGAGCCTTATCCTTCTTTTTTTTCTTTTTTTCGCCTTGAAAGTTGCAGTAATTCCTCAGCCTTGTTCACAATTCATCCCATGAAAGACTGGTGTCAGAGCAGGTGAGAGGAAAGGAAGTCAGCTACATCACAGTGCTGGAAAGAGACAGGTTGGAAATACCTTTGTTCAGTACTGCCATCCACTTCTTTACAGTATAAAACCTCCAACACAGCCGCCAACACCTCAGCTGGATGAGATGAATCATTAATTCAAAGCTTTTCCAAAGTATTCACCATATTCAGATGTTGGATTTATTCAAGCTAGACTTCAAAAATGTCTGGTCTGACCCCCTATGGGTGTTCTCCTGTAAGTGTTTAACTGATAAAATTGAAGTTAAAGGAGTCTGTAATTATATTCTTGGAGTTGGCTGCTCCTGTGATTTAATGGTTTTGATCTACATATAACACATAGAAGTGATACAATGCAGCACAGAAAAGTGTTATTCATATGGAAAATACCAGACTGTTTCTCATTTGTAAGAGGTATCAGATGTACCATTGCTACTATTGTTCTTTTGGTGAATGTAGACAGTCTAAGGTGTTGAAAGGAAACCATAGCATGATACAAGACTCTGGACTTCATTTTTCATTTAAAAAATTTCATATTTGTTTTTGTTTCTGATTACTAGGTGATTAGGGAGAAAACTATTCTCCAGACACATTTTGGGCTTTATGTATAAATTTTATGCAAGATTGTTTTCTTATTTATGTCTACATTCTGTGAAAGCTGAGGATTTTCAAGAACAGAGTTCTATTTACCTGCAAATGATAAGAATTCAGATACCCAAATACCCAAGCATAACTCTTCTGAAAATCTGCCACTTGCCATTAAGGAGAATAGACCAATTATGAACAATTATCTAGCTATAGTTGGTTCATAGTCTGCTATTGTCACAATTTGTGGCACTTCCTTTTCTTATAGAAAAAAAATAGAGCTTTATTGTATTCCTGTTAAACATAATTCTTCCACTGCATTGTGTCACCTTACGTTTGGTTTCACTGCAGACTGATGTGATAATATCAGGCATAAGCCAATGGCAAGTGATGAGCAAGAGAGGTGAAAGCTCTTTCTCATGTTGGGAACTACTTCTATTATTCAGCAGTGAAAAACTTTGTCTGGTCATAATTGTCTGCTTGTTCTGACATCTCTATGAATTTAATATAAACATTGCAATATGTACCTGAATTTTAATTCAAAGTTAAAATTCATACTTAGGTATTCATGGGAGCTGTATTTTTCAAAAGCTGGTAATTATTCATGTCTGATTCACATAAGATAGTTTGAATTTTAGAGTTTTGGACTCTTCTGGTTAATTTTTACAGCACTTTCTGCAGTGCTATAAATTGATGAAGTAGTTACCCCACTTGTTTTCAAGACATATGTATTCTACAGTGGATCTGTTAGATTTCATTTTCCCCTATGTAGGATTTTACATTGACAACTAAAAAAGTGTTTGTAGGACTATCAGCATTGTCCTTAAAGTTTAAAAATAAATTATATACATTCAGAAATCAACCAACGAATGATTTAAAAAGAGAACAGATTTTGCACCTTGTTGGTGTAATTGAATATTCAGACAAGCATCCAGGATGCTGGGTGATGTCTTTATTTTATGGAGAAATTAAGCTTTCATAACCTAATGAACTATTTACATGTGCCACTTCTAAAGGATACTTGACTATGGACGTACTTCAAATTTAGGAATATTTTCAGTTTTGCTGTAAAGATTTCTAAGCACCTCACAAAGGTTTCTAAATTTCAGAAAAGAAGAGAAACTGATAGCTCTAATGTACATTGAACCACAAGACCAGATAGATTTTATTAATCTGAAAGAAACAAACTATATTTTAATACTGTCAGACATATGGTTTCATGGTAATTAAGAGGCATCTTTTAAGATTATTGGAATACGAGCTAGAGCTGAGATGGTTTTGTATGTTTGGCAGCAGTGCAAAATGTTTCATCTGTAGTACTGTGTCTACAAAGGTCACTACAAATGTTAACCTTCCTGACCTTTAAAAACTCAGATCTTTGCCAAACACTAGGAAACGTTCAGTGACCAATTTATCTTCAAGAATTTTAATATAATGAATGTGCTCCTGCAAGGGTAGTTTATTTAACAGTACACTACCACAAATATGAAAGGTAGTTGATCTGTAAGATTAGGACTTCTAGGGTAAAGAAATATGTTGGTGAATTCTTGGTTTAGAATTGAAATGATAACATCCCAGAAATCAGGTAAACTTGGACAGCTACATCTCCCAAGGATTTCAGTGACTGGGACAATGATGTAAAAGCTAACTGGATAATAAATAGTTATTAAAATGAGACTTTTCTCCATGTCTTGGCCCTGTGCTATGCCTTTTTACATTCTTCTCACAGCAGAAACCATCAATGTACCAAAATCACATCACATTATATAGCAATTGCAATACACAGCTGAATCAGAACACAAAGATAATTACTATTACTCTGTATCCTGTCATGATACTGAGCAGCCACAGTCAAGGGGAAAGAATATGTAGGTTGAGCAAATTCAAAACTCTTGCTCTCTTCAAATTTCAGTTTGTTGCTCTGTTTTAGGACTCTATATTGGACTCAGCCACACATGCACTTCCACCGTACTGCTCTGGCTAGCTCAGATCCTCTTTGTGTTGAGTTTTCTTACCAACAGCTGTGGTTACGCCCTGTACTTTTCCCTGAGCTCCAAGAACCCAACTTCACTGAACCCTCTTCCATTGTTGGGGTGTGTGGGTGTTCACAGTAGCTCATAGTTGAGCTCCTTTTCATTGTTCTTTGTTGCACAGCAAAGAATGCAAACACTGGAAAAAACATAACGGCGAATGCAATGGGCTCTAGGACTTTCTTCAGACCAAGAAAATGGCTTATATACCTCTGATTTCAAACAAATAGAAATAATTTTTGGAAAAGAGGCCAAGCCTTTTTTTTGTTCACTTCAATTTTACTGATTTTCATCTTCCTGATTTGGGGAGATTTGGGAATTTTAGGTTTTGGGTTTGGGTTTTTTTTGTCTTTCATGTTTTGGATTGACTAAAGGTTACTGAAATGTAGTAGAATTGTTTGTGCTTACAAAAGGATAAAACTACACTCATAGAAACCATTTATTAATATAGTGAGGTGAGTAACGCACCCAGAAAATGAAGAATGGAACTTTAACCTATGGGAGGATGAGTAATGTGGGAGACTGTATGCCTTTAGCGATAAAAACCTTATAAAAAAAATAAAGTCATTGTTTGAAGAGTCTTTGGGTAATTAAAAGATTTTTAATTTGAAAATTCAATAAGAGATATTATGATCAGTGCTCTGCAGTAAGTGTAATTTTAGTGTTACTGATCACAGATGGATTGCATCTCTAGTCAGAAAATATCTGTATGATCACATTGTGGAACAGATCTTCAATTTGCACAAATTGGAGACTTCATTTATATTAGCTTTGACTGTAGCCCAAAGGATAAGCTTTGATAAATGAGCAAGTGGTCAGCAGCAAAAGATGAACAGACAAATGCAGGCTTCAAGGGATTAGTACAAGAAAGCTACAGGTATTCACCTGAAGATTTCAAAACTATCCTGTGTGAGTTGCTGAAAGGCTGTGAATCATATTGCATTACAAAAATGCTCTGTACACCTTTGATCATGCACACTGTACATTCAATACAGGTGAATAATTTAAATTCTGAGCCTGTAAAAAATAGGCACATCATTCTGCAGTTATTTTTTTATACTGTCTTTAAGTAGTGCAAGAACAACTTTTTATCTCTCCACACCTTTTATACTGGTAAAAACCCCAATAATTTTAGGTTAGCCTTGTCATGCCTTATCATGATTTGCAGTGCCAAACTTGCTACAGTTCTAGCACTCTACGCCTGTAAACAAGCTGGACATATTTAGATCCCAGGTACAGGATGGGATTCACCTGAGACTGTGAAAAGAGATGGACAATGTAATTGTGAGAATGTAGTTTATTATGTTTGGAGCACTCTGATATTTAGAAGAGGTCTGACAGTTGGAAATACTACTGTATCTCTCTTAGAAATGGATGATAAGGAGCTGCAATTTGATACATTTCACTTCACTCCCTAGAAAGACCAAGCTGCCTATCTTCTTGGAATCCATTTCCAAGTAAATGAAGCATAAGATAATCAGGAGAAACCATCAAGGATGGTTGACTGGCTGGGTGGATGAAGGATGAATGGTGGTCCCCAAGGGCTTTCACACCATCTCCCTCCATGTCAGCATTTGAGAGTTAGATGTATGTACTGGATAAGCTGACTGGTTTGTAAGGTGAAAGCTGGCTGCACTGCCAGGCCCAAGCAGCCATAATCAAAGGTTGGGTGTCCTGGAAAGAACACAGTACTTGAAGAATTAGAGCCAGGAACCATGATCCTCAACAGCTTTAAAGGTGGTCTGGGTGATCACACACAATACTTTTGGAGAAAATTTGTAGATGACTCTAATGTAAATGGTGTCTGACCCTTCAGTTCAGAGGGATCTTGATAAATTTGAGGATTAGGTTGAATGAAATCTAAGTTCAGTCAGAAAAAAACACCATAACTCTTGAGTCAAAATAACTGCTGCATCTCTTTACAGACTTTAGTGATATCCTGATTCTATATAGAGAAATACACAAAGTGCTCTACATATTTTCTTCCATGATGTCCTCTTCTTAGGGGATTTTGCTTTTACAGGAATCTTGTGTTTTAACAATACTTTTTGTACATATCTGCAGTTTCAGAGATGAGATCTTGTTGGTGTCCACGGTACATATTTACCAGTGAAACTAGATGCAGATGTGGTGGTTTGTTAAAGTAACACTGGACAAAGAGGCTGATTGTTCCAATGTCTGCTCTCTTATTGCTATACCTGTCCAGACCAGACATTTCTCTGCACCATAATAGGTTTTGCCTACATTGCCTACAAATAATGTGGACAATGCAAACACATTGAAAAGGGCTTATCATAGCATGTGGCAGTTCTCTTTCAACATCTCATCTCATCTAGGTAAGGGCAGAAACTCTCATAGAAAAAAATGCATTGCAGCAAGTATCTTTGTTTTATTTCTGTGGCTTGGACAAGAAAAATGGTGTCTTTCTGAGCTGTGGATGCACATTACTGAGTCATGTTGAGCTTCTTGTCAACCAACATCCCCAAGTCCCACTCCTCAGGGCTGTTCTCAATCAATTCTCAACCCAGTCTGTATTCATGCTTGGGATTGTTCAGAGGTGCAAGGAGTTGCTCTTGGCCTTGTTGATTAGAGATTCACAAGGGCTGGTCTTGTCAGTGGTGACCAACAGCAAGAAGGTGTTTGGTAACCCTGCCTTCCCATGTCCTCTCTTACCAGGGCCTCCCTTCCATTTAGTAATGGGCCCACATTTTCCTTAGTTTTCCTTTGGTTATTGATGTATTTGAAGAAGGTCTTATTTCTACTTAAATCCGAAGATGACTGTAAATTCTGAATTTGAGTGAGAAAAATTAACATCTGACAAGTTGTTTAGATATGAATTGATTGCATACTGCTTTCAACAGACAGGTATTTGAAACCCAAATTTTATCATATTGTGTTACTTTTCCATTTATTTACAAAAATTAAAAATTCATTTAGACATAGATGATTCAGATAGAGGTATGTGATGTAATAACTTTAATCTTTTGAACTAGCAAAGATTCTGCCATACCTAAATGGTTTATAAACTTTTCCTTGTTGGGTAGCAGTGTCATAGGGTCCATCTGTATAGGAATAAATGGAAAGAAAATCACCAAAATCCAGTGAGACTGTGATACAAAGCATCAATTGGCTGAAATTTTGTGTTCAGTTTTACAGACATGTAATGATAAATTAGATGATCAGTACTTTCAAAATGAGGCTGGAATGACCTTTATATTCCTGGATTAAATGGATTAATTTGTACCATTGTGCTCTGACTTTCACTCACAGTTGAGCAGCCTTGTTACAGCTTCTATTTAAGTAGGTCACAACTTATTAAAAACTTATTTAAAAAAAAAAGAAAATCTAGATTTAGAAACATTGGTAAGTAATGGGATTTTCAGGAATGCTAAGCTTCTGACACAAGTGAATTGCCAAAATCAGCAATTAAAAAAAGGTAACTTATTGCTGTCTACATGTAGACATAATAATAGAGTCATATATCTTTAGACAGCATTTTAGGCTCTTATATTTGTAAAACTTGGTCTTAATGATGCTATTGAAATGCTATTATTGGATTACAGCCTAGATCATGTTCACCTTGAAAGAACCACTGAAAACTTATGGAAAACATAATTACCACAGAAACCAGTATTATGACTTCAAGAGGATAATTTTAAAGAGCAGATAAACTCCTTAGAAACCAAGATCCTATTTTCATGTAAATGTTACTACTTATAAGGAGTGAAGGGAGAATGACCTGGAAAAACTGTGGAAAGACAAAATTGTTTTTAATAGCTTGTCTCTCAGAGCATGCTGTGACCTGTCTTATGATCTTTAGCTCCTTTGTTCTTTTTCTGCAGCTTCTATAAAAGAAAAAAACCCAGTATTTATTTTGGGAAACTGAAACCAGTAGCTCTTCTTTTTTTTTCCCCTCCTGTCACAGTTAACAAGCTCTCAGGTACAGATCACGGATTTTATGTATTCAACAAGTTATATCATCCTTCAAGAGTTAGAAGGGAATTTTTTCTCACTGAATACTGGTTTTGTTCATAGAATGTCACACCAGTGATTCAAACATGGCTGCCAGGTCAATGAAAGAAAATGCACTGACCTGAACAAGACACTTGAGTAGTTGGAACAAAGTAAATCCACTGATTGTACAGAATTCAGGCCCCAGACTGGATTTGCAAGAGAAGAGCTGAGTTCTTTCTACTGCTATGCTGCACTGAGCAAGGGGAAAGGTTTGGAATGAGTTCCATGCAGTCTCAGTCTGAGCTGAGAGAAATAAAGATTAGTGGGTCACACAGTCGGCCTTATGGCTTCCCTGGCATCAGCACAGGGAGTATTGTTTCATCTCATGACTTACGTCTCTGATACCTCTAGAATGCTGAAGTAATACTTCTCTGGGGAAACACTTGTCTTAGCAGAAAATCCTCTGATATTTATATTTTATATTTTTTCCCTAGTGTACATAGAACTCAGCTACCATCAGTGAGGAAGAAGAGAGAGCTCCTATACTCAGAACATTTTTCTTTACTTATACCAGCTTCAGGTTATGTGAATATAGAGAAAAGTCAGAAAAAATGTTTCCAAAAGCTCTGTGTTTCTGATGAAAGGATTGAGTTGGATATGCCTATTTATGCTTTCTAATTGAATTGAATTGATTTTTTTTTAATTGTATTCTCAAGAAAATTTGACCTAAATTTAAAATAATTTTGTTCTGACACCTGAAATCCACCAATAAATGTATTCAAAACTTTCAGCTTTCATTTTATTTATCTATTTTATATATAGAGGAATATTTATGTGAAATGAAAGAATGGTAATATTTGCTCTAGAAGAATTTTTTATGCATTTTGGATTTAGTGAGCATCTCCCTGTACAATACAAATCTAATTTACAACAGCTCGAGGCAAAATATAAGAGATTGTCAAAATTTCCTTTGGCTTTCTTCTTTTTTTTTTTTTTGTTTGGGTTTTCTTTTGTTTTTTTACTGTTTGTATTGTTTCAGCTGCTAAACTCTGATTTATGGAGGCAATGTGGTGAATCACTGAATAACTCTGAGAAATTACCCTATTTTACATTCCTTAAGACTCCGTTTTGAAAAGTAAATTCAAAAACATTTTGCTTTCCAAACTGAATGACTGGGTGACAGCCTATTCTGCTGAGCTTGAATTCTTTCAACAGGTCACAAGGATACATTTATTGCAAAACACTTAGGAAAAGTGAAAGAAACAAGAGGGCAAAGTATGCATTGCTAAGTCTGCAATACCAACCGTGGTTGCTATTAGTCTTAACCATGATTTCCAATTATCCAAAGTACATAGCAGAGGCAAATCAAAACCAAAAAGAAAACAATGCAAACATACAGAGACTACTGGGAAAAAAAATAGTCTCGAGAGCTTCAGGAATTTGAAGCAATTATCTCATTAATATTTCACTGTTACCTAACTATATAAAATCAGAGAGCCAACTACTTTGATTTGCAGTTGCTGTCTGTATCATACAAAATCTACTTGCAACATCATACTTTAGCAAACAAGAAAACACTGCTTTTTGGTCATTTGGGATTTTTTAAATTTAAATATGCAGATACTCTCAGGTTTGAAGCAGGCACTGACAATGTTACTCCAGGATGTTTAATTCTATTAAACTGAGTGTTTTAGTATTAAGAAAGCTTACTCCTAATTTCATAGACATTAACTATTACGAAAACATGGTGGATATTGTCAGAACAACAGGTTTGGGTTATTTTCTGACTAGACTGTAGTGCTCAAGCTCATGGCTGAATCACAAGTTACTACAAACAGCTCTGGTCAAATAATTGCAATCTTTTTAATCAACTTTAAAATTTCTCCAGCTCTTCTCTGTTTTTCTCTACCAAAATCCCATCCCAATAAACAGCCCTTTCAGTTTACCACCACCATCATCTTCGTCTCAGTTTTGTTTGCTACATCTGTAGCTATTCTGTTATTTCTGATATTCTGGTACCTGTTCTGTTGCTTCTGACACCAATTTTGGCATTTCTGGTTGCATAGGTCCTCCTGGCCTTACATGGCATTACTGCTGTGGTTACATAGGAATTGGTGGCTTGAAAGGCCAAACTACACAAAACATCCCTGATATTACTTTGATTATTTTCTAATAGAGTTGTATAAAGAGTATGCCTAGAGTAAATAGTTTGCAGAACCAGGTGGGTAAAGGCAGTGCCTAATTTTTATGAGCAAATGATACATTTGAGGGATTCCACAAGAGGAGCTATAGCAGTCTGTGTAGTTTTCTACAGACACTGAAAATAGTAAACTTCTAATAAAACATAAACAGTACTCAGTCATAATTTGTTTCAAACCATTTTTTCTGTGTTTTTTTTTTTTTTTTCTCTTAATATTTATTCCATGCTACACATTTTTGCAGAGATCTGGCCTGAAGGGGGAATCCTGTAAGGCAAAAGAGTAATATGCAATGCACTATATGCTTGTTGACTGAGACAAATAAAGAAAAAAAATAAAAAAAAAAAACAACAAACACTGAACCATAGAATATTCTGAGATGGAAAAGAACCAACAAAGAGCATTGAGTCCAACCCTTAAATAAATGGCCTCTACCTGCTACCTTGTTGTTATTATAAGTTTAGTTGTAAAACTGTTTCAAAAGTCAAGCCTTCAAGTGACCTGGTAGGATCAATCCACTCCAGAACAAAAACAAAACTCTGTTAAAAATAGCTTAGCTTCATCAGCACTTTCAACAATAAAGTTACTTTTATTTAAGTCTTTTCTCCCTCTTAATCCGTATAACTTTCAGCATTATAACTTAGAAATGAACATTAAATAGTTTAGTAGCTTACCCATATTTTATACAGCAGCCAAAAGCATTAATGTGCACTACTTTACTGAATTAAAAGAATGAAAAATATACCATTTTTGAGTTAGCATGTTCCAGCATATTTATTTTCAAATTGAAATTGAAAGAAAAGCCCAGCCCAAACCCAAACCTTTGATGCACAGGTATGCTTGTGAGGAAATAAACCCATAGGAGAGAAATATCCTAAAACTTACTGTGATGATGATAGATTAGATAGATCAAACAGATGCTAAGATCTGATGAAAATACCTTTGTATACCCTACATCAAACTACCAAAGATGTTTCATGACACTCACTTCTTTTAGTCTTCCAAAGCTAAAAATTCTAGTCACTGCGTGCAATCATTCCTACAAGCATCAGCCAGTATTTTAGAGTGTTCCTTTTCCTTATTTTTTATTTTTTTTTTAGCATACCCTCATACTTGCTGGCCTTCACAATCATAAATCACCTCCTGAATGCAGCTGCCTGGCTGTGGCTATTTCATCTGGATATTAAAAGGGCAGGTGCCTTACTATTCCTCTCCTAAATAATTTTTATCTTCAACTTTTGCAATAAAGAAATCTTTCTACAATTAAACAATGATTTTGGGGGACATAATACATATGAATAATCAGAAAAATTTGTAGAAAAATTTTATTAATTTTCTTCGTTATTGGTGAAGTTGTGTACTCTTAACCTGGGCAGTTACTGCTAGGTGGAGTTTTGCAATTGTCTAATATATTTCACAAAACTTTGCTGAGCATGATAGTTTACACTTGGATGAACAATATCTTCCAGAAATATATCCAGACATCACATGAAGGCTTTAAAATATGGCATTATGTATGGCTGTCTCTGCTAGTCTCTGAATAAACTGATAAACAGAAGGTTACCTCGATGATACTGAACACTGAATGCCCCAATTCCAACAATTCTCAAATGAACTTTTAATATGGCTGTTTGCTTGTCCCCAGCAAGTCTCACATTTTCAATAAATTGAATAAATCTACAGGCTAACTGTAGAAATAAATTTTTGAAGAATCACTTGTAGACTCAAGAGACTGCTCTCAATCTTAATATAATTGGCAGCAGAGTTCCTTATTGAGCAATGTTTAAAGCATTTCTGTAAATACATCAGAGGCCCAAAAACCTCTCAGGGACAAAAAAAAAAAAAAGGTGGAAAAAAGAAATTCTGAGCAAAAAACTGGAGAAAATGGAAATTGCTATTTATAAGGTCCATTTTTAAAAACAGAAAAAAAATAGGCTGCAAAATTTACTGTAGCATTACATATTAATAAACATTTATAAAGAACATTATACTTGATTAATGAAAATTCAAAGTTTTGAACAGATCAAAGTTTTAAGTACTGTTCATCACATATCTACTAAAAAAGACATTTTTCATGTACACAAGACCTAAATAAATATTTGAGCCTTTCAGTTCTTCATATTATAGGGAAATTAAGCCAGTTTCCTAGTTTATCATATTCAGTTTTCCATTGATCTTAATGCAGTTGCACTAATTTACAAAGCATTCTACTACTACACAATATTGTATAAAGTACCTAAAAGAAAATATGTTTAAACAAGAATATCTATTATGATTACTAAAGCACAGCATTTAAAATTTCAAATGTGTATAAGTGAATAAATTTGCTCAAAGATTTCTCTGAACATCTGACATATTAGTGATTTATTTTGCCCTTGGAAGGACAAAACTGTGATTTGATTGAAATGGTGTCTCTTTCTTTAAAGAAGAAAATTGTCATGGAGAAGAATATTAATCATGTTTTATCCAACAATTGTTAGCTTCATTCGTATTTTGCCTATCACCTATCTTTGAGACTTCAAATAGATGACAAATTATAATCCATTGATTCCAGTTGTTGTCATTTATAACTGACACATTACAAAGGTAGAATTAATCACTTGATTGATTGAGATTTGTTTTAACAATGGGATTTCAAACTGGGTTGTCTCTGTTTTCCTTGGAACAATTTTGGTTGATCTTATAAACTGTTTCTCATGCAAGCAGAAATAATTTACAATTTGACATCAATTGTCCTCCACTTTTATCTGTATTTCATTGTTGTCTTCTACTGACTTTATTTTCTTTGCTTTCCTAATCTTAACCACGTAAAAGTGAATATAATATCAGTGTGGAATAGAGTGACATACCCATAAAAATTGGGGCTTTCTTTAAAGAGTTTTAACTTCCCAGATGTTCAGTTCTTTCTTTCTTTTTGTCTTTCTGTCATTCAGTGCCTGGTGTGTCAACTATTTCCAGCAGCTATTCCATAGCCACATTATATAAAGTCTTTCTCAGGGAAAATAGAGACCCTTATGTTTTTGCTTCATTGAAAAATAAGAGTAATTGACTTCTAAAAGCTTTCCTCTGACAGGATCTTATCCTGTGGATGCTTTAAAATCATTATTATAAATAATAATTTGGCTGCCTAGGCTGAGCTCAAATGAAAATCCTGCTAGCATTCCCTCAGTGCTCTGAAGAATTCTGAATATTATTTTTAAGAAGGTTTTAAGGGGTCATTTGAATTTGAAGGTGGCATTAAATGTCTGTGATGCAAGTTCAGACATAATCAGTTAACTCCAGATAATTAACTCTGAAGAATTTGAGAACTTTTTCCACAATAATTGGTTTCTGTGTATCTGAGGAAAAATAGAAAATCTAAGTGGAACTTGGGGAAATGTAACTACAGATCCAATAGTAACAAATATTTTGTGGGGATATGAGTAACATCCAGACTTCCCCCTTAAGATTTGTCCACTGGTTTGTAAAAGTCACAGGCAATTCATTAACATAGTTTCAGAATTAGAAACAGCTCACCAATTTCTTATTCAGAAGGTGTTGCAGAGAGAGAGGTATCATTATATAGCTGAAATGTTACTTGACCTCTATCTTTTAAAAACCTGTCTTAGTTTGAAGACAGGTATTCCTGCTAGGAAAAAAATGACAAAACAGGAATCTTTCTCCTTACCTGGAGGAAACAAACCTCCACTCTCCAAATGGCTATATCTTTAGAATTAAAGAGGCTCTCAGGCAAAGACTTGGTGTAAGAATAACAGTTCTTTACTAATGAATCTAACAAGATGAACAAAAATAACAGTAACTATAGTATTAATACCAAACTGGGTTACGAAAAACAGTCACAGGTTTTTCTCCGATGCACCTTTCCCGGCGGAGGGGGAGATGAGTAGTCCCAAGGGCCGAGGCGTGTCCGGAGCTCACAGCAGGAGTTGGAGCTGTAGGAAGCGTCCCGGCAGGCAGAAGAGATGGTGTGGAGAAAAGCCAGAGCGAAGCCGAAGGGTCGTGGATGCAAAGCGATGGGACAGCAGCTCCCGGCCACGCAGGGAGCGAGACCAGGGTCAGAATTCCCGGCAGAGCCAAGAAACTCGCTCCCAGCCCAGCTTCAACTGCGATCTCCCTCCAGTCAGAAGAAAGAAAAAAAAAAAACTGCACCCACCCCCCCTTTCCTTTCCCCCTTCCGAGCCTTTCCAAAAGGGAGGTGGGGTTGATCCCACCCTCTCTGGACAGACACTTCTTTTGTCTCTTTCAAGTACCTTAAAGTATCCATAAGTACCCAGTAATCAGCTTCAATCAGCTTCCTAGGCACTCTTCTGGGAAAAAATTCTACAAGAAAGTAACCCAACCCCCAACAAAACCACAAATAAAAACCTAGCTTGAAAGAGAAGAGGAAAAAACCCAACCAATCAACTAACCAAAAAACACAGGCCCCAAAACACCAAAAGAAACGATAAACATTTTCTTAGGGAAGATATTCAATGGCCAGTTTTGGACTGATGCTTGAGAATAAAAACTTGAGGTTTTATTCTAAACAGGTTAAAAAGAAAATTATTTGGTCTATTAAAAAATCAGCTGATACTTGCCAGAACTTACCAAATAGACTTCTGTAATATAACACTGGTGAGCTGGATTTAGAGAGAGCTCCCACGCCTCTGGCAATAGGCTAGGGCTTGAATGTGAAGTGCAAATTGTTCTATTGTCGTGGGGGGGAGGTAGAGAGAGAAGAATAGAGTGTTTTGCTTGATTACATATAAAACCAATTAATTGTATAATTAGTAATTGTATACAATTGTATACAATTGATATTTGTAGATTCTGTACATCTGTATTTGATATTCCAGTTACAAATAAAAACTTTGCTTATAATAGGTGGGATTGTCATTTGGATTTAAACAACTTTTAATAGTTTCATTTAAGTCAGTACTGATTCAGAAGTTATTTATTCAATACTGAGAATTAGTACAAATATATACTTTGATGAGGAGACAGTAGAGTAAAATACAGGACCTAAAACCAAAATGATGAAAATCTCTTTATTAAATGAACTATAGAATCATGGAGTCATAAATTGGTGGAATCCTGGAATAGTCTGGGTTGGAAGGGACCTTTAAAGGCCAGCCCTCTGGAATAAGCCATGACATCTTCAGCTAAATCAGGTTCTCAGAACCCTGTTGAATTTAACCCTGAATGTTTCCAGGGATTAAATATTTACCATCTCACTGAGCAACCTATTCCAGTGTTTCACCATCACCACTGTAAAAAATGTCTTCCTTTTATCTAGTCTGAATCTACTCTCCTTTAGTTTAAAACCATCACCCCTTGTGCTATTGAAAGCAGGCCCTACTGAAGGTTTGTCCTCATCTCTCTTACAAATTCTCTTTAGGTACTGAAAGGCCACCTATAAGGTCTCCCTGGAGCCTTCTCCTCTCCAGGCTGGACAAACCAACTCTCTCAATTTGCTTCCACAGCAGAGGTTCTCCGGTCCTCTGATTGTTTTTGTGCCCCTCCCCAACTTGTGCCAGCAGGTCCATGCTTTACTGTGCTGAGGACATCAGATCTGGAGACTGTACACCAGGTTGGGTCTTACCAGAGAAAAGTGTGTGGGGAAATCCTCACTGTCTGCTGAGCACCCTCACTAGAGCCAGATCTCTCAGTTTGACATGTCATCCCACAGCTTGTCACAGGCAACGCTGGTATTGCTCAGTTCTCCCTTCAAGTCTAGTTTAAAAGCCTGTCAGTGAGCCAAGACCTTCTTCACCCTCTGAGGAAGATATGCCTTGTTTCATGTAGACCCTTACATTACCAAAAACCCAAAACTGTGGGGATGATGCAAGTCATGGAGTCATGCATTAATACACTGAGTCTTATTCTATTTCTCCCATTGTTGTTGCTTGCTACTAGCAGTATAAAGGTAGAAATTTAACGGTGTTGCAGATGCCCTTACCAACTATCTCAAGGCCTTGAAATCTCTTTGATTACCTTTGGACTACGTTTCAGCTACATGGCCACTCACACAGGAAGAGGAATAATGGATAATAGTCCAAGAGCTGTACCAGACTAGGAAGTTCCCTAGCAATGTTCTTCAACATAGGGAGCATGCAGATTTTCCTAATAGATGGGTCTCTCTGACATATTGGTTCCTCTCAGGAGGGAGTCACATACAGCTATAATTTGCCTTTTTTTTCCTTGTGGATGGAGTTGTGATTCAGAAGCAATGCCTTTTTGACCTTGACAACAACTCTGGTGTAGGAGAATCATCATGTATGGCATTGGTTCACTGGTCTTCCATATCCAGAGCCTCATATCTGTTGTACATGGGCACCTGAGAGAGCACGTTGGGAAAGAAAGTGTTTTTCTGTCACCACAAGCAGGAGCTTGTCTCCGTTTACTCCATAGCTTTAGCTGCTGGCTTGAACTTGGAGTGAGCAATAAACTGGAAAGGTTAAATTAGTGATGGAGGTTTCTTACAGGCTGGAGTTACCACAAAGATGGCTTTTCACCTAATAGGGCCAGAAGGCTGGGTGGATGGCTCATTCTCTACCAACAGACTTGTTAAACAGAAAATAGTCCTAAAATATTATTAAATGAGTTATAAAATATAATGAAATGAGAACCATGAAGGGAAAAAAAATTAAGAATAAGATTTTAAGCATAGTTTTTCCCAGAAAAAGATGTTTTTTAAAAAAGATAAATCTCCTTGTCCTTGCAAGATTAATAAAATGCCTAAAAACATGTTTTTGGCCTTTAGCATTGGAAGTCTGCTCCTGAATAAGAGAAAATATTTCTTATAGCTGTAAGAATGGCACATTTATTCCAGTATTAAAGAAAATGAGTTTTCTCAAGAATGGAGCTCTTTGCTTCAGCATCAAATCTGATTGATAATAAACACCAATTTTTAGCCCTCACCATGTAACTCAGTGCCCTTTTTGTATGTGGAACAATAAAAATCAGTATGGCATCTTAGAAAATGTGCTGGGACCTTTTAAAGCAAAATGCTATTTCTATTAAGAAATGTTTTTAGAGGGAAAAAAAAAACAACAAACCTGCAACCATAAAAATGCCAACCAGGTAGAGCAGATGAAGGGACTGCTTTGTGAAATTCTTACAGCAAATCAGAAGACTTGGAGATGTACAAACCTTTTGGCAACACAGTGTTTTCATGACATATAGATGTAATTGGTGTTACAAATTCATGACAAAAATGCATCACAGACAAACTTGTAGGTATTATTGCAATGAACTTCACAGCACTTTCTCATAGCCCTCCTGTCTCTCTCCAAAGAATTACAGGGAGCTAAACCTTTTCTTCTATATCAATATAAGAAATATCCTGTTATTTAATGACATGACTAAGTGATATGCACATAATTTCCAAACAGTTTTTCATTTTCCAGCCTTTGTGGTGCTGTGAAATTCAAGGACAAAGGAAGATAATCTGGTCTGCTGCCAACAACTGTGCAGTTTAAGGAACTTTCTGAAACAGGCACCTAAAAAATGCCTTTTGTAATAAATGGGAGTCCTTTCTAAATTCATCTTTTTTTTTTTTCTTTAAAACAAATCTAGTTTCTGCTATCTCTGCAATATGTTATCATGTCACTGAGCTATAATGTTAATTTTTACTCCAAGACTTAGACAGACTTGTTTACTACACAGACAAGAGTTCTGAAGTGTCTTAGTGTTCAGTTCCAAGGAGCATGCTTTACATATAGAGCAAATTTTACCACCCATATAGACACCTTTTATCTGGTCGTGTAATATAAGCTTGTAGCTTATTGGAATTTGATAGATGTACTAATTCAGACATGGAAGTATTCTTACAAAGCTCTCTGAGGAAGTGGTATCAGCTGTCAGTTGAAGAGGTATCAAATCAGATGAGTGATGTTCATTCTCCACAGCAACTAGTCCAGGATATTGGTGTAAAATGCAATAACACCTTGGGATTTCTTCTTCCACTTCCAAACTCAAATATCTTGAAGATGTCATGAGTGTTTTCCATTATGAATGTTGTGTGCTAACTTTGCAGGCTAAACTAAGCACCATACATTTTGGAGGATTTGAGTACCATAACTGCACTGATGAGAGGGCTGAAATCTTCATCTTTTTGAGAAACTGAGCGTCAGCCACCGCTGTATTAATTAGAAGTCTGTGTTTGGCACACAAGTTTTGACATGTTGTGCTCAGTTTGCAAATTATATGAAAGAGGTTACAAGGAGTCTCCTGCAAACTATGCTTTAATACTCAAGATTGAAAAAAAGTGGAAATCTTACTTTAGTTAGAAATACTTTCAGTTTCCACAAGGAATGTTTCTTCTTTTCCTGTTTTATTTTCCACTATTTGGTTATCAAATGCTTTGAGTCTTACATAATTTTTTCCCAAAAAGCTGCAGCATCTTTTTTGACTGAAGCAGAACTCTTGAGCCTTTACCTTTTTTGGTGCAACTATGCTTGATGCTCACCCTCATTCTATGATGTTTCAGTCAGTCAGAACAAGGTCTATCAGCACAATAAGTAGTGTCATCTATAGGAAAGATTATATCACAAAGAACACTGGATTTTTGGCTTATATTGTCAGCTCAAGCACGGAACTTGCATTTGGACAATAAATTTCATTTTTTCCTTCATTAAGTGTGGATAACTTTGCAAGCAGCATCCGGTATGCCACTGTTACAGACCTAATACATTTATACCCTGCCTCATTTTTCTCTGTGTAATATCTGGTACATGAAGGCTTATGAATAATTCAAATCTTTATGGCTCCATTAGAATAGGATAAACTTTCCATTTTGATTAGATTTTCTTAACTTAATTCTCTGTAAGACAATATCTTCCCTACAAGACTGTATATTTGAGGGGAACAGAGTAGCCGGACAGCAACTTCAGTGAAAGCTAAGAACAAAAGTTTTCTGAGCAAAGATCTATATGCACAACAGTATTATCTAAAATCTTGTTAGCATTTACCAGAAACCTGTACAACCTTCCCAGCTTCACTCACTACTGGGCTCTGAGATCTGAGAGCCCTGAGTCTGGCTCCTTGCTTAAATGGTTATGCAATTTACAGCCAGTTTAGCTGCACAATTTCTCTTGACCCTTTAATGAGCAGTCTGGTGAACTCAGCAGAAGATCACAAGCAGAGAACATAAATGAATAGCTGTTGATTATTCCTGGAGTTTTTGTAGAGGGCTATTTATCCCACGCCATTTTTTTGCTTTTGTCTTTGCTTCCTAATAGCCTTCTTGACATTTTAATCAAACAAAGAGCATCCTAGTGATTAGGCTATACATGAAACAACTCAATTTCTGCCTTTATTAAAATTACCAAATATATTTATTCTTACAATTCACAGTGTGTGAGCAAGGGGAGCAAAACATTCTCTGTTTATGGAAACATTTGGAAAACATTGACCCTGAAAGGCCTATTTTTATTTTGAGGAAAAAAATCACTAGAAATCCAGTTCAGATATTGGTCTACAGGCCTTATTTTTTAAAATGCTGATTCAATAACTTTAATATTTCAGCTAAACAAACAATACTTTTACATATTTTGAAATATATATTAGGATACACCTCAACTATACTCAGTGCTTAAAGAATATCAATACATTTGTTTAGTATTTTTTATTACTAAAAAGAGAGTCATTAAACAAGTAGCCTACGAGAAAACTCTAACAGGTGGAATGATATCCACATGGGATATTTTTCATATTCCCCAGCAACCAGATAGCAAAATAGTTTATAAATCTGGCCTCTTTCTTATATCATACTATTAAGATCTCCATATTTTGCTGCTTTAGTAGGTATTCTGTGGAGCTGGTATTCTGCTGAGTTCTGTACTCATGTAAAGAAGGAACATAAAGAATAAAAATTCATGTGGAAACTTCCCAGTGTCTTGGGTTTTAATGTCATGGCCTATCTGTATTGTACATTTTCCAAGTGCTGTTAAATTTTCTTCCAGTATACAGAATTTAATATGAAACATATAACATATTATAACATAAGCTAAAAATTTAAAGAAATATTTGTCCAAAATTAACAAGTAAAAGGTACTAAATTTAATATCTCTTATTGCTTTGTAAGCATTCCCAAAACCTTCTAAAACCTGAAACTATGTATAGAAGTATATTTAATGAGGAATTTTGAATATTATTTCACTAAATTATTTTTTCTATGTTTATAAAGAAATATTAACATTAAATTAAGCAAGGTTACTAGCAAACATCCAAATAAAAATATATAGTACACATCTCATGTAAGCTATGTGAAGCATGCCTCTGCAGACCCAATGGATATTTTTGAATTAATGTGGCAGAAGGATGGCTAATGTACTACCAGAAAATTTTATGCTATTACAGAGATGAACACAGGTGCACAGAAGATGCCTGTGCTATGGAGGAGGCAATTTGGACACATTGTTAGTCTGTAACTGGAAAAGACATGTCTAAAACAGGCACATTGGCTGGGCTGGAGATTATCCACATGAGCTCTGTGCAATGGCTGTACAAATCCAGGCTTCATTCTAACTCTCCTGCTACTACCAAATATCATACATTGTTTGTTTTTTGTTACTTTGGAAAGACGACAGGGGCCATCTCTCCATAGGGCCAGCTGTAGCCCATTGTTTGACTCTCTAACAGGTCATCACAGTGAATGCTCTTCTCTGTCTGGGGCTTCTGACAGAGTCCTGCCAGCAGCCATTGCTCCTGTTATGCTCCCTTGCAAAATTCTCCTTTCCTTTGTCTTCTAGTACAACTGTGATTTCTACAATCACAACACAGCTCCAGGATCTTGCACTAATGAAAGCATTACTCTCTATTTTCTAAACTAAATAACATCTCAGAAATTCTTCTGAATATCGCACTCTGAGAGGGGAGGGAAATTTTCCAATTTCATTGAAGTAATAAAATTCAATCTTCTAAAGTCCTGTGCATTTTTGGGGTTCCTTCTTTTGGATTTGGCTGCTTGGGGTTGTTTTTTGTTTGTTTGTTTGTTTGTTGTTTGTTTGTTTTGCATAAGCTTAAATCCAAAGGGACATATGTCTTTAAGTCTGGTTTCTGAGATCAATCATTTTCTGCCAAAATGCTCCCATTTTCAAAGTTGGTTAGGATCAGATGCTTCTGAAAATAGACCTGTGCTGACCAATTATTGCTGTTATATAAGCTTTAGTACTTCTTTAAAGACTGAGCCTGTCAAGTATTTAATTTGACAAGCTGAATCATACCAGATCATATATGATGGATTTCAAACTAAATTGCATCTGACCATCTGTACACAGCAGAGGAGCACATCTTTATGGAATTCCTCATGTATTCACTTTCTTTTTTTGCAAATATATTATTTCACACTGTACTTCAAGAGATTTATTTTGACAGAGATATGTCTTCTCTGTTATAGCTTTTAAAGTGCAGAATGGCTGAACTATAAAACTCTTTCCTAACAGAACAAATTTGTGGTAGATCATAAAGAATCAAAACAAGTCATTATTTACTATCTTGTCCTGTTGTAAAAGGATTTTTGAACTCTATCTTTATCCCTAGTCTGTTCTACAGCAATGGACCAAATAGTTTGCTCAAATCCACAAACTCAAGTAATATGTTTACAAACAGAATTCTTTCAGTGATTTTCCCCTAGATATAAATTATATCTAGTTTATGCCCTTCCCCCCAATAAGATGATTTTGTTTCCATGACTGTATAAAAGCTTAGGTAATGTGAGTTTTGATTTCAAGAAAAGGAGGACTTGAAATTCCTTGTAAGATTTAGAGGGACAGAGTTTGGGATGGATTAGCAGCATTTCTAAATGTCACAACAAGAATTACAGGTTTATTCATATATTCTGGGAATCAGTGTGTATTATGATCTGATTAATCCTATACTAGGCCTCTCTCTCTAGTCTCTCACATAGTTGTATGGGAGATATGGAACAGCTATTGAAAAAAACCTTTGCATAAAAGAGCCACAAAATGAGTTTCTAACATTTTAGTGAATCTCTCTGACTTCATTTAAACATATTTTTCCATAGCTTCTTGTTCTCCTGATATTGATTAAATTTAAGATTTTTTTCTCACTCAAATTAATGAGCGTCTAAAAGAGTTTGCACACATTTTAATGTGCATGCAGATATGTTCCGAAGATATGAAAATAACTACTAAATATTTTCTGAACTGTTTCTGGATCTGACAAAAATAACTCTCTGATATACTTGTAAAGTTATCTGCAAATGCACAAACTCCTGCTTTTGAAAACGAACTAGACAGATTTCCCTGTGTGTAGGAGCACCTTTATTTTTGATACAGTCCTTCTTACCCATTAGGGATTGATACTTAACTTCATTAAAGTCTTCTCTGACAGCTAAACTGTTCTTTATACTCTTTTCTTGGTTTTATCTGCTCCAGTTTTTCCTTTTGTACAGATGAACATCCATGAACTTCCTGAGCTCTTACTATTTCCCCAATTATTGTTTCATCCTGTTTCCCAATGAGGTAAGAAAAGTCTTAAAGTCTACATTGTGTTCATGTGATCTGCAGTGGCTGATACTTCTTCAGTTTGGGAGAGAATTGTAAACTACATGGAAAATTCCCTCTACTATCAATAGAGAGAAAGAAACTTTTCTAGAGTTTTTTGAAATGGGCCATATAATAATTTCTCTGTTTTTTTATTAGACATAAGAATGCTTGTTTTGGCACTCCAGCATGTTATTGGATTCTCTGCAGATCAGCAGGGTTTAAAGTGAAAGGCAATGCATGGCAAATTTTAATACCAGTGATAGGATTATGAAACAAATACCAGTTAAATTGCTTGATCTTTCTCATGATCTTTGAACCTGTCTTTAAAGCTATCTGTTGTGCTATATTTTAGCAATTCATTTGCATGGCAACAATATTGAAATGTACAGTAGAACTACTCAGTGAACAAGCCATGAATGCCATCTATCTAGACTTCTGTAAGATCTTTGATGTGGTCTCCAGCAAAATTCTTCTCTCTAAATTGGAGAACTATGGATTTGATAGATGGGCTATTCTGTGGATGAAGAATTGGTTGAATGTTCTCATTAAAAGAGTAGTGGTCAATGGTTCAATGTCCAGATGGAGGTAGTGATGATGCTGTCCCTCAGTAGTCTCTACTGGGACTGGTACTGTTTAATATATACCTTGAGTGCTGTGTCCAGTTCTGAGCCCCTCAGTTCAGGAAGGATGTTGAGATACCTGAGCACATCCAGAGGAGAGCAATGAGGCTGGTGAGGGGCGTGAAACACAAGAACGACTGAAGAAGCTGGACTTGTTTGGCCTGGTGAAAAGGAGACTCAGGGGTGACCTTATCACTCTCTATTACCCCCTGAAAAATGGATATAGTCATGTGAAGGTTAGTCTCTTTCACCAGGCAGCAACTGACAGAATGAGAGGACACAGACTCAAGCTGCACCAAGGGAAATATAGGTTGGATATTAGGAAAAAGATTTTCATGGAAAGAATAATAAAATACTGGAATGTTCTGCCCTGGGAGGTGGTGGAGTTACCATCCCTTGATGTGTTTAAAAAAAGACTGGATGTGGCACACTCTGCCTTGGTCTAGTTGAAATGTAAGGACATGGATTGGACTCAATGACCTTGGAGGTCTCTTCCAACCTAGTGATTCTGTGATTCTGTAATATCTTCATCAATGACACAGTGGGATCCAAGTGCACTCTTGGCAAGGTTGCAGATGACACCAAACTGAGCAGTGCAGTTGACACTCATGAGGGATGGGATGCCATGCAGATGTACATGGACTGGTGTGACACGTGGGTGCATGGAAAGGTCCTGAAGTTCTGTAAGGTCAAGTGCAAAGTGCTGCACCTGGGTCAGGGCATTCCCTTGGTATCATGACAGGCTGAGGGATGAATGAATTGGAGAGAAGGACTTGGAGGTGCTGGTGTATGGAAAGCTCAGCACAAACTGATAGTGTGCCCCAGAAAGCCAATCGCATCTTGGACTGCACTTGAAGTACAGCCACCAGGTTAGGGGAGGTGATTCTCTCCTTGTCCTTTGCTCATCTGGAATACTGTGTCCAGCTCTGGTGTCCTCAGCACAGGAAAGACCTACTGGAGAAAGTCCACCATAGGGCCACAGAAATGATTGCAGGGCTGGAGGCCAGGCTGAGGGAGCTGCATTTTCTCAGCCTGGAGGAAGGAAGGCTCTGGGGAAACATTGTTGCCTCTCTTCAATAATTTTAGAAGTTTTAAACTAAAGGAGGGCAAATTCAGACTACCTATAAGACTACATTCAGACTGCATTTTTTACAATGGAGGTGGTGAAACACTGGAACAGGCTGCCCAACAAGATGGTACATTCTCCATTCCTGGAAATATTCAAGGTTAAGTTATATTTAGCTCTGGGAAATCTGATCTAGTTGAAGATGCCATTGCTTATTGCAGGGGAGCAGAATTAAATGACCTTTAAAGGTCTCTTCCAACTCAAACTCCTCTATGATTTTATGACTATGAACTAACATTTTTCTGAGATTCACCTGCTTAAAGAGAGGGGGGCAGTAAACAAAAGGATAATCACTGATAACTAATGACCTTTCCCAACACTAGCTCTACTCTGATAAGAAATTATTATTATGCCTAGCCAGCCACAAAATTCCACCTTTAGCCATTTTGATAGCAGAATTCAATCATTTCAAGTTCTCCATATATGAAGCACAGCTCCCTGTTGACTTGAAACTAACTTGTTTTTCTTCAGGGAGTTAAAAGCTCTAACTGTCATTACTGCTATAGAAAAGGAAGCATAAAATAAATGTCTTTCTGAGATCTGCATTTGAAGGATTTAGTTCTCTGCTTTAGGTCATATTTGCATGCCTTTTGTAACCATAAATTCTTTAGATGTCCTGGAAGAAAAAGAAAAAAACATACAATAAAAGAAAAATTAAATTTATATTGTTTAATATAGTATATAAAGAAGAAAAGGTGAGATACATAACAGATTTTTACCTGGTCTATATTTTTCTATCAATTGGTCTGAAGATCTATGTCTAAATCACTCAAAGCCATAAAATTTAGCAGGAAAAAAAGCCCTTCTATGCTTCTACAAGGCTTCTAGACTTATGTGCATAAAACTCTTAAAAACTCTTAGAGTCTACCTCTATCAAGTCTTAGGAAAACCAGGATGACAGTTTCTACAGGCACAATGCAGGCTCTGGGGTTAGGTATTTGATGCAGGAAAAATCTCCCTCAAAGTCTCAAGAAGGTTCCCTTGTTGAGAGGGAAATAATAAATTTGAAGATAAGCCTACACTGTGTTTTTTCAAGCAGCTAATTATGAGTCAATCTTGTCCTTTAAGGAAAGGAATAACATGGTGTTTAATGCACCCTCCCCAAAGAGTCGTGAAGCAAGACTCATGCTTGACTCATTTTCTCTAGTATAGTTTAACCCCACAAATTCTACCTCCAGGCAGCATCACAATCACTAGGACTGCTAGTTACGAGTTGTGTAGAAGGGAAAGCAGGGAGAGAGATCCTTCACACCTTATTTCAGAGGTGTTCCTGTGTCCATAGAACAATAAAATAACTGTGAGGGAGGGAGGAGACTCGAGGAGACTCGAGGAGACTCGAGGAGAGGAGAGGAGACTCGAGGAGAGGAGACTCGAGGAGAGGAGACTCGAGGAGAGGAGACTCGAGGAGAGGAGACTCGAGGAGAGG
>VZTB01008061.1:109801-123283 GCA_013397245.1 Thryothorus ludovicianus | reverse complement strand
AGAGGAGAGGAGAGGAGAGGAGAGGAGAGGAGAGGAGAGATTCCCTACTTTGCCAATAAAGGCATTTACTAAGGGAAAATATTTTTATATTGCATGCCTATTTTAACCTTTTATAATCTTGCTAAAAGCATGCCAATTGGTATTAACTCTGATGTATGACAACTGTGGCAGTATGAAATGGAATCAAGTGAATAATAAATTTCTTCTAGATGATGAAACTACCATTTTATGAGTTTGTTTAAAAGCAGTACTAAAATTGCAGAGGGAAAGGAGCACAGCATCTTCTGACAAGTGAGATTATAAAGAAGCAGCTGCCCACCTTTATATCAAAGATATTTATTGTGTAGTACACCAGAAATACTTTATAATTCTGCTATTTTCCACAAATATGAGTCTCCTATTATTTAGCACAGGGGAAAAATACATACCTACTTGCTCTACCATGGCATATCTATGACGAAGAATTGAATCAGAACACCAGCAACCAAAGAAAAAATGTGACTCAAAATATGGTATGTGTTTACACCTCATGAGACACTTTGATGTAGGGGCCCCCAGTGTATCAGTTTTTGAAACACAAGACAGTATTTCTGCATATTGGTGTGACAGTCAGCTATATCAGCTTTTAGGGGCACTTCAAGGCACTGCCTGGTAGACTCACACTAGGACAAAATTATCTTTGGCATAACAGATTAATTGCACTATATTTAGTGTTTATCTCAGTTATGCCAATACGGGGAGAAACAAGTCTCCTACAGGAGGTAGAAAAACCCAGTATTTCTAAGAAGAAATAGGCCTAAAGAGTTTTCCAAATCTACACATGAAGGGAAAAGAAAAATAATAATATTTTAAAAAATGTTTAAGGAAGAGCATATTTTTATTTTTAAAATTTTATTTATTTATTTATTTATTTATTTTTGTCGTTTGTCTCCTAGACTAAACCACAACACTGGCCCAAATTTACTGAGGTAAAGATTTTCATGGTGCTTCACATCACTGTCCCTGAGCAGCACCTTTATTTCCCCAGTGCCTCCTGGGCATTTAAACTCAGCTTCCACTCCTCACCCCAAAGTGCCCTTCACAGTGTTCTGGTCTGTCACCTGGGAAGGAGTCAGAGCCATGCCAAGGCTGTGCCTGACCTTCCTGCATGCTGATTGATCAGACAACTGCAGGTTCCACTTGCTCAGTCTCTTGCTTCTGGTGGGGATTGACAATGGCCAAGTTTTCCCTGCCTTCCTCTTATGTCTCTCATCCCCTTACAGAATGTATTCACCTCTGTTTAAAATATAAATGGAAATCATAATTTAGACTGACAGATGGGCAATGTGATCGTGTGTCAGGTGGGCAAAAATACTGTACAACCCAATGTAAAAGAGATTCGAGAGGTAATTTTGCAGTTGGCAATTTCTATTTTACATGACTTTCATCATTTCACTATCTCTTATGGCACAAATAGTGATTCCAGTTGCTAGACTCTTAGAGAACTCCTATTCTGGGCTACTTTTGTATTACAAGGTTGTTCTTTTAAGCAGACAAATTGAATTAAGTTCTTTACAAAGAAAAAGTAGAGAAAGAGAAGGTCATGTACTGTAAGACTGTACAAGGCTTGCAAAAATGCTTAAATGCGTTTGAGAAAATTTTTAAAGAGATTACAGCTTGTTGATCAAATTTGATAAAACCTCTGATCTGTTTGATTTGTTGACAGTAAGCAGTGCCTGGGGATATCTTTATGTAATAGTCCATTTCAGGTTGTGGAAATTCAGTTTATCAGATCTTCTGGAAAATAGATTTTAACTAATCAGTTTTGAGGACCTGCCAACCTCTCTCTTTTTTACAGTGTAAGCATCACTTAGTTTTGGCTTTTAGTCCATCCTCTTTCTGGCAGTCCTTTCTATGACACAAAGAGATTAACAACCTGTCAAAGCAGGAAACAAAAAATTTGTTCTTTTTAAGAAAAAAAAAAAAATTATAAGTCATTTAATCTCAGTATAAAATTCTTATTTTGGCTTCTTTGTCTCCTTTGAAATTTACATCAAACCTATCTAAATGTGTATCAAACAATGAAAGAAAAGACAATACTAACCAGAAAAATTTCCCAGCTCATCTGCAGAACATAATGCACCGATTAAGACGTACCTTTTTTATTGGTTATCTAGATGTTACGAAGTACAGAATTAACATGCAGTTTATATTTTGCATTGTTAGATATTTTAGATATTCAGAATTATTTTGAAGCCATGAAAGAACTATTAAAAAAACCATACTATATCTAGAATCAGTTTCCACTGCTGAAATCAGTGAATTAGGTAATCCTGGATAATTCTGAAATAGTCTGAAATATCTTTGATTTATCTTTTATAGTGCCAAAACCTATTGAAATTCTGTGAGTGCTTTGTAGTTAACCTTTCTTGAAAACATGAAAACTAATCTCATTGTCCTTTGTTTTAATCCAGTGCAGAGATGTCAACCTTTTCACTTAGACTACCAACTTCTTTATCAATACCTATTCATTGTATTCCCATAAGACAGGTTAGTAACTACCTTATACATGGCAAAACTTATTTAACAATTTAAAAAAACCTTTCCTAGGGTCATTCAATGATTGAAGACTGGACTTTTGACTGATAGTTTCTTTGTGCAGTTAAGTGGCTACACTTACTTACCAACTTTAAATTCTATTACCCGTTCAATGCTGGCTTCTCAGTGACAGCCAGTCACACTATTTCTAGTTGCAGACAAATAATTGCAGTTGGAATTACCTGATAGGGTGTAGTTGGGAACCTCCACTTGCACAGCTCAGGGCTTCTATGGCCATCTCTGAGAGATGAATTCATAGAATCATAGAAGAATTTAGTTTGGAAAAACCTTTGACTCAGTCTCAAAATCTCTACAAGAAGAAGGCTGAGTGCCTATTCCTGACAAGCAGTTTACACAATATAGAATATATATGCATATATTTATACATCTGTCCACACAAAGCGCAGATGCACAGAGCACTCACATGAACAATAGCTCATCCAGCTTCCAGCTTTGGCTGAGCAGGAAGATTTGCAAGGTCAGGGCAGCTACTGAGGTCATGCACTCAGCCTGACCAGTTGCAGTTTCTGGATCCCAGCCTCCTCTGGTGCTGGCACATCCACACACCCCCTTAATCCCAAACCACTCCCTGCTGGTTCGTTCAGCTCCATCTTCACTAGTGATCCCACACTTACTCGTACACCTGCATTCACTCCAGCTGACACCACAGACCCCTACACACCCGTGATCATGGGGTGAAGAGCGTCTTCCTAGAAAACAACTGAAGGAATTTAACCAGGAGACAGGACAGACTGTGGTGATCAGGGTCAGACATGGCCAGAAAGTGTACCGACCAGCTCCTGCTTACCTGCAAATGGACTCTTCTATTCCCTTCCATCCTCTATTTCCCATACTTGTTTCTTCCCAAATCACTACTCAATAAAATCAATAAATATTTCCCTTTGTCCCACCTTTCTTCCTTGAAACAAGCCTTAATAAATTTCGTTTATTGTTCTTTCAATACGTTCCTTCACCATACTGTGTCCCATGCCCCTCAGCAGGAAGTTCATTTAGTTTTAAGGATGATACAGGGATCTGGGCCCAATGATTCATTGTGATGGGCTTCATGCATGAACAGTGGGGCTGAGGCTCTGCCAAGACTATCCTGGGAGTGGGACAGACAAGATGCTTATTCTTTGGAGGTTGTAATTTGGATTCCCAGTCTGGCATTGTGATGATGTTCCACACTTGGCCTATGAAGATAAACTTGATAGGCTGCTGGCTTCCTATCAGCAGGCCTGGCAGCAGACACAGCACATTGCATCCCAGATTTTGAAAACCAGAACTTCTGTCTGACACTGTTTGTTAGAGTACCCTGAAAAATACCTTGAAATCCTGTTTTCCTTCATTGGCCAGATTAGGGAGATATGGTCCCATCTAGTCCTTGCAATTGTGTTGTCTGGTGGATAGGAAAATAGAGAATAGAGAAAACCAAAGAAAATACCAAAAGGTTGTATCTGAACTGCCTCCTTTTGTAAGGTGGAATAATTTTTTGTGGAGATATTTCTATCACCTTCTTGCCATGCACATCCTATTCCTCATCTAGAAAGTTCCTGTCTACTTTTCATCGAATAATGCTTTTCATCTGTTAACATATACCAAGTTTAGTTATGGTATCGCCAATTTGGCAGGTGAGGAGTCTGGTAGAGTAATAAGAGAGGACACTTCTAGAGTTTTATAAGCACACTTTCGTTCTACTCTTGGGGTTCTTAAAATACAAACAGCATATGATAATATGTAGTAGGATAAAATTGTAGTGGAATAGAGAGAAAAAACATGGCTTTAATGTCTTCCATGCAGTCAAGAAAGATTTAGGTGGTTTTTTTCAGTCTAAGGATTTGATTCCATTCTGATAAAATCCACAACTTCCACACTCTCCTCCTGTTCACCCTCCCACCATGATAAATAGAAAGGTGCTGAGGCTTCCACTTTATGAGACATTTTATATATTTTATTGGTTTGTATTTTTGATTTTTTATATCTTATTGACAGAGAAGCCTGGACTAGGAGAGTTTATCTGCATGTACAAGGGCATGAAAATGAGAGGGAAATGGTATCACTACTTTTCTATCACAAGTGTGGAAAGTAGGCAAATTTATTGTTTGCTTATTGTTGAAGATGCTACTCTCTTAATCATATATTCTAACAGATAAAATAGCAATTGAAGGAAAGATTCCTCACCCTTCCCACCATCCAAAAAAAAAAAAAAAGTTAAAAAGAAGAGGTATTTTTATCACTGTTAACCCTTCTTTCTGAAGTTTAACTTTCCTGATAAAGAATCTAAAAGTGTGACTGTATGAAAAGGAAAGAGTACTGGATTACAAAATGGAATTTTCTTGTACATATCCAGTTAAATCCCACTTCCCTAAGGAGCAGGAACAGAAGTCCATATTAAAAAAAAATGTAGTTTTAACACTGTTTTAGTGTGGATAGGAGTTGTTTCAGACCAGGACAAAAGACTACTCACAAAATCTGCACACTGAACAGACAGAATCAGCGTATTTCATTAATTAGCTTCTCTTCTGACTTTTTGAACACCAATTTGTCTCCTGATGCCTAGTTTTGGAAGTCTGGAATGCAGACTTATACCTCTGAGCCAGTTGTCTAGACTACTTTTATTATAAATGTTGAGAAGTGGGAACTTTTAGAGCACAATTAATATGACCCAGTTTAAATGTCTTCCTCATGATAAGAGGAATAACAACTCAGAATTGCCTTTTTTATGTTGACTATAAAGAAACTTCAGAGTCATAGCTCAGGTACTGGTGTCTATCTGGTAGATGAACAATATAAAGTCAGATGAAATTTTTCCGAATTGTCTGTTTAATCAAACCATTTTCCACACATGTAACACATAAGTTCTTCTTTCTTTAATAACTCAAACCGTTATTTTTTAAAAAAATTAATCTAATCCAGTGAAGATGGGATCTTGTCTCTACTAATTATGCTGGAATGCATGAAATAATTTTGATATAAAATAAATTAGCTTTCCAGCAATTAATAAAAAAAATATTATTTAAAATATGCTAGCCAGGATGAACACACAGGGAACTTTATTAGGTGTCCCTTAGACTGGTAAGTTTGATGAGGTCTAAAAAAGAAGAAATTGAATAACAAGTGGAGATTTTAAACTCTCAAAAGTTATGGTCTTCACGTAGATCTAGCTAGAAAGTCATCCTAATATGGCATAGTAACTTTAAAAACAATTGGAAAAGAAAGTCTGTGAAGAAGCAGAGGCCAGAAGGTGAGGAATTGACAAGACTTTGGGCATTGCATTGGACATGTGTGCAAACCTCAGATTATATTCCTTGGTATCTGCCATTTTGTGCTCTTCAGACTAAGACAATATTTGGGATAATGACACTCAAAATGAAAACACCAGAAAAGAAACACTAACTTTCTTGGATTTGTTTATATGAAGACAAATAAGCAGGCCTATACTTTGCTATGTAAGTCTAGAGAGTCTGGAACCATAATCCTAAAACTGAATACCTATCTATTTGTTATCATTATTAACACTATAATATTTTCTTTTGAGTGAAATATTTTGTTGCTGAACAATACATGCAAAAACACCGCAAATACCAACAATATATCCATGGTTCCTTGCATATCAAGGTCATGCAGAAGACATCATATTATTTTGAAAAGGTGTGCATACTCTGCTTCTACGATGTTCTGTTCTGAGGCTTCATGTACCCAGAACTGGGTTGGCAAAGAAATTCAACAACTGCACTTACTTTGCCATTGCTCTTTGGAACAGCTTTTGGAATACCTTTTAGAAAGCCTCATATTTAAGTCCAGTCTCCTCTGTGCTTATGTTTCTTAAATATCAGGCTTTTGAAGTCTGCTTCTGTAGAGCACTTAATTTAATGGCGTATGAATTCTCCTGGAGCGTTTAGGATTTAAGCTGCAATTATCACAGGCTGAATGTTGTTTTTCAAAATCCATTTTCCAATTGGTTGGTTGGAATTTTGATAGTGATATTACCATATTCATGCCTAAGTCCCCCATGGAGCACTTATGTCATTGCTAGCCATTTCTTTATCGTTTCTAGTTAATGCAACAGGGTTCTGTACACATATTAAAATTCACACAATTTAGGGCATATTTTCCAAAAGCCAAGGGTACAGTTCCACAGAAGTGTCATCATGTTTTCCTTTGCTTTTATTCCAAAACCTGCATCATGTTCTGGGAGAAATATAACCACTTAGATGCTGGCACACAGTACCAGTTCAGCTACCCACCTTGCCCTTTCTCACTGCCCCATGATTTCTTTATTTCAGGCATCATATCCTCTTACCCTCAGCAAAGGGGCCACCATTCCAATGCACCATTCAAGATAAATCATGGAGATTATAGAAGAAATTATCACACCGACATCTGTCAAAACATATATAAAAGGACTATGCAGAAAGGCCAGCTTCCAGAGCACTCTTCCTTACCTTGTCCTTGGAATCAGGTAATGAAATGGAAACATTTCTGTTAGATGTTAAATGGATGTCAATGGAGCAGAGACATCTGTCAGAATACTGCCAGCTCACAATAACAGGATATTTGACTAAAAGATTATTTGAATTGGAAATCGCTGTATCATCCACTTGACCAAAGGAGATGAAGATCATTGCAGCCAATACCAGGTTTTCATGTTCAATAAAGATATCAGACCATATCAGATCAGATATGCTCTTACACATGAGAAACTATAGGCTCCAAATTTGCATTTAGAAAAAAAAATAAACACTACTTTATTAATAGCAATTTGTTAACTATAACAATTTTCATATATTAAAGTTAAGTACCTTTGAATTAAGCCATATCTTTGTATCAGATATGAAATTCTTAGATTTTCCTTTTAACCTTTTTGACAGCTGCAGTATTTAAAATCCAAATAATGAACAACACTTTCCTTTGTGGAGTTGAGATTTTGTTGTGATTTCATAAAATAATTAAATTTTATTAGATTCTAACTATAATGGGCTTTTCTTTGTGGGTGAGGTACCCAAAAATGTGTTAACTGTCTGACAATGTATCCAGCTCTTAATAACTTCTACTGTTTGTTAGCATCTCAAAAGGCCCAGTGATTTGACCAGAACCCTGTGTGCAGTTCTGAAGAGGTTCTGCTGTGTCGCCAAGAATTGCCAAACAGAAAACAAAGTTTTACACATTTAGATGCAAACCACACTGCTTTGCTATAAGATAGGAAGAATATGGATAGAAATCCTTCCAATGTCATAGGATGTTCTTGCAGATGGTGAACTTTGGTTTAAAAGTCTATGTTTTATCTCTGGGATGATTTTGCAATTTGTAAGGTCTTCCTTCTTTTGAAAGACGAAAATCCACTATACCTATGAAAATCTCCATATTCCTGGGTGAAAGCTTACAATATTGTTCCAATGTACTTAGGAGATGAAAATTCTGATTAGTACATAATTGTTTTCATTTTTATAAATAATGTGAAAATTAATACACATTTTATTCCTCCAAATACCTTCTAAATATCCCTTTGGGGGACACAAATTTGTGGAGAAAAGCTTTGCATTCGTTCTTGTTTAATCTATGCAGACAATATATACAGAAGAAGATATTTATAAATAAATAGTCTCAGACATTCTATAGCAAGAACCTGGTGACCTGATAAATACCAGTTTTGGTAATATTCTTCTGCTTACTTGAAAAAAACCTTTCAATCTCAAAAAAAGAAAAGAAATTGCACTGCAGAATTATGTGAAATGACTCCTATCTGGAAAAACTTTAACTCTATACATCCATATCCATGACTATGACAATTCATTAAAAGCTAAAAAGAAGTAATGAATGTGATAGCTTTGTGAGAGAGGAATTAGGCTATTTCAGCCCATTTGCTGGTAAGATAAGGAAAAGAATTAAATTCTGTTATTCTAGCACAGAACATTGTTTTAGCTTGTTTTGTAAGAAAACAACAAAAAAAAAAATTATTATCAAGACATCTGCATCTGTCAGTATTTGACTTTCAGAAATATGTGTCTGTGTTTCTTCTCAAGTTTTTTTTTTAAACAACTTTTTTACTCTTTACTCATTCACTCTTCTTTCATGGTTGCCCTACTGAAGAACACACTGTACTATCTTTTAAACTGGAAAGGATTGTGGTTTCTTTCCCTTCATTTGAGAAAATCACATACAGTTCTCATAAAACACAGAAAACTTCAATAATGGCAGATTTATGTAACTTTCATTTAAGAGAAAATTCCTATGACTCTTTCAATTCCACTTACAAAGTCACTGTATAGTGACTGGATAGGCTTTTATGTTGCTGTCTGTCTTTCATAACTTTGAATTTGTACTGCACAATACAAGCTGTATTCATGAGGCGGTTATTTTCACATATAATAACAATAATAATAATAATTATAATCTGTTAAAATCCAATATGTGTAATCTTGCTTTTAAGAAAGAACATGCGAAATTACTTTAATCTTTATTTTGAAGACATATTTATGTATAGAACCTAAGATTTTTTTGTGAACTGCTCTTCTTTTACTTTCTACTGAAGTCAATAACAAAACTTTACTAGGCAGAAATCTGATTACAGTATCAGTATCTGTTTACAAATAATTCCCATTAAGTCTCAACATAAGGCTGATGTTACTGGCACACAAATCTGAAAATACTCCTCTGATCA
The DNA here is from genome assembly GCA_013397245.1 of Thryothorus ludovicianus. NCBI lineage: Eukaryota > Metazoa > Chordata > Aves > Passeriformes > Certhiidae > Thryothorus > Thryothorus ludovicianus. Next base: position 114,045 of record VZTB01008061.1, on the reverse strand, counting down.
GTTTGGAAAAAACAAATCTTCCAGAAAGATTTTTGAATGTATATTTTGTATTCTGAAAATCTGATGCAGTAAAGATCTTCTAATCTTAGCTTCAATTTGCATGTGGCCTGGAAGGAGTAACATATAAGTAACTTATATAGATATTCAATTGTTACGATCCAAAAATTATGACATTCTTGAAATATTAACTGTTAAATAGGAAAAAATTACATATCTTCCTCTCAGAAGCAAATATGTTTAAATTGAGTCTGATACATGGGATCATTTAGCTAGGTGTACAGCTTAGTCTTAATTTCATCTTATTTTAGTCTTAAAATATTTCTACAAAATGTTTTCACCTGATTTTAAACAATCTATTTTTGGTATAAAATTGTAAAAAATTAAAGATAAAAATTACAATAAGATTTAAAAAAAACTGAGGAAAAAGATTGGGCAACATGGAAAAATATTTGATTTCTAGTTACAGTAAGTATTTCCTTTAAAAGAAAGTTTAGGTTTTCTTTTATTTAGTTTTTGTACTATGGAAAAACTCTGGTTTCCCCCCTGATTAATAAAAATCCATATCTTTCTAACTACCTTCTTTGTAGAAAAAAATTAAAAGGTGTCAGCCCAATAATAGGCTAGAGAATAGAAAAACAATTTAGGTAATGGCATCTGTTTTCAGCTCCCTGCTTTGTCCAAGAAATATTAAGAATCCAATATTGATTGTCCTATGATACTGGTCAGAATCTAACTGCATATTTCAGATCTCTTTTAACAATAGTATTTCAAGCAAATAGATGTTCAAATTTATCAGAGTATCTTGCAGTCTTTTCCAGTGATGCTGACTGGAAAACAAAAACAAAACCAATACCAATCTAAATTCAGAAGTGCTTTTGCCTTGGGACTTTTATTTTTATGTATTGGAGTATTTTATTTTTATTAGTCAGCACATACCGGCATCAATGAAAAGAGAAAATATTTTTTTCTGTGTCTATATTGTGAAACCTTCAACTCTTTCGCAGCTCAGTAGTCAGTACAGTCAACAACATCCTAAGTCCTGTGTCTTGCAATAAAATCCCATGTTTTCTCTGTAAAATCATCAAGCAAGTAGGAAGAAGGCTTTGAAGCATTTACCTGGTTACTGTTGCTTAGGAAACAAGCAGCTCAGCATTAACAGATATTCATCACAGAAAGACCACATTAACCAGTGAAAGACAAAGGGGCCTCACATTCATTTTCAACAAAATCAACACTTGGATCATTGACTAAGTATAATCCTTTGGGGTGTTATTGCCACTCAATTAAAACTTCAGGAATAATAGAGTAGTTAGAGCTGTTATACTGCCCAATAACACCAGGGAAAATGATACAGGAATTACTTACTGATTTCAATTTTAGTGGAAACAATGGCACTTGAAATACATGGTTTAAGTGCAAGGAGCTTTTTTTCCCAGTTATTTTGAGCTAGATGGCACTAGGAATATTGTGTAGTCTCTGAAAAACAGGTGGATTTTTTCAGTGTATGCAAAACTGTAATAATAATTGCTTTTCAAAGATGATTCCATGTCCTCTTCCTACTTTGAAAGGAATATTTATATAAGTAGCATATTTTTGTTTGACTGATTGATTAATTTCAGTGAATGCAAGACAGTGGTTACTTTTGGTTGACGGCATTTGAGATCATGTTCAGATCTGCTCCTTGCTCATGTTAGAAGCTGTAATAAAATCAAGACACAACCTAATAATAGAGACTAGTCATGTATGAGTAAGGCTCTTATGCAGGTTGCTTTAGAAGTACCAATTAGTCTATAAAACTTTTAAAAAAACTCAAACAGATTGAAAATATACACAGATAAGAAATGAAGTTATTGATTTCTAAGATAACCTTTTAAGATTCTATGCAGAGTGTTGAGCACCATGCTCACAAGCATAGCATTCTTTTAATTCCATAGATATAAGCACCATTTTTAGTGGTCCTTATCATACGGGTGAGCAATGTTACAGACAATCTTAGAGACTGGTTTTCTCTTACCAATCTCACCTGAGAAGCCAAGAAGGTTTTCCAGAAAAATGTCTTTCAAAACCCAAAACTCTATCCTTTCTTTCTTGTCCACTTGTGGTAGGTTTATTTTCTGCTATGAGATAGGATTAAAAGGAAATAGCAAGGCAGGTCTAAACTTGAAAGAATATGAAGAAAACTTTATTAACAGAATTAAAGGAAAAAAAAAAAAGAAAATCAGAATGAACTTTCAGACCACTTCTTTTCTCTTATATCCTCTCTTTGCTTTCTCACTGACAATGTAAAGATAAAACTTGTAGCTTTCAGTCAGTTTACTGCCTCTAAAATAGTCTTTCTTAAATTCATTTAGGGACAAGAGTTTCTTTTGCTGTGTTATGGAGACTTCTCCACAAGGAAACTATTTTCTTGTGGCTTTAACATCACAATGAATCAGTTATCCTGAAAAGGAAAATTTGTTCGCAGTGTTAAAGCCCTTCTCATGTTTTGCAGTTTCTTACAGCTGCGTTCATTGGCCATATTAAATTAGTGGGATGTTATTTTAAGAGTGAGCTGTTTTAGCATAAAACAAAAGTTTTTTCGTTTATCTCTGGGAACAGGGTTTTTTGCTACTATCTCTAGGGAAAAGTTTTTCATCCCTCTCATTTTTCTCTGTTCAAATTTCTCATTGGATCACAGCAATGTCTATTTGCTTCAAATACTAGTGTTTCAGCTCACGGTTGTGCTAGAATGCTACATCTCCCCGATGCTTTTCTATGAATCACAGGGAAAAGAACCAAAGTCTGATATATTAAATATATCTTTACCATAGCCCTACAAAAGAATTTTAATGTAAACTCAAGGCATCTCTTCAGTCCCCTCATCTAGAATTTAACTTCTTCACTGACCTGAGTCAAGCTTTATCATTGACTGAAACAGTTTTTATAGAGTCTTGCAATGCTGAAAGGTTAATCTAGTCCAACTTTTGCATCAGGAACGTGGTTTGTCATGCCTCTCTGTTGGCCACGTGATCTGTGCCAGCACTATGTGAGCTGGCTTGGCTCTGGCTCTGGATTCTGAAATCAAGAAAATCTGTTGCTGATGCTTTTGTCCTTTTGTCTGCAGCAAAGCTGGCTCAAAGTGGCTGAACAAATAAAGTTCATTGTGAGCCATGCTGAGATGGCCGTGGCTGCTCGGCACTGTCCTGGCCATGGCACTGTGGCCGCTCTGGTCCTGGCCACGTGGCCGCTCTCGGCCTGGAGCTGTGGTGGCTGCATGGCTGCTCCTGGCCTTGGGGCCACCACCGGCACCAACCACGGGGCCGCTCAGTGCTGGTCTCTGCCGCATGGTTGCTCTCTGTGCTGACACAGCCTCTGGCCAGCTTAGTTTGGTGCCTCTGTAAGAAAAAGAGCGGCAGGCTCTGCCGTGAAGGGGTTCAGCCCCCCGCTGGCAAGGAGCCCTAGCTGCCCCCTAGCTGGGACAGGGCCTGACAGGCTCCCTGGTGAGGGGCTTGGCAGCCTCCTCGCCACCTCTCCAGGGGCAGAAAATCTCAGCCGTGCTGGGGGGAATAGACCAGCCCAGGCCCTGCCATGCGGGCAAAGCGGGGCTGGCCCTGACACAGCCCACCACCTCCTCCAAGGCTGGAAGAGAAGAGAGCCACCCTCTTCTTTTCTGTCTTAAAATGTGTGTTCACAAAAGGCATATCTTCCCTCCACTGGCTCAATAATGTGTCAGTATCTAAGACTGGCTATTGACTGGTTCTCTGCTACATCTACAGGAAGCCAACAAGGCCCCAAATAGGGAACTACTCTACATCAAAAATTGAATCTATGCCAAACTAGGACACCACTGAAGGTAACTTAATATCCTGTCTTTTCTCACTCCTGTTGGACCTGCTTGTTTTGCTATTTTGTCCATGTCCTATCTACCTACTAGGACAGAAAGTGCTTGTTAGGACATATGCTTATTCTCTGAATTTTAATTACCTGTCCCCCTTCATCTTCTTTGCTTCGTTTTTTATTCTTAATCCCTCTTATTTTTTTATTTTAATACAGACAAAAACAAAACAACAAACAAAAGCCACAATCCTTCACCTCCCCAAAAATAACCCCAACCAACCAACCAACCAACTAAAAACAAACCAACAAAAAAACCAACAAAAATCTCCATGCCCCAAAACAGTAAAATTTGTGGGTATCAAATGGTTTGTTTCCATAAATATATCCAGAAAAATACATTATCAGATGCATGATATACTACTAAAAAA